>OX411772.1:53641750-54036145 GCA_948252455.1 Acleris cristana
TTGTCTCCAGCTGTCTTTCATGGCTGTGTTTTTGCCGACTCCGTCCACTTTGTTCATGGGTGTGGGCTGGTAGTGGCAGTTGCACGGGTCGCAGCCTCCATCACTCTTTAGATCTTTAGTGTCCATTTTTTGTTTACCAAATCTCGGCGCTCTTGATCCAAAAGCAAGGGGCGGTTGTGGTTGCGCATTCGCGTTTATATTTTTCTTCAAAAAAACTACCATTTTTAACAATTATATGAAATGTATGTTAAAAGTAAAATTAAACCTATGTAGTCAACGACATTTCTTAAGTATTATTATTATTTTTCTTCTTCTTTTAATAATGGCGGTCCACCGCGGTATTTCGCAGTCATTTCGTCAGCGTCAACTGAGTAGAGTAAATCAGTAAATAGAACATTTTAAAAATACAAAGCCGGACATCTTTCAATCGGCCATCTTCCCTCCCCGAAGTTTAAATACCTCTTTTTTTATAGCAAATAAACAGTTTTATTTTGGCAGGGGTTTTGTGTTTATCGAAGTTAGTCAAATTATTTAAAAGGAAAGAGCTTAAATTTTATACATAATTATTAAAATATTTTATAATTTTAGAGGTTACATTTTATTATATTATAGATCAATAGAGGTAAGGCATAGAGGGAGTATAAAAACGGCTACTAGACTAGTACTCTTCGCACCTGTTACAAACAAATGCCCTTCGTTAAAAAGAGTCGTCTATATATCAGGGCTTTCAATTTAATTTCAAAAGTGTACCACCATAACAGAAAATTATTTTCCTTTCTTGATTAAATAGCATCTGTCTCGTAGAATAATTGGCCAGTGTCAATTTAATAAAGTAATGTCAATGAACCTAATTTATTTAACCTCCATGTTGAGCATACAGACCTAAGAATCTCTAAACAATTAGTAGGGTGACAATTAATTTCTCCTTTTGGGTCAAAAATTAGATGCATGTCATTTCGTTCAGCCCACGCCACGAGTTCTTCTCCATTCCGGTCGTTCTTGCGGTATCCCCAAGCTGTGTGGTGACAGTTGAAATCACCCAAAAATAGGACTGGATGTGAAATTGCTGGTAAAGTGGAGCAGGTTAGAGGTGTGGCTGGAGGCTTGTATGTAGCGACTAGATTTAAGGCACTGGCCCCACCGCCGGCGAGTAAGCTCTGAATTATCGGCTATTTTCTTGTCCAAGAAACGAACAAAAGATAATCGCACCCGTGTAAATAAAGAGAGAGATATATATTTATAGTTCATAGTTGAGCGAGTATAGCTCACTCGCCCAGCAGGTAGATCACGTGACTTTTCGTATCACGTCATCTACAAGTGATGCGATTGGTTTAAAAACGTAACGAATAGAAACGCTGGTTAGCGTAATGCATCTTGTCTAGCCCTTCAGGTACTCACATTTAGACTGTGATAAGCCTTCTATGTTTAACTGCAGGATTCGGACTGAAGGACCAATGGGTTTGGAGGTCGCATCCTGGGAAGGCAGGTGTTCGCAGAGCAGCCCTGAAAATGGCTATATGTAATTGGTGAGTCCTGAAAATAAATGTTTGTGGGTAACAGCCCTGAAAAGGGCTGCTTACCGGATCCATGATGTTTTTGCAGGAAAAATACCGGGAGATTCACGAACGGGATAGGCCAGTTGGAGTCTAGAACGTTTAGCCGGCCGAAGCCGTTGCCCAGGGTGGACCGCAAGTAGGTAGTTCTAGACAAATTCAAATTACCTCCACCCTTACATTAACATTATTACAATCAAGATCGAGATAAATCTACGTCTTACATTTACAATTGATAATTTAATAATTTTGAAGACTTTAGGCATAAATAAGTCAACAAAAAAAAATTGAAATTGTATTTCAACATTTTTTTGTTTATTATATTACCTAACAGTGGACGACTGACATGTAGTTGTAGCCATATAAATTGTAATCCGAAAGTATTTGCCTAAAAGATGAACGCGCGAAGCAATGTTGATTATTAAAACAATTTAATTTTAAAATTTGCGATGTCCAGTAAGATCACCTGGGGCACGTTTTATAAAGCTATACAAGTTACAACGGCACTAACATACAACCCTTATAGACATAGATACCTACCCTTATTATCTGTGCATAAAACTTCTGTCAATATAAATAAAAGAGTTCAGCTTGCCAATTAAAGAAAAACGAAAAAGGAATTTCTAATAATAATTCTGGTCCTTACCTTTGGTGCCTCGTACAAACACGAGTATCTTATTATTTTAAACTTATAAACTTAAATATGGTTAACTTTGAACAAAAAACAGTAATCAAGAAGAAAAAGGGATCACAACAGCCCGTTGGTTTCGGGGCTAGATATCCAAGGTTTCTAAACCCATATTTCCATCCTCTCTTGGATCCTAGCGGATTGTACCTAAAGAAAGATGCAGGATGCGACCCGGGCCTCTATGATCCCATACCCATTAGTAAAGTGTTCCAAGTCAACAAGAACGCAGCCATACGAGACGTATGGAGACGTGAACATGAGGTACAGGAGTGGTCAAAGAACCTGGGATACAGGAATCAGGCTATTCTTGCAGAGCGGCGGTTTAGGGCGTCTTGTGGTGGACCGGCGTACATAGACGTTAAGGAGCTAAATACAGACTTTTCTATGAGAAAAAACACAGGTTTTGGCACTACACCTCGCTCTAAGACTGTTAGATTTGTTACACCTGCACCAGGCACGTATAACAAGCCCCTTATACCCTTGACAGCTCCTCACGTTCCGCCTTCTAATAAACAGCCATTCGATTTTGTGAAACCGGCTGGGCTCAAAGTCTCGTCCAGGGGCCTGGCCCCGAACCGGTACAAAATCATTGATGTAGGCAGCATGGAAGTGAAATCTAAGAAGCTCGTGTCATTACGGGGGCCTTACGATCTCTTCACGGGGCCAAGGGACAACACTACCATCAAGAATCACTTTGGTTCTAATAAACGTGATTACTGCCCGTCGTGGCCGATGGCTTTCCCGGACTGCTTTGAAAGGTTGAAGAAGTCTCTTTTCGGGGATATTAGCAAACAGATAGGCCGAGACACACCGGACAGAGGGCGTCTCACTTTGGTGGATCCCGCTAGTGCGAACCGGTGTCCGAATGACCCCGGACCGGCTGATATAAACGTATATCCGTCTGTTACAGCCTTTAAGCAGAATAAAGCACCTTTCCTCAGTTTTGTGCACCGATTTTTTCGTAAGCGAGTCGATTATGTCCCCAGTGTAGGCTCATACAATCTTGAGCCTAGCAAGCGCTATATCGCCGGAAATGGGCATCAACATGTGTTCTTGTGTAAAATAGGACGCAGTACTGGAATACCGCCACCTATGAATTCTTTCTAAGCTTCTGGTTCCTTAACGGCAATATGCATAGTTTTACTGACGATTTATAGTAATGAAAGCAATTACTCTTGAGTAAGTATACATACGTACCTACGCCTTCTAATTGTTTAAGGTAGGGTAGTATGTATATTTGTATAAGATTTACCTGTTAGTAACTGCATTAAGCTTTTGTAAGTATTAATTATTTTATTGGTTACCTACGTTACGAATTAACTTGACTTTTGGAATTTGGTTCGTGCAGTATTTTTAACGTCTAATAAGCAGAAACCGGACCACCCTTTCCTCGGGAAAAGCCTTTCAAAGGGCTTCCCCTTGAAATAGCTAGCCCAGTGGATTTGCTCACCCATTCCAATTGACAACCCATACGATTGACTTTCCCATATCGAATGATGAAATTGATGACCCCAATTGAATTCTTTATTAAATGGCTTCTGTCCAGTGGGACAATTCTGCCAGTGTCATGCGGGCCGATTATGGTCGTGTTTATCGACGTAGATAAGCGTAGATAAAACATGTCACTTTCTGACCAGTATGTAAGTGCGAGGGTGACGGAAGCTTTGCGATAAAGGCGTCCATAATACGGGTCATGAAGAACCCAACGGGCTAGAACTTTGAAATTGATAACTGGTAACTGATTCACGTTGATATCCTTATGAAAGGGTTTCCCTAACGTTTTTAGCGCTTTACGCTTATAATGCTTTACGTTACGTTAACCAGCCACGAGACAATCACAAACGTTTATCATTGAAAATCGAACCGAATTTTGATCTACTGCTGCTCCGCGCGATAACTTCAAACGATATGCCGTCGGTAACGCGTAGGTACACTTACTAATAAGGGTTTTATAAATTCTTTCTAAGCTTATCCTATACATTAAGAGTGATTCTTGTTCTTCAACGGCAATATGCATAGTTTTACAGAGGATTTAAAGTAGTCAAAGTAATAACTCTTGAGTAAAGTCACGCCCACACCAATGCTTAAAATACGGCGACGGTACCGAATCGCAGTGACGCATCGTATCCGTACCGTTTTTATCGCATGCCCTCCACACCGCTGCACACTTTAACTGCCACCAACCCGCTAGGCAAGTCCATTTTGTATGAAAATCAGAGCTCTTGGCAATGAAAGTGTTAACGGTGCGTATATTACGGTGCGTCAAAAACGCCGCCATGTTGTTTCTATGACCCCGTCTTTTGTTTACGCAAAAACGGTGTGGTCGCAGCTTAAGTATACATACGTACCTACGCCTTCTAATTATTGTTTAAGGTAGGTAGAAGTTCGATGTATATTTGTATAAGATTTACCTGTTAGTACCTAACTGCATTAAGCTTTTGTAAGTACGGACATACATACATATATACATACCTTCACGCCTGTAATCCCAGAGTGGGATAGACAGAGCCACAGAAACCTACAACATTATAAACTTGTTGATAATTTCAGTAACCACATTTTGCACAAATAGGCTAAAGGCTTTTGTAAGTAGGTATAGTTTAATTATTTTATTGGTTACGTTACATATTTTATTTATGGAATTTTGTTCGCGCAGTATTTTGACCGTTTAAAGTAAATAACTCAAACTATACATTTTATAAGGGAGGGGAGGGGTTCGTTTTTCATGTTAGGCGATTAGTACTGAAGACATTGTAATGTGGTTTATCACAAAGACTGAGATGTAGTTATTAATTTTATGATAATTATAAACATTTATTTTTTTATGGAAATAATGCTATATCTAGCTTTCTATTAGAGAAAGAATTTTCGAAGTCTGATCAGTTCCGTGTTCCAGAGATTGCCTACGTACAAACTTACTATTCTTACTAACAGTTTTATTTGCTTTTTTATTATATAAGTAGGTGCAGATGAGCTACTTTAAATTGTATTTAAATTTAATATTATTATAGCATAGCATTTAATTTTACCTTAATATACTTTTAACGACTAGTAAGATTTTTATTTTAAACAAGACCGACAAGACGTGCGAGTCGGACTTGCACACGAAGGTTCCGTACCATTCTTGTATTGGGACCCCCTTCATTTAATTTGATTTAATTTTTATTACTTGTTGTTATAGCGGCAATAGAAATACACACGCTGAAAAGCTTTGCTGTCTACCTAAAATATCAGAGATTTTAAAAGCGCAGAGATCTCTTTTCATAAATTGAAATTAGGATTTTATTTCTTAAAATGTTGTTGATGTGTTAAGCAAAATGTGTTGTGTGTTACAAGAGCACGCGCGTCTGAACTAAATGAAATTCGTTACTCCTAAAGTGGCTTGCGCATGAAATGACGTGAATATGACACGCCTAGGCCACGGATCCGTGTGAGCCATGTGGATCCATTGGTCTAGCTGCGTGTGTCAACAGGTCACTAGACTACAAGTACCTACGAGAGGTACTTTGAAAATCGAAGTTCGGAGTTATGGTAGCTCCATCCCTTTCTATCGATTTCGTCTCGAATGACGAGTGGTCCAACTGCTTTGTCCAACTGAAAAAAATATCTATTTGAATATCAAATTAACGGGCTCGACGGAGCTCCGCGCTAGCTCCTATTTCTGGGTGGTTTGGCCCTCCGGGCCACCTGAAGAACTAACATAACCTAAACATACCTCATATTTATGATACTAATTTTAGTCAGTTGGACAGAGCAGTTGGACCACTGCCCCGTCACTAACGTAACTTGGAACTTAGATTTTCAAAGTAGGGCCTCAGCAACCGATGTCCGATTTCGTAGGATTAGGACCTAATAAATGAAGTAAATAATTGGAAACATGATGCAATTTCTATAATCACAGCGCTGTGTACACTTCCTTTTTAGGGTTCCGTGCCTGATAGAGTAAGAGCCCGCGACAATCAGACGTTCCTTACCTTTCGGGGCAGTGGTCCAACTGCTTTGTCCAACTGACAAATAATTTCCATTTGAATATCAAATTAACAGGCTCGACGGACCTACTTCTGGGTGGTTTGGCCCTCTGGGCCAGCTGAAGAACTAAAATAACCTAAACCTACCCCATATTTATGATAGGTACTAATTTTGGTCAGTTGGACAAAGCAGTTGGACCACTGCCCCGTCACTGTTCCTTATTTTATAAAACCTGAAAGTTTCTTTCCCAAATACAGGTAAAAACGATCCCCGAGTATGAAGTTTGGATCACGGTGGCTTTGAAAGGTAAATAACAGGTATCAAAGGTGTATAAAATAGAGCTTAACTAAGTAGGTATAGGTACCTACTACGCCGAAAGCTTTACAAATGGGTAGTGTGCACATACATAATATATTTTTATACTAATGAAGGATAAATACTTACTTTTGCAGCGAGAAAATTGCAGTCCGGAGCTTCATAAACAAACTTTTTAATGTTAGCGGCCGAATTTTTTTGTGACTGGATTTGTGCCCTACTGATATTCTCTCCAAAAATGCAATAAGTTTGGGATAGGTTTCATTGACTAAATATTCCACATTGTACTTAGATGGTTGCTTCGTTGGTGATAAAGTCTATGAAGTACGCTAACAGTACAGTCTCCGAAAAAGTGTTTGCACCCTTTGCAAGTCTCCATTGCTTAAAAATATCATAAGCTTTTAGATATTTTTTTAACGAGACTTTTGCTGATGCTTCTGGTGTCAAATAGCAGACTTTGTCACTGGAGTCTCCCATATTTATTTATTATTAATTACTTTTATAATATACAACGTGTATAGAAGAATTAACAAAAACAATAAAAATAATACCGCTATTTTTTAAAGATGCGTTCTGATACTGCACCTAGGGTTTATTTCACAAAATTAAAGATTGTTAAAACGATGAATAATTATGTAGATACAATGATAAACTTCGTATTTTTTTATAAGTTTTCTCTTTATTTCATTATAAAAAACGATTATATATAAAAAGTATTAAAGTTTATAATAATCACATTTATAACTAACACATGATAGCAATTTTACGGTTATATGTGTATCCGAACGTTTAGTTTTTTGTTTCATTCTGGGCCAACTAAAGTTTGAAACCCTACCTCTATGGTTGAAACGCACTAGAGCGGCGCTGCAGCGAAGGCGCGTAGCGGCAGGAGCGAAGCGGTGCGGCAAGAAAAAATTTTTGCCACTGTTTCTTATGAAATAAAACGCACTATAGCGTACTGAAGTGACGCGGCGCGGCGCGACGCGACACAATTGACTCCTCGAGAATATTTTGCCGCGCCGCGCCTCTCCGTTGCAGCGCCGCTCAAGTGCGGTTCAACCTTTAGTAGGTAGGTATGGTGTTTGAAAATCGAACTTCGCATCAACTGGGTTCTGACTCTCGCTTTTTTCGTATCGAAGTGAAAGTGACAGAACAAAGTGAAGTTCAATTCTTTCGAATGTTATAAGTAGACCCAGGACTGCTCTCGGTATTAAAAAAATAATACCTAATCACAAGTTACTGTCTCACGCTTGCAGCAAAACCGAATTTAGGTCACTGTCCTTAAACAGCAAAACCTGCTTGTTTGAGCTGCTGAGGTGAAAAGCATTGATAGTTCCCAGAGTGAAGTAGTTTTTCACAATTCACAAAAAAACGGATTTTTTTTTAAATATCTATAAAGTTAAATAACTCGAAAAACAGTGACATTAGACCCCCAGTTAACTGGGACAAAATGATCGTAAATAAGCTCCAGTATAACCGCTTTCAAGGAATAGGTCGAGTTACCTGTCACCCTGTATAATACCTACATCGCGTTAAGTTGCTCGGAGTTCAGCATGAAAAACAATAAACAAATAAAACAAACTAATTTGCAATCCAAAAATATATTAACATAATTAATTTTTGTCATAGTTTCCATGCTATCCGCCACTTTAATAACTCCGCTTTCTTATTCCTATGCTGAAACTTAGGTGGTAACATAATCTTAAATAAAATAACTACATGTACTAATAGGAACTACTCGAACTTATTAAAACTTTAACATAAAAAATAGCATACTGCTTTTATAAATAAATCTTAGACAACTAAAATTAAGGATAACCAACCTTTTCAAACGAGTACGGTTATATAGAGTTTAGAATCCACGAAATCCCTCCCAAGTAATATATTTTTGTAAGTACATTAACGCAACGGTTCCACGTCAATTCGAATGGCGGGGCGCGCCGACGTGGACTAAAATCACTATAAACGGGTATACATAAAGAGTACACAATCATCAATAGCGTATAACAGCCTCGTCAACACATGGTACTTACATTTAAAACGAGTTCAGAGGTGGTTTTATATAAGAGCCAGAAGTTCGCGGTACTTTACTCAAGAACACGTGCTTGTGCCCATTTCCAGGCACATTACGCACGCGAGACTTGATGTTGTATCTTCCCACGCTTGGGTAACTGAGACCTGCTAGTTTAAGCCCCCGCGGACGATCGTAAGAGCTAAGGAAAGGTACTTTATTCTGCTTAAAGACTGTAGGCGGATTCAAGTTCAGGACGGCCAGTCCAGGCTTCGAACGTGATTCTCTCCCTGTTTTGTTCATCTCCCCGAAATGAGACTTCTTCAACCTTTCAAAGCAGTCCGGGAAAGCCATCGGCCACGACGGGCAGTAATCACGTTTGTTAGAACCAAAGTGATTCTTGATGGTAGTGTTGTCCCTTGGCCCCGTGAAGAGATCGTAAGGCCCCCGTAATGACACGAGCTTCTTAGATTTCATTTCGATGCTGTCTTTATCTACGATTGTGTACCGGTTCGGGGCCAGGCCCCTGGACGAGACTTTGAGCCCAGCCGGTTTCACAAAATAGAATGGCTGTTTATTAGAAGGCGGAACGTGAGGAGCTGTCAAGGGTGTAAGGGGCTTGTTATACGTGCCTGGTGCAGGTGTAACAAATTTCACAGTCTTAAAGCGAAGTGCAGTGCCAAAACCTGTGTTTTTTCTCCTAGAAAAGTCTGTATTTATCTCCTGAATGTCGCAGGTCGCCGGTCCACCACAAGTCGCCCTAAACCGCCGCTCTTCAAGAATCGCAGGATTTTTGTATCCCAGGTTCTTTGACCATTCCTCTAGTTCGAATTTATGTTTCCAGCTGTCTTTGCCGTCTCCGTACACTTTGTTCATGGGTGTGGGCTGGTAGTGACACGGGTCGCAGCCTACATCACTCTTTAGGTCTTTAGTGTCCATTTTTTGTTTACCAAATCTCGGCGCTCTTGATCCAAAAGCAAGGGGCGGGTTTGGTTGTGTATTCGCGTTTATATTTTTCTTCAAAATAACCACCATTTCTAATAATTATATGAAATGTATGTTAGAAGTAAAATTAAACCTCCTATCTAGTCAACGACACTTCATAAGTTTAATCCTTAATTAGGATTATGATTATAATTATATATACTTACCTAATTTATGATGATTGATACCAAATAAACAGTTTTATTTTGGCAAGGGTTTTGTGTTTATCAAAGTTAGTCAAATTATTAAAAAGGAAAGAGGTGGATTTAAATTTTATTATACATCACAAGATAATTTGCTCCGAATTGCTCATAATTAAAAACTAGGAGGTCATGAATGACCGAGGCTTACGCTTACGACAAAATTAAATCAGGGGCACGTTTTATAAGGCTACAAGTTACAATTTTACAGGTCTAAACTGGCAACACTGCTCAAATGGCTCGTCGTCATTGGTCGAGGTTGTGTCAAATATAAATTTGTAACCTTTTAAACCTATTTGCCCGTTTTATTTTCAGTACTTTTTTTAAGAAATCACCTCATGTTGTTTTTTCCATACAAAGTGAAAAGCAAACACTGGGACACCTAGTATGGAGAAACAAACTTTATGTGATTAAATAAAAAAAATACTGGAAAAAACGGGCAAATAGGATAAAAAACTTCACTGTAATTATGTCGACGGTGGAAAGGAGAAACCCTTTAAGCGACATGATGGGCGAAATTGAGTAACCCGGCTCAGAAGACGCAGAAAAAAAAGCCGATTCCAACGATATATATAACTAAATTTCGCCCATCATGTCGCTTAAAGAGTTTCTCCTTTCCACCGTCGATGTAATATGTAAGATACCACTGAAAAACTTATGAAATAAAACATGAAATAATTTTTTTTCGAGAAATGGACAAGAAAAATTACAAAAGTTTTTGTTCGTGAATTCAGAGTTGGTCCCATAGTGAAAGTTGTTCATATTTGTGGGTAGAACACCCTGGTCGGGTCGAAAATTCGAAATAACCGAATAGATTTCGTGTATAGAATCATAATTCTTGGAGGATCTTGAAGTTTATAAGGATTGGATCAGGACAAGACCAATAAAATCAATACAATTCAATATTTTTATTCTTAGTTAGAGCACTACAATAAATATATCTCCATTACCATTTAATATGCCAACATGGTTCATGAATTAAAAACAATTTTAAAGCGCTGCTTCAACGTTACATCAATTTAAGTAGACACAGATTATACCATTTATTGATTACGATATCCACTAACAGGAATGCACATACATCAATATTCAATCAAATTACATTCATGAATAGAACAATAAGTGTTAAAACGTTCACAGTGGATTGCTACTAGGGAATGCAATTTAACCGGTTATTAACCGTTTTTGTATGAAAATAACCGGTTATAACCGGTTATTTGCAATCCCTAATTGCTACTACTACACGGAGAAAAACACTGTATACAGCCGTATGTACCGGCTATGCGTAGGTAGCAACCAAGATAAATCTACGTCTTACATTTACAATTGATAATTTAATAATTTTGATGCCTTTAGGCATATGTCAACTACAATTTCAACATTATTTTTGTTTATTATAATATTACCTAACAGTGGACGACTGACATGTAGTTGTAGCCATATAAATTGTAATCCGAAAGTATTTGCCTGAAAGATGAACGCGCGAAACAATGTTGATTATTACCTACCTTAATTTAACATTAAATGCAACATTTAAAACGATTTAATTTTAAAATTACTAAGCTCTGCTCTTGTCACGTGACTCTATTGGAATTATGTTAACGAGACCCCCTTCCATTCCAGACTTAGCTGGACATTCCTACTTTCATCAGACTCAGTTAAAATACTATTTTATTGGTTAAAAGGTTACTTTTTTTTTCATGTCAAGAATAATACAAAACATAGAATAAAACCAAGACGCCATTTTAGCCGTTTTATTTCAAAACATTTGTAATATTTACTTGCCTTGTGAAATAAACAATTCAATTTATATCTCATGCGTGCTAATTTTATATTTAACAAAACAGCAGAAGGGAAAATTACAAAAATGCGACACAGGCTGCTTCATATAGGTACTAGTACTATTAAAGATAATAATATAATAGTTGCATTATATCTAATTCGATAAGGCAAGTTAGTTTAAACCGACCAAAATTTAAACTAGCAAGCAATAATACCTTAGCCCGAAATATATGACGGATAATGTATGTACTTAATAACTTTAATAAGAACGTTCTAAAAATATGTAAAAAATCACAATTGGATGACCATCGTAAAATTCATAGGAAAACAAGAATTATATTCTAACACCCAATAAATGCTTACAGACATTTAGATTGATAAAATACATTTAAGTAAAAATGAGGACTGACAGAAAAATCAGTTATCCTCTACCATATTTATGTCCTTAGCTGTAAAGGCAGTCAGAAATTTAGGGCAGATTTTTCAATCTCCAGATAAAGCTATCCGAAAGGTAAATTTTAGCTCTGTCCTTTTCTTTCATATGACTTTAGAAACGGATAGTAATACATTTAACTGAAGGATAGTTTTATCTGGGGATTAAAAAACCAGCCCTTAATGACATGTATATACGGTCAGCATGTACAATATATCTGTTCCTACAGGCCTTATTATCCAAAAAAAATCGCATATATTTTTGACGTCTTGGACGTAAAATTGTGATGTTATTCCAGCTCCCATAAGAACTAATACAGTACTGACAGGAAAACATTTATATCATTTTAATGTAGAACATCGACTTAACTCTTAACCTTTTAACCAACCGTTTCAAGTGTCCCGAGTCGCTGCCCAACCTAAGGTTGCGGTTCCACTGAGACGGAGATGAGCGGAGTGGAGCGGAGCTGTGACAATATTAACCAATATAATCTAAACTAACGTGCGGAAGGGCCGCTCGACGTGACCGCATGCGCCTTCTATTGGTTGATATTGGCACAGCTCCGCTAGTCTCCGCCTCAGTGGAGCCGCACCCTAACGTGTATAAATGCTATCACCCAGTAATAAAGAGTCTTTGATCATACACTTCGGTGGTGTTACTTCCTCCTACATTGTGGCCGCTTTTTACAACATTTGAATTTCTCTGACGTTTCCTGGTTTGAAGAAACGCCCTTTTTTATCAGCGGCTTAGCGAGCTTACTTCATTTTGACTACGGAACCCTTCGACACGAATTTGGCTGGTTTTTTTTATGAACCCATCAAGAGTATATCGATCTCTGAGGAAATAGGACTGGAGTACGGAGTGGAGTAGACAAATGTTATCGAAACAAAATAAAAAAATCAAAAGTCAATAAAATCAGTTTCAGATGTGAAACCAGTGTGAATAATAGTTACCTATACCATCATGTAAAGATATAGTTATGCGCAAATTAATAAACCTTTGGTAGAGGGTGTAACGACTGCAAAAACAGTTTGTTTTATATGCCCTTATGTACCTCACGTAGATTTATATGTTTGGTGTATTATAGGTTTCCTGGAGATGAGCTTTTGCAACATAAATGGCTGATTGTAGTTCGAAAACATAGGCAAGAGCCAAACAGGACACGAAATAAGCATATTCGTATATGTTCAGTGCATTTCAAATCCCAAGATATGTATGCGACTAAGTACTGTTGTCATTTGTTATTAGTTGTTACAATTTTGCAATCGTAGAGATTTACCTTTGATAATTAGATATTGCGAATATTTATTATTATGAATAAGTACTACATAAGATTAAAATTGTTATTGAAATAAATAAGCCGAACAGATGAACACATACTTTTTTTGTTGGTTAGGGCGCATAACGTCCCACTCGCAGAATGTCCCTTCGTCCCTTTCGCGAAATATCCCTTTCATAAATGTCCCTTACGCGAAATGACCCTTCTGCAAAAGGTCCTGTTCGCAAAACGTACCTTCATATAAATAAAGTCCCGTTCGCAAAACGTCCCTTTCGCGAAATTACCCGTTCGCAAAACGTCCCTTTCGCAAAATGACCCGTTCGCAAAACGTTCCTTTCCATGAGAAGACTCTACTTAAACAAGCTTTTTCCAGACGGGACATTTTGCGAATGGGTCATTTCGCAGACGGGACGTTTTGCGATAGGGGTGTTATGCAATAGGGACGTTTTGCAAAAGGGGTGGGACCTTTTAAGAAAGGGACGTTTTGCGAACGGGGTATTTTACATAAGGGACCATTTGCAGAGAAGACGTTTTGCGAATGGGACGTAATTTTGCTGGAGGGACGTTTTGCGAGTGGGACGTTATACGCCCTAACCTTTTTGTTGACTCTACTATGCGGCCATCGTTACCGAGTTACTGTCTTCACGATTCACAGCAGTGATATAGGTGAAAAACTTAAGTAAATGACCTCTTGCATGTAGTTGTAACACATCTGTATAGACCGTTCGACATTCTACATTTAAAATTGACGTAAAGTCCATATTAGTTTTGTACACAACTACATGCACTTAAGTTTTTCACCTATACTTCGTCTTGCTTGCGCGCCACCTAATTGCGTCTTTCTGTCTCTTTCTCTGTCGACTTCTAACATTAACCTTTAATAAGGCAGAGGCTCTATATTAACCACATTACAATAATCTGAAATTGAACTTTACTGCCTACATTTTATCATACAATTTTAATTTTATTTTCCTGAAATATAACATCATCTATTATTACTCTTTAGAGACTTGCGATTCCATGACTGTATTTCATTTTGGTCTAGTATTTTACTTTAACGGGACCTTATTAAGGGTTAACTTGGTTTGTGTGAGTAAATGTATTTGTGGTAGTATCAGATCCACTATTCGAGTACGGAACATGTGAACGTCACCTATCTTCCGCCATTTTACTTTCATCTAAGGGTTTTCCAGAAAGTGGCCATCCCGCTCCTCCATCCTCACGCTGCCCGCAGTAACCCCAACTAGTTCCTGATATTACACTTGCTCAACAACATATGATGTAAGACCTCAGCGAAATGAGCTGGATATTTTGATGTCTTGTAATTTAAAACATGGCGGTTAAAAGGTTAAGAAAAATCGTGACTCGAACAGATATATGCTAGATACTACGGAATCTAGTAAGCTCAGTTCTTTTGCAGTTAATAGACTTTCGTTACCGGTATTTTTTCGGGTACTAAATGGTACCATTTTGGCCGACAATCCGGTTTTGGCATACATTGGGTCAGTCATTCGGGTAAGGTTCGTAAGGAATAGATTTGCAAAACGCCTATGTAAGCAAAACGTCGTTGTTACTAGGAAATGCAAATAACCGGTTATAACCGGTTTTAACCGGTTATATTCATACAGAAACGGTTAATAACCGGTTAAATTGCATTCCCTAGTTGTTACATAACTACCAACTAATCAAAACGCCTTTTTTTGTACAATGCCTAATTAGACATAACGTCATGATGACAAAGTAGCATTAGATCCAAATTGTACAAGGCCTTAGTTGCATTATGACTCATTATGCAAAGTGTCTGAATAGTTTAAGGTCTTGGTTTTAAATCGTCTAGGTAGCAAAACGTCGTGATTGCATAACGACTAGGTTATATTCGATGAATTTTAATATTAAGTAGCCAGATACTTACCTTCTTTATAATATAAAGAGTTCCTTCACAAACCACAGTTTTTGATTTCCTTGTCATTAAATCATCTAGTCGTTTTGCCACTTAGACGTTATCAATTTTTGACGATATGCCTATCTAGACGTTTTACTATCAGTACGTTGGAGTTTTTCTACTGGGACATTTTGTTATTTGGGCGTTATACAAACCAGACGTTATAGAACTAAGTCCAATCTTCAACCCAGACATTCTACTATTAAGACAATTTGCTCAATTATACATTTTGCAACCAAGATCTTATGAAACTGTGTCGTTTTGCAATCTAGTCCTTACGAACCTAACCCAGTCATTCTTAACCAGCTGGTGTAAAACTCTCGCAGGTAATATTACAATCTCTATTTAACTGATCCCACATTCCCGTTTTTTACATGACGTCACATTTTTATAATTGTAATCCTAAACAGCACTGTTTAAGAACCAAACTGAGCCATAGACGTTACAAAAAGCATAGACAAGGGAAGATATAGAACAATATTAAAAAAGTATAAATTTAAATTTCAATAGTAATTCTATTGGGTCGGGTCCCGTTGGCCTTACTTGCTTTTAGCCTTAGCGAGCAAAACGGCTCAGTAGTACACTGACCAAGTATGCAAAATGACTTGGTTATATAATTCCATAGTTACAAAATTGTCTTAGTTTCAAGAAGACTTACTTAGCAAAACGTCTAGGTCGTGAAATGCACCAGTAAGCAGAATGACTCAATTGTGTTAGGTCTTGATTGTATTATCTTGATATGTGAAGATTATCGAGACCATTTGCCTATTAGAACATTATGACATTAAGTCATTTTACAGCCAAGTCATTCCGTCTATGCTATGCCTTATAGCAATGAGGGCGTTTTACAGACCAAGGCATTTTGCTACCCGGACAAAATAAAACTAAGGTGCTCTGCTCGCCAAGGCTAAATGCAAGTAAGGCCAACGGGACCCGACCCATTCTATTGTGAACCTTTAATTGATTTATAAACCCCTGAAACAGTTATCAAGCAAATATATTATTTTTAAACTTAAAACCCTTTTAACCGACTTAAAAATATTAGGTTCTAAATCTGACCGCTTTCATAAAAAAATGATGTAGAGTTTATTTATTATCTTCGTAACGCAAAATATTTGCCGAATGTTAACAGATTTTACTTATTTTTATTTATTAACCAACACTAATTTGAAGTCGGTTTATTTTTTAAAACACTAACTATGCTATAATACCAAAACCAAACGAATAAAAAAAACCAAATTTATATCTGACACTACCCAATTTGGTTTTTAAACGGTTACTATAGAGGAATAAGCGGAAGGCCCCTGTCAATGTCCCTATCGCTGTCATTACCAGTCAACAATATGTGCTTAACATACTTACAACTAAATTCGCCGTCAATAAAATTTGCGAACTATGTAAACAAATTAGTACTGTTTGACACATAACCTCAAATATTCACCAAGCGTGTTTTTATTAAAAATAACGTATAATGAATAGTTATTTCATCTTAAACTTAATATGAAAATAATGATCTAATATATAAATCATTTCAAAGACCTCACTTGATCTTTAAAAGTATGTGATTATCGAGTAATCATGGTGAATTGGTTCGTTTGGTTTTGTTTACATCTTTTGCAAGTTCTATTGACGGCGACTTTAGTAAAAACGGACTTAACGCAATATTTTTTTCGTAAAACTGCCCCTCCTTGTGCCTTCCGCCTATTCCCCTACGGCCTTAGATAGAAATGGTCGCCAGGTAAAACGAATTTTCAGATAAATACTTGAGATGTACCATTTTAAGGTAAAAACCCAGGTATTTACCCGAAAATACACCATGTTTACCTGTACAGTCGTCCATCTCTCCCCTTACATTTACTGTACAACCTGTCCATTGTATAAAGAAACTCGCACTGCACTATACAAATTCACTTACACTCGTTTCGGGCCAAGACCCTGGCTCTAACGAGGCTAAAGTACTGCTAGTGACGCGATATACTGTTCATTGCGATCTCGAACTGTTCCTCCGGGAGGGGCGTGCAGTGGGAAGATCGGTAGTCGCGCATGTATTTCGAGATCTGGAAAGTGTGTGGATTTACTGTCATTAGCAGAGCCCGGAATTTTCGTGGCACTTTTCAAGAACGCTAGTGACTTCTCGTTTGTCGACTTTCATCTATATATATAAAAGGCTAAACTGACTGACTGACATATCAACGCACAGCCGAAACTACTGTACCTAGAAACTTGAAATTTGGTACATGGGTTCCTTTCATGATGTGAGTGAGCACTAAGAAAGGATTTTCCGAAAATCGACCCCCAACGGGAAAAAATGGGGGGAGTAGCGGGAAACTATTTCTACGCGTACGAAGTCGCGGGCGTCCTCTAGTTATACATAAAAATAATAATATATCGATATCGATAAAATACAATATAGCAATAAAAACAAAACCAAGGGAGCCAGTGTTCAAAACTTCTTGATTTCTGTCTTAAGACACTAAAACCATTTGTTTTTTTCGCTATATTTATCGGGTTTCATGCGATGAGCAGAGGTAAACCACTGCAGAAGTCAGAAATTAATATACCTACTAATTATTAAATCAGTAACCAGTTCCCAAATACGGCAACCAACATCTAAGCCATATTGCAGCTTTTTCAATTTAATGCTCAAAATTTGTGTTACTGCTAACAAGTTAAATGTTTCTAAGGCTATTTATATAAAAAAATGATCGTCTTATTTTTTCCACATTTGGTTTACGTAAAGTTTTTTTTTTATATCGATATGTACCTAATTGAAAGTCGATAAATGAGAAATCTCTATGACAGCTAAAAAATGTCACGAAAATTCCGACGTCTGGTCATTCAGGTCAGTCAAGGTACAAATGGAAAATCGTCCTCGTGAAATAACCATTCTGAAGTTGGGTCAAAAGTATGCAAAGTGAATCGTGCAAATCGTGGTTCTAGAATCCATGGAGTCGCTATTTTCTATTTATTATAATACATATTATATCACTTTGATTTTGACCTTCAGTATTTTAATATTTCAAAGTTAATATATTCATTAAACCGCTAAACCAATTTAAATTAATTTTGGTAGCGAGGATATCTCTGCTGTGAAAGCGTTACAAACAAGCAAATATTAGTAGGTATGGAAAAACCAAACTACAAATTTATTTAGTTAATTTTGAAATATGACCATACTGAAGGTCAAAATCAAAGTGTCATGTATTATAATAATTACGAAATAGCGACTCCCTAATAATACCTACTGTGCGGCAGTATTGTCGGTGCGCGAGTCTGACTTGACTATACTACATTTGTTTAGGTAATTAACTAAATGTAAACAAATAAACCACGTGGTATAGTCCGTCAGCCAATAGAACCAGAACACTGATACGTCAAAGTTCGACCAAACAGTTTTGATTGGCTGTTTAACAGAGCCACGTGTTTTGGTTTGTTTACATTTAGTTAACTACTTAAAAGGATGAAGTATAGCACTTGACCGGTTCTTTTATGATCAGAGGCCGGAATTCTCGTAGCAATTTTGAGCTGTCATAGGGACTTCTCGTCTATCGACTTCTGATCATGTACATCGATAAATACAGAATACAATATTTAAAATATGATTACGAGCAGAAGTAAACAACAGGCATTCTTATTGCGAATGAGCGATCTCTTCAAGATAACCTTTGGATACGAACTTTTTGGAAATTTGAAATAATTTGAATTTGATAAATAATTAGTGGATTTCGTATGCCTTTTAAACATTATTCGAAAGAAATTGCAACAAGAATTGCTATCGATTGTTTTCATTGAAAATCTTTATTTTACATTTTCAACTACTCAAACGTTACCTATCTGATCGAGATTGCTCTTTAGCGATAAGACCGCCTGTAATTTACCTCTACTTTTAATCTTCTTTATGTTGTGTTCTATAATGTATCGACAAAATATGTATATCGGAAGTCGATAAACGGGAAGTCCCTATGACAGCTCGAAAGTGCTACGAAAATTCCGGCCTCTGTTTATGATGATGAGGAACTTACCAGCCTGATTGGAACCTTGGTAGCCTCGTCCAGGTCCGTGCGTTCCAGGGCCCCGCGCTGGCTTTCCGATAGCGACACGTGCTTCCGCAGCGCGTCGAACGCCGACAAGGGCAGTTCGGGGTGCCGCGACGTTATAATGCGGACGACCAGATCATTGGCGCGGTTCGAAGCCAGCTGGCCTTGCCTATTGAACAATATATTTAATTTGTGCATTATGTTTTTCTAATAATCAAACGGTTTTTAGAGTATTAAGCAAATTATTATGGTATACATGTACCCCAGGTTCCCAAGATACAGGCTGCGCCTAGTTTAGGACCGATGGATACAAACATTGTTAATCTAGATTTCGTCAAATCAGGTTCTATGCCAGGGTAAATCGTGTTTCCTGTCACTTAATTATGCTCTCTGGTTTATGGCATCTTGCATGACATGTTTTCTTTTAAGTACCAATGTAATCTTTGTTAATGTTTTTTCTGGTAAATATTAATAATAATTATTATTATTATTAATATATACTATATTTAGCCTATAACATAGATAATAACGTTACATCGGGGTTTTCGGTGCGGGAATGTTTTAAGAAAGAGTAGAGATAAACAGTTAGGTTAAACTGAGAAAATGACATTATGCCGAATGAAGTATATAATGGCGACCCATTCTTTCAGAGCTGATATTTCTTAAACTGAATGGCTTTTTCTTCTGAAACTGTAAGCGCTTCAGGATTTTTTAAAACGCCATTGTATAAAACTCATTAGGTAAAGTTTACGGTTTCAGAAAAAACAACCATTAGGTATTATGAACTTTTAGGGATTATTATACATTACGCTTATTAATTTTAGGCGTTCTGATACGTACCCGTTTTTATGCGTAAATAATACTCGAAATTTAAGTCTTATCCATCTATGCTTTCGTCATCGCCCTTTAATAATAACATAACCCCTGCTCTGCAAAAATCTCACCTCAAGCATATGATCTCATCCTCGGTCCTGCGGATCAGCTGAACAGGGCCGGAGTAGCTCTCCACCAGGCTCGCGACGTCCAGGTCCACGTGGGAGCGGACCACCTCCTTGACGAGGAGACGCCATGACGACGGCATCTGGTTGGTGGCCAGGGGCAGCAGATCGTCGAATGTCGCGTCGAGAATCTGTTGTAAGGGGGGGGGGGGGGGGTTAGTGCCAACGGAATAATCACTGGTAATCGCTGGTAGGTCACGAGAAATGAAAGTCACGTGATATACCAGTGAGGCGATTGGTTTAAAAATGAAACGAATAGAAACGCTAGTTAGCGTAATGCGTCTTGGCTACGGCTTCAGGTTGCTCGCCCCGATGGACAGTATATGTTAGAAATAATTTTACGCAGTTATTTGGTAGGTAGATGAGATGCCTAATTAATTAAAAACCGGGCAAGAGCATGTGGGACCATGCTCAGTGTAGGGTTCTGGAGTCAATACTACAAACACAAAAACTATCTGAAAAAACAACAAGTATGAACAAATTTTCTATTTAAAGATATCATAAGTGTCTATTTAAAGTTATTATAAACATTTTAGTCGCATGTAAAACCCCTATTACCCATGCAACCCCAAAAAACAAAAATTCGAAATTTCCAGATATAAATAAATAAATAAGCCTTCTTAATTAAATGTACTTTATTCTTATTCTTATAATTATCTGGATGTCAACTTTTCGTTTTTTGGGGTACCATACCCAAAGAAAGTGACCCTATTATTAAGACTCCGCTGTCCGTCCGTCTGTCACAGGGCTGTATCTTTTGAACCGTAATAGCTAGACATTTTAATTTTCACAGTGTGTATTGCTGCTGTAACAACAAACGAAAAAATAATAATATGGGATCCCCATACAAGAAATGTGTTTTTAGGGTCTTTTGCTCGATCTTAATATTGTGATTTGCCACTTGCATTTGGCCGGTTTATTTACAAATTTCGCTACCGTATAATAACTAATGGGCGGACGACGGATGCAAATTACGTCAAAAAAATGACAAACTATATGACTACAATTGATTTTTAAAAAATAGAACATCACTGCAAAAAAAGTTAAGTCTTTTTTTTATGACGTATTTTCAGTACATTCCTTTTATAGTTCACTTATATAGGGAAAATGACCTCTCCACATCTACAGACGTAAGAGGGGCGTATTCGTAAAGTGATACTTCAGTAGTTTCTTAATATACAAAATATGTACTGATTTATAACAAAAACTTCATATATTTTCACACATATATAGTACCCGAAATTTAATAAAAGTCTTATCCATCTTGTGCTTTCGTCACCATATTGCATCCGTCGTCCGCACATTAAATTAATAACAATACTTGTAACTTACCAGTGCCTTGACATCGGGGTAGTTGACGGCCGCCCAACTGGCAGAGTACCCGCCAATACTCCATCCGAACATTACAATGTGCTGCGGATCGAATCCGAGCTCGTTGATAGCGAAGCACATCACAGCGTCCATTGCGTTTTCCTCTTGTTTCGGATACGGGAGGCCCTGCGGATAGTACGAGGCCCCAGTAATGCATGCTACAGGTGGTAAAAGTTTCACGTGGTGATGTGTGTACGTAACTAAAGTCTGTTCCAATTCGGACTGCCAATGACAATAACAAGTATATCTAACTGTAATTGTCTTTAGATAGAGGATGAAATAGCGATGAGAATAATGTTACCTCTAATTAGTTTATTAAAAAGGTTGAATATATATTCATCATCATCATCGTATTATTATGCTGAGTGCGACAGAGACGAAAACCTAGCTTATCAATCAAATGTAACAAAACTTCTTCTACATTTTCATGTCAAATATATTTCGAAAAAATGAAATGTATGTGTCAAGCACCAGTCAGTGTCATCGTCTTTTACCAAAAGCACTTTTCATCAAAAAATACAAGGATAAATAGACATTATTACCTCAAAATAAACATGAAGACAATGCTTAAGTGTATAAATAAATAATATTATTATGACTATGCTCAACCTTCAAAAGTACGCGACTATGGAGTTATAATGGTAAATTGATTTGTATACAAGAGTGACGGAACGAATAAGAACAGACTTTACAGTATTCGAAATGAGATGAAATTTTAACTTGGCTTTATTTATTCACTTTCATAATTTATATGTAGTGTGGCAATAGACATTCCTTGAAAAAAAAACACACAAGCATTTGTTCCGACATATTCATCAACTGAACTGACTGCAATACTCACAGTACTGCTAGCAAAGCCAGGATGGTTCCATCCAAGGGCAGAATACCCAGCTTTAATCGGTGTAGTCATTATCCCAATCTCATAGAATCCAGAGTTCCCCTCGCAGCATATGACCAGTGTCTTCCCCTGGCTTCCTATGCTTCTGGTCGACCTCTGGTCTACAAACATCGTGTCTATGAAGTTCCCGTCGGCCGTTTCGAGCTTGTTGCGTTGCCCATTGAAACTTTCGACCAGATGGGTTCGACCTTGGAACAACGGTGCACCTGTTGAAGGATAGATTGCTTTGCTTAAGTATAGTCTGTACTTTTAGGTATTTACAAAAATGTAAACAATCCAAACCACGTGGCATTGTTGAACAGCCAATCAAAACCGTGTAATCGAACTTTGACGTATCAGTGCTCTACTTCTATTGGCTGACGAACTATATCACGTGGGTTTGTTGTTTACATTTTTTTAAATACCTAAAAGTACTAGTAGTAGTTTATACGAAACACGAGCGACAAATAAAGCAAAATAAATCACAAAAGAAATTAGATCTTATGCTTCCTACAAAATTATTTCTAAGACTAATTTTATTAGTTCTCTGTATACTGTTTGGAAGAAGGCAGACACCAATAGTTATTTTTACCTAGGATTAATAGTTAGTTCATTATCAATTTATTAAGACATTTTTATTCTAAAAGAGCGTAACTCCAATTCTACGATACAATAGACTAAATCTAGTTTCTATTTAAAATAACTAAATGAAAAGAACGCTTTAAAAACCCGACTGCATTTTTTATATCGTCGTCGATATACCTATGTTAATAATTGACATTCTGCCATTGTTGTTATTTCATTTTAACAATTTAGGTATCCTATGTCACACGGGATGGTGAAAGGATTCTAACGATACCACACACATCTGAATCGGCTCGGGCGTTTAGAAGTTATGGTGGAATAAAGAATTGTACATATAGTCTGTGTCAATTGAAATTGCCAAAGATGTAAACAAATTAGTACTGTTTGACACATAACCTCAAATATTTATCGAGCGTGTTTTTAATTAAAATGAAGTATAATTAATAGGTATTTAATCTTAAATTTAATGTGAAAGTAAAGATCTAGTGTATAAATCATTGCTAAGACCTCACTTGATCTTTAAAAGCACGCGATTATCGAGTAATAATGGTAAATTGGTTCGTTTGGTTGTGTTTACATTTTTGCCAATTTCAATTGGCACAGACTATACATACATATATGAACCCTGAAAATATTATACTCCTTTTTATTGGGCAGTCGTGTAAAAAGATAAGCAATGACATCTGACATTGTCAAAATTTTGCTGTGCGTCGTTTGATACACGAATACACGCGCGTCCCGGGTCTTGTCCGCTGGCAGCAGGACAAGACACCTCGGGACGCGCGAAAAAATTACATACTTTCCACTATTTTGACCTAAGCAACTTACGTAGCAGGCTGTGGAACAGTGCCAGGGAGCCGGGGTAGATGAGCCGGAGAGCGAACGTGTGGGTCGCGAGGTACGCTAGTACTTGAAGGATCGAGCGCTGGTATATAGGCAGATCGTCGTTGGCACATCGCTCGAACGGGCTCTCGAACCACGAAGCTCTGGAGGCAATGATTAATGTTTAGTATAGTCATCATCATCTCATCTTCCTAGCAATTATCCCGGCTGGAGGCGGGGTCTGCTCTGTTTATCCATGTCTAGTATAATAAATAAGAGAAATGTTTCTGTTAAAAATATTTTTCAACCCACTTTACTGTTGCGAATTGAACTTGTATCACTGATGATGTCTAATTCAATATATTATATTAAAAGAGTCCAAACCCGACGGACCTACTATTAGCCGATGACGAGTTCATTAGACTGGATAGTGACCCTGCCTCCGAAGCTAGCGGTCCCCGGGTTCGATTTCCGGTAAGGGAAAATATTTGTGTGTTGAGCATGAGTATTTGTTTCTGAGTCTTGGATGTTTTCTATGTATTTAAGTATTTATTTCTCTATTTAAGTATTTAGATCGTTGTCTAGTACCCATAGTACAAGCCTAGAGCTTAGTTTGGGACTAGGTCAATTTGTGTGAGATCGTCCCTTGATATTTATTTATTTATTTAAAATCGGTTTCCAAGGTTTTATTACATTTATTTAGTTATTAGGTAGATAGATGAAGCTGATAAAAATGTGTGAAAAAAATATAGCTTTTGGATTCCAAATAATTTCAAATACCTTTTAACTGGAGCCAACTTGTAGCTAACAGGCCAGGCTTGATACTCGAAGTCATACTTCCTTATGACCTGGAGATAGGCCTTCTGATCAATTTGAGGAGAGTTTAGGGCGTTTAAAAACTCCACGTATTTGGGGCTGTTGGACCTCCCATAGGCTCTGAGGATGTAGGAGAGAGCGATCATGCAACTCATGCCGCCGAGACACTGGATCAGAGAAGACGACTCCTCAATAGTCATGAGACCGCGCTTGTAGAAATAAAGACAGAGCAGCGGTGATGTGTAGAACCCAATGTTGATGAGCGTAGCCGCCTGTAATGGAAGACAAATTTAAACATCTGCATTTACCAACCTGACAGTGACAGGTGACAATTCAGAGGCTTTTGAAAATCTAAGTTCAAAGTTACGTTAGCTCCATCCCTGTCACTCCTTATTCGAAATTAAATCGAGAGAAAGGGATGGAGCGAACGTAACTTCGAACTTCCATTTTCAAAGTAGGGCCTCAGTGTACATGTGTATTGAATCGTAACCTGTCAAATATGAGATTCTTCGTAAGTCGTACTATAGCTTAGTAAAATAGTTTGGAAATTAGAGAATTGTTCAGTGTGAAATTGGCAACATGATCTAACTTAATTACTACCAAATTCTTAGTGTGTTGGTCGCAACATGAAAATATTGTAGCACCAACCTGTCACGTCGTCAAACTATATTGTACCAGTCTAATAAATTACTTCTATAAGATTATTTTTGTTGAAAACTAGAAGTTGCAATATGGTTGCATATTGGTAACAGTGCAATACCATACATTACTTACCATAGAAATAATGTTGTCACCCCATCTTTCCATCCACTCCCGTTGGTAGAGGGACTAAACAAAAAAAATACATGTTTTCACTATTTACTTCACCAAAAACTAAAACTCTTGCATAGTTAAAATACAGAACAATATATTTAAGTTAATAAAAAAAAATGATTTCAAAGAGAGCAGGTAGAATATCATGTTTGATCAAAACTTAAAATCAACACACAAACTTAGTCACAAAATGAACAGAAAGCAAGTGACTACCTACGAGCGACAATTGTTTTAGAGTAGTGATGGTGAGGAGAAATTATGATTGATGTTTCGACATCATAAAAACTTGGATGGTTTTATCCAAACGCTTTCACGTGTATAGTCCTTCATTGTTTTAATGTTATTGTGGTTGATGGTGTTGGAAAGGTGATGTTTCCACGTTGAAGAAAAACATAAATAACATTTCATTACTAAACTTGTATAACACATCCATAAACCGATTATAATATTTCGCAAGTGACAGCCCTAACTTGGGGCGCGGAAGACAGAGGAGCGTAGCGGGGTGAAGGGGGAAGTAGGTATTTAAAGTGCAGCATTTGGGGTTTGGTCCAAGGAGATTCGCAAATGATAAACTCAAAAACTACTAGACCGAGTTCGAAAATTCTTTCACCATTATTCAGGAAATATGAAATATGAATTGGCCTGTATCCGTAATCTTCACCAAGATTCTCATTCTTCAAACAGCACAGTGGGTTGAGAAGTTAAGGTTAAGGTTAGGTCCGGTAAGTCTTAATGCAGAAAAATAGGATTGCAAGGTAGATAACATACAGCCAAATCATATTTCCTCAACTATAACATGTTTTATTTTTCTGCACGGACGGAGTTGCAGACAACAGCAACGGCAAATAAAATTAGAGATTATGAAATTATATCATTTGATTTTGTATCAAATGTGGGTATGCCATATGCTACCCCTTAATCCTGAAATGTATCTTGTAATAATGGAGTTGGAGAAAATTACACTCAGGGTATAGTAGTAATTCTGCCGTGCTAGCGATATTGGCAGTAAGTCAGTATGGTTACTATACTAACTTACTGCCGATTGACAGAATAACGATACCTCACACATCTAAATCGGTCAAGGGATTCAGAAATTATAGTGAAATAAAGAAACTCACATGCCTACATACATACATACAAACATGAACCCTGAAAACATTACTCCTTTTTTTGGGGCAGTTGTGTAAAAGGTAGAGAAAATCAAGAATATATTTTGGATTTTGACATTTCAATTGCAAAATACCTTTACTCCAGTCTACATTTTGTAAGACTGAGTGTCATACGCTGCGGACCATTATCTTAAGCCGGATTTACACTTGTAAGTTATTACTGTAAGTTTTGAAACAAAGTTATATGCAAGACAGAGATGCAGATATTTGCCACTCACTCTTACCCATAGTTGCGTCTCAGAACTTACAGTAATAACTTACAAGTGTAAATCCAGCCTTATGATATCAGCGGCTTTCATTAGTACAAAGGGATTTTCACTGTGGATTATTTTTTGGTTATTATTGTTAAACCTTTTAAAAGTTTATAGACGTTAAGTGTGTTTTACTAATAGATGCATTTCCATTTCCAAAAAATGAACAAAGAAGTTAATGAATAATAGTATTATGCTCAATTTATGAATAAAAGTTATGATACTGTGTTCATGTTTGTCTATCTACTGCTATTATACGATATATATTTAAATGTATGCATTTTTTCAAGACTGTCTATTGAATGTTTAGTGGAATATTACTGGTGGAACTGTATCAAATAACGATTTATTTATTCACCTCTCTAGGTCCTTCTCCGTAAATCTTGTACAGCCTCGGGGAAAACATACACTTCCACGCTAATTTCATTGTGAAAGTTAATTTTTAGTCGCCGAAAGAAATAAGACTTGCAAATGCTAATGGGTGCTACGCGGCGTAGATAACAAAAGATCAATTTTTAAGTATTTATAGAATTTTCTTGTTTAAAAGGGAGTTTTAAGTTAATTGATGAATATAACTATTCAAACCAGAATCATAACCTATTTATTGGACTAGTTAAATAGAAATTATCAAATTGGAATTATTACTACAAAATTTGAGCGCTCTGATTGATCCGATTGATCGTTTAAAAAACTTTTCAGTCTGTGGTCTGTGGGTGGCAAGTGTGTTTTTTTTCTAATTCATAGAGAAGCTTGTATACCATCCGTATTGATTTTCCCATTTCTGGCTACCTTAAGTACGCCATTCACTGCACGGTCAACACCACACCACACCGGATGTATGGGCTGGCAATAAAATAATGTAAAGTGTTTTATACTTTTTATTAGTGATTCTATAATTTGGTGTACGAAAGCAAACGATCACTCAATCAACTTAATCAGACAGACAGTCACTTAATAGAGTCTGTCTAATGAAAGATGAACCTGAGAAAAAGCGGCAAATTCAAAAAATCTTCATATGGTATTACCGATCAATGTAGGAATAAACGATTTTGATACTTTTCTTATTTTGTTTATTTTGGTGGGCACAAAGGAAGAGGAAACGCGTTCTTTTTCACAATACTAAAGCCCGTATTAATAAACTATAGGTACTCAAGTCTACTAATACCGCACTCAAGTGTCCGTTTATCCATATTAAGACCACACACGGTATCATATTTAAGTACAGTTTATTAGTAGAAGCCCAAGAGTCTTACTATTTAATACGTATGGGTGAATCAACTTTTTTGTTGTTGTTAGTGTCCTGTAAGCCAGGAGACAACAGTGATAGTTTCTTAGATTTTTTTTATAAGTAATGTATACTTCTATCAAACTCAGGAGAAAAGCCATAAAAGAATGGTAGTGGACTTATATCCTTTGAAATCATAGTTTTAATGAGTGACCCAGGAAACTTCACCCTGGCACCGAACTACAAAGAAAAGTTGATTGACCCGTATAGTTAGTATTAAATAAAGAGATAGTGACACCCAAAGTCGCCAAACGTGTACTACTATTTGGCGACTTTGGGTATCACGAAGTATTTGATGCTTTGAAACTATCTATGAAAAAAAAATGCAGACCACCGTAATAATGCTTGCATCAGCATGCTTTCTCATTTGTGAGCTCTTTTAGTAAATAAAATCACCAATAACAAGTCATTGAGTAAAAATATTTTATTTATTATTAGGGTAAAACCGATGCTTTCTCTCAACTCTGCTAATAGGCATCTGAGTGTAGGCACTTGCTTCTTTACAATATAAAATTCGTTCACTTTATTTCCGATGGCATGGATGTCAAAACTATCTAAATTGGATACTGTGGCCTTGTGAGTTCGCTTCTTTCCTGGAGTACTGAAGACACCATGGTTTACTTTGCCTTCATTCTCTTCAATGTCGAAACACTGATATCTGTAAGAAGAAAGAAGGAATGAATTAAACAGAACACCATTTACAAATATATTGTGACACGCAGCCCCATTTTACAGTCCGACAGCTCTAAGAACATTTGGGTTTAGGTGAAATCAAATTGCATCGGTGAGGTTCAAATCGCAACGGTTTAAGAACAAGGAAGACAGGTATAACCCGAACATCTTTTCCAAGAGCTCATGAAGTGTACATAGGTACATATTAATATGTTTATGATATCTTTTAACTAAATGTATATAAACACCTCCTTAGTGTTTTACTGTAACTATGAGTGTCAGTTATATTAATCATCTGTCTATTTAATTAATTTAATAAAATTGCGATTGTTAAGAGATTCAACATGGTATAGGTACAGACAATACACCTATGTATAGGGAAAGACAATGATTTAATTAATTTTAGTATTTACCGGTCATTGATCATAATTCTTCTAAATACTTCGTTTGACTCTGGCATAGTAAATCGTTTTGCTCCAACTCTTTCAACTGCTGAAGATTTCTCAAAACCGTTTGTTTTTCACCATCCACGTCCAGCTTATCTGAAAAGAATACATCGTTTAATTTCTTAATGGAAAAGAAATACCAATTTCAAAAGATAGGTAGAACAGAAAAGGTATATATTCTATGAAACTTTGGATTGAAGATATAGAAATAATAAGTATCAAAATTAACATGCCATATTACTAACCTTGTTATAACCTATGAATTCGGTCACCGTATGTAAACACTCTATTTTTTGTTTCAACAATGCTTCCCTCTTCTCTTGTTTTTCTTTATATTTGTTTATAATGGTACAAAGGATCTGTCGCACACCACTTTTGATAGTTTTACGCATGTTTAGTCCGTAAATTTCGAGAAGAAAACTTTAATTTGACAGACTCGAACCAATAACGACTTGTTTGTCAATGTCAAAACTTCATTTTAATAGTGCTGCCAGACCTGCCAGTCAAATAAAAGCCTGGTTCATCATTCATTAGACAGACTCTATACAGCAGTTATTATGCAGAAAAATGAAATTGCTTTGAATAAATTAGGAATTAAAGAAATGCAGGAGGAGTTTGTTTCTTTTCTTTCTGCCTAGATTAAAGCCGGTCTGCTGCGCCATGGGCCCCGTTTCACGAAGCTACAAGTTACAAATTACAAGCGGAACTCTCTTTCTAGCAAAAGGAGTTAGAAAGAGACTTCCGCTTGTCATTAGTAACTTGTAAGTTGTAGCTTCGTGAAACGGGCCTATGGTACCTATTCGTGTTTTACTAACATGTTTGCCTGCGGGGGGGTGGACCTAACATGTTAGGTGATAGAAAAACACGATAACATGGCGCAGCGGACGCGACTTAAGAGATGCAAAAGATACGCTGTGCACTCTCAAAAGGTTTTAAAACTTCTTTCTTTATTCCATCACAAAATCTTCGTGTTCGCTAGTATTCGCTTCATAAGCTACATTATCTGTGGCACAGTGCAGTTGCAGCACAGGGCACAGGGACCCAATTCTCGTGACTTCGAGATGATTTTTCATGCGAGATATGTCGAAAAAACGTATGCAGTTGACAGTTGATCTCGCATGAAAAATCATCTCGAAGTCACGAGAATTGGGTCCCAGATTATAGGGTAGGTACCTATGTCTAAAGAAGACAAGTTAGACAAGACAGCCCGTCACGTCAGTCAGTGAAGTCAGTCAGTCAGTTGCGTTGCACATATTATATTAGTCTTTAGACGTACCCCTATAATCTGTGACATATTAGGCGCACGCGAAATGAAATTTTTATAACGTATTCTCATGAAATATACTAAGTCAGTTGAAACATTTTATGAACAAATACAAATAGACTAGTCATGAAACATGTTTCATTTGGTGAAAATAGTGTTAACATTCGTAGTGCTTGTTAGTGTTGGAGTAAACTGCAGAATACACAAGTTGCTACTTACGGTAAGCATAGTAAACGTATTTCTTATTTTTTTAATCATTTTGCCGTGTTTTTATAGCCAATTGATCTTGTGGTACTGCTTTTTAACGAATACTAGGGTTAATTTAGGCGTGGTGGTCCAATATTTACATAAAATTTTATTGAATAAGTATCCTGTTTACGTTTGGTTACTGTCCGATTCTTCGACAATGTGATGGTAAATGTACTTTGTAATGTTATAATGTCACATAAATGACGGTCTACGTACCTATTCTAAATCTAATGCTTTTTAGACCAGTGTATTGTTATGTTATGTACTGGTGTACCTTTCAGAGGTGCACCATTTTTTTAAATTAATACTAACATTATGTTTGACTATTAAAATGTATGTTCATTTGTATATATACATTGACCATGTGTCGACTGTAGATTATTAAACATGAAGATTTGTACAGTACTCCCAGATTTTTACAACGTGTGGCTGGCTATCACAATCACAATCTCTCATGACACACCAACATACATACAAATAAACAAACACACGCATAAGATTTTTCTTGTTATAATATTATCGTATAGATTTGTACAACCTTAATTGCTGACATTACAATAATATACAATAGAGTAAGGTGGGGTAGGTTTTCCGACTGAGAGGTAAATGTATCATTGTTTTTTTAAGGGATTAACACGATTTAGAACCATTTAAGTGCCCTTTTATAGTAGTTCAAGTACCTAAATTTCTATAAAAGGGAGCAAAAATAGTTTGTAAACATTTTATTCCTATTTAAATCTTTTCAAGACGCATTTACCCCTCTGCCCTGAATTCCTATGGAATAGCCCCACCTGACCTTAATTTGAACTTATCTTTGAAACTAGCTGCTTAGTAGTCTGGTGTTTGAATGTACAATTTGGGGTAAAAGAATAACATGTGTGATAATGATATTAAGGCCATTTAAAATAATAAACTCACATCGTGTACTAATAACAGTTCTTATAGATATGCGCACTTAAAAAGTGAACCCTGCTTACCCATTGCCAACTTAAAACTCGCCAAACATTATTCACTTATGTCTTAGTGGCCTTTCTTAGATACTAAGATTAAATTACATTTAAAAACACAATTTCCAATTGACTGATGTTAAAAATATTAATATATATATTATAGAAAATCTTTGTAATCTATAAAGTATTTTTTTGGTAACGAGAAACTTGTGTATATTTTTCAACTTATGTGTATTCTGTATACTTTTAAATGTGTCGGCATCCTGGTTGTATATTTTTATTAATATTGCAAATGGGCATACCATTTGCATAGTAGAAACCGGTTTTGCTTATCTTTGTCGGGGATGGGATTTCAAGGATGGGTGCGTTTTTTAATCCAAAATAGTATACTTTTAATATGTACATACATGCTAAGGTGTCTATTTTTTGTTAAAGTGTGATCTGCAGCTAAACATATCATCGATCTTTACCAGGGTTCCAACAAACAGTTTATGCAACCATAACAGATGGACAGAGTCATGTTTTAGACAACATGATTTTAATATGGATATATGGTGTCTTTTTCTACCATGCATTGTGTTCTAATATTTTTGTATATTGCTTGCTTTAGTGTTAATCTGGTGACAGCAGGAGAAATAAACATTTTCATTATTAACAATCAGAAAAGTAAATTTCTGCAAATACGACTGTACGAGTAGAGGCTCCACGGTGACTTCTCTCAAAATCAGAACAATAATATTTCGGTTTATTCCAAATTTCCGTGTTAATAATTTAATGAAACAAATCTTTGTCATTGTCTCCAACAATCTTATATTTAATATGACAATATCAGTTAATTGTTTATCGTGTCCCTTTCAACTCAAGTGTTGTTATATGTAAACTAAAGAGGCTAGAGGCTTATTGTCAGTGATAATATAAAATCACGCTATACATACATGAAGTAATCTACACCAAAGTTTTGTGAATGAGTATTAAAAACTGGTCTTTTTAGGGTTCCGTACCAAAATGGTAAAAAAAGGAACCCTTATGGTGAGACTTCCTTTTGTCTGTCTGTTTGTTTGTCTGTATGTCACAGCAGGTTCCCTTATCTCCGAAGTTTATCAATCAAAAAATCTGAAAAAAGTCCGTAGTTAGTTTAATATCGATTGCAAATTTTGTACTGAACGTCGGCGTGACTTATTCTATGTATATTCATGCCAAATAACAGCTTTCTACAACTAAGAGTCTCTGAGCTAAGCTTCGGACGGACGGACGGACATGGCGAAATTATAAGGGTTCCTAGTTTGACTACGGAACCCTAAAAACAGTCGAGTCAAGAGTTAAATCATAACATTGGGAGAATAAAAAGCTGCTTGTTAATTCAATTTAGACAAAGGCAATGGAGTAAAAATAATATAATGGGCTGAACTGGCCAGTCTTCAATCAATAATATTGTCAGAAAATAATGTCAATAATACTGTAGCCGTAAACGGCGGTTTTAAAAGAAGAGTTATTTGTTATCAAACCCCGAATTGACAGGAGCAAAAAAGTACCAGTGCTAGTGATTAATTAAATATCCACTAGGTTTTATCGACATCACATCACAAAATCGACGCGAACGTCCGGCAGTTTACGTCTATAAAGCTGGGTACTGACCAACGTTACGAGGTGTAATGTAACATGTTACACAGCGAGCATTCATGCAGTCAGTACGTAGTGTTACGGGGAAACCAGCGAGCAATTACGTACTGACTGCATGAATGCTCGCTGTGTAACATGTTACATTACACCTCGTAACGTTGGTCAGTACCCAGCTTAACGATAACGATGTCTACAGAAGTCTAGGACTTCTGGCCTGCCACCAGGTGCCGCAATCTTTGTTTTATACGAGGCTATTTTAAGCGAAGAAAAACACACATACGCGTTAAATGCACCGGGTAATCCGACGCGAATATGCTTGATATGAAATATTGATAAAAATGAGCGTACCGTAGGTACTTACGTACCGCAAGGTCGAAGAGTTTAAAATCAATTACCGTGGATACAACTGATGTAGGTAGTAATAGTCATAGAAACTAAGTACAAGTAATATTCGCTAGTACTCTAGAATACTACGAATGGATTGAATGGGTCGAATGAAAGTATACATGTGTATGAAATAAATGCAATTGTAAGAACAATATTTAAAAGTATTTTAAAGGCAATACATCTGGCATTATTTGACAAACACTGTTCATAGGGTCGGGCGGCTTTTTCGACTGAGGGGTAATTTAAACTGTTGATACTTACTGGTATAAAAAAAAAGAATATCTATAGTTATATCATAGATGCCCGTCTCAAGATACGTCAAAGTAAACGTCAACCCATAGAAATCATCAATCATCAACTTGAGATGGGCATTACAGGCGAGTGAGATCACTATATTTTCTCGCATTGTTGGAGAAAAGCACTATACAAGCCTCAGCCGGGAAGGGCAGTTGCTGGACTAGTGTATAGCGCGGTCTCAGCCACGCTAACTCCTAATCGTCCCGCAACAGCCATTTTTCCGGTCTCTGCAATAATTTACTATTAAACAATCACAGGTGATAAGTTTCGTTCGTTTGGAAATGATCATTGATTATTCTAGTAGAAGGTTTTATTCTAATATTATCTCATAGTATTTTATTTGTTTATTGGCAGGATGACGAGCGACACTATGTGGACCTTACGACGTTTGGGTTCTTTCAAGGAGGCATTTTGGACGTCAAGATGATCAATTTCAAACTACCGGCGGGTGTCGAGAATGGAGAGGTATGTACTAAAACGCACCTGTTTTCACTGACAGGTATATGCGACAGGTGACTTTTTTTTGTAAAATATTAAATAAGCGAATTTGTACCCACGTGTGCGTTTTTAACATGCGCCGCCGCTGTGGAATTTCAGCTATAAGGCTTATAGCCTAGCCACGTCGACTGACAGCGAGGAACGTGGGCGGCGAATCGTGGCATGCTTCATACATCTCTATGCATTTCTTTGTTGTGGCTGCCGCTGTCGCGCTAAGTCGTGGCCTGACTGAGCAGCAAATGACTGTGTTAATTTTAAACGTATACGTACCACTTTTATTTGGCATTGCTTAATAATCTTATCTAATCGTACATCTATAAATTTACTTTGTTGAGTCATTTAATCAGTCTTTATGTTTCACTGTTCTATATACATTTTTATACTATGTACAGCTAAGCAATAATATTACTTTTGTAAACTCATTTCTCTACAATAGCATAAACGTCACGATGCTTACTAGAGTGCATAGCATCGTTATAATTCGTAATTGTTACGATTACAAATGTAAAACGATGCACCGTGTCGTAATCGTTACGAGCATATTACCGACTTAGGTCGCATTCGACCAAACTGGAATAAGGTCTTCTACCTAGATTAAACGCCGATTGTATATAGACTAATCTTGGAAAGTCCTTATCTAGGTTTGGTTGAATGCGGCCTAAGTTAACCGCGTCTTCTGAATATTCGAGGACTGGGTCATACACAGATTTAGGTTACCGTCTTTCCTGTGGACATACCCAAAGTTAATGTTTTCAAGGCCTAATTTTCTGGCTGAACCCACATCCGCATAAGCGGCGTCAGGTCTGCTTTAGTCCTATCAAATAACAACATAACTTATATGCACACAAGCCTTTAACTATTGACCACAGGAGAGACTGATTTGTTTTTTTCGAATGTGTATGATCCACGGAATAGAAAAAACAGTGGAAGTGGCATGAGCTTCGCGTATTATCAGACCTGTTGTCGCCAATACTCAAACTATCATAAAAACAACACGCCACCATGGAAAATATTTTTGGTGCGGTTGTCGTTTTTACACTCCAAAATAGCACAATAAGGCATGCTTCTGGATTTATTTCCTATTTTAGAAATATCGAAATATCGAAATAAGCGATCGCGGCAAAAGTATGGTAGGTTATGCGGAACTCCGCATAACTATGCCACACGTTACGCGCCCACTTGACACTTCTACTGTTTTTTCTGTTCTGTGGTATGACCCGACTACGAAGTTAGCGGTTCTGATGGGGGCAAGTATTTGTTCCTATACCTTAGAGGTTTTTCTCAGTATAAAAGTTTTTTTTTCTCTTTAAACGTATGGATGTTTATCGTTGTCTAGTACTCGTAGTACACGCTTAACGCTTAATTTAGGACTAGACCAATGCATAAGTGCGAGTAATGAATCACATGTATTCTTAAAACTAAATAATTATCTTCCTTTGTGTACTTGACAACTATGTACCTACATACTCAATTGAATCCATACAAAATATCGAGTATTCAGGAACAAATATTCGTTTTTATCGTTCCAATATTATGTAATAAGCTCGTGAAATTGTTTTTGTTGTACGGTCAGCCTTATAAGAAGCTGCACACTTTAGTGTTTTGTCACTTTAACGTCATGTTTGAACTGCTGCACTAATCTGTCAAAGGCGTTAAAGCGACAAGGTACAAAAGTGTGCAGCTTCTTTTAAGGCCGACTGTACCTAGTAGTTTCCTTGCGGTAAGATGAACTTGTGTGTTGCGCAACGCAGGTAGCGACTTAATTTGTGTCTCGTGCCTTTATAATATTTAAGTCATTTGCTACGCTTAGTACTAATTTCACCAAACGATGTTAACCACTTAACAGACGATTAGAGCGTTAACATCTGTCAAAATGTATTAACTAACAGTCGATTAACATTGGTTAAATTAAACATCGTTTGGTGAATTTGGTACTTATCCTCTTATTTTAATTACACTTAGTTTGCTCTGGATTCTAGGCCAGTATTTGCGTCAAATAACAACTTTGCAACCTTGCATAACAAATAACTATTCTTATTGTCCTGCAGTACGGCTTTACCTTGGACCGTACAGTGAATGACGCAATCAGCCCATACCTCGAGACCCACTCGGACACTTGCTTCCTGCGGGCCAGCGTGATCTCGCCGCAGCACCCGGCCATCGTATTCCTCAGGATGGACTTTACCAACATGAGGTCAGTGATCGCAACTGAGGCCAGGGACCCAATTCTCGTGACTTCGAGATGATTTTTCATGCGAGATCAACTGTTAACTGCATACATTTTTTCGACATATCTCGCATGAAAAATCATCTCGAAGTCACGAGAATTGGGTCCCAGTCGTGTCCGGCTTGCACACCATAGAGACCCACTCGGACACTTGCTTCCTGCAGGCCAGCGTGATCTCGCCGCAGCACCCGGCCATCGTGTTCCTCAGGATGGACTTTACCAACATGAGGTCAGTGATCGCAACTGAGGCCAGTCGTGTCCGGCTTGCACACCATAGAGACTCACTCGGACACTTGCTTCCTGCGGGCCAGAGTGATCTCGCCGCAGCATCCGGGCATCGTGTTCCTCAGGATGGACTTTAACGATATGAGGTCAGTGATCGCAACTGAGGCCAGTCGTGACCGGTTTGCACACCATAGAAACCCACTCGGACACTTGCTTCCTGCAGGCCAGCGTGATCTCGCCGCAGCACCCGGCCATCGTGTTCCTCAGGATGGACTTTAACGATATGAGGTCAGTGATCGCAACTGAGGCCAGTCGTGTCCGGCTTGCACACCATAGAGACCCACTCGGACACTTGCTTCCTGCGGGCCAGAGTGATCTCGCCGCAGCACCCGGCCATCGTGTTCCTCAGGATGGACTTTACCAACATGAGGTCAGTGATCGCAACTGAGGCCAGTCGTGTCCGGCTTGCACACCATAGAAACCCACTCGGACACTTGCTTCCTGCGGGCCAGTGTGATCTCGCCGCAGCACTTGGCCATCGTGTTCCTCAGGATGGACTTTAACGATATGAGGTCAGTGATCGCAACTGAGGCCAGTCGTGTCCGGCTTGCACACCATAGAGACCCATTCGGACACTTGCTTTCTGCGGGCCAGTGATCTCGCTTTTTGACAAGTATTGCGCCGTTTCGTTTACATGCAATGCAGCCTCATGTGAGCAGGGTTGTGGGAACTGCGAGTATGTGAATTTGCCGCTCTCTTCGCTCATGCATTTGCCGCTGTTACTCCCGCTGCCAGGCGCTAAAAAAGCAGAAGTTATTGGTGCGGCAGTGAGGGCGATAGCCAGCAGTGAGGCGCGCTGTAGGTTAGTAGCAGCATGTAAACTAAACACCCACTAAATTATTGCCGGCAGAGCGAGTAGCTTATAAATGACGTACCTATAGTATGCAAGTGCGAGGGTGACGGATACTTTATATGCGATTTGACAAGATGACAGCCCTACGCTAATGAACTCATCTACTCTATCATATGAAGTTAATAAATAACTACTACGTTATTAGCTCCATAAATAAAGGGCGGCTGACGGATGCAATGTGGTGACGAAAGCATAAGATGGATAACACTATTAAATTTCGAGTACTATTTATGTGTGAAAATGTATCTAGTTTTTGGTATAAATCAGTACATATTGCCAGCCGCCAATTATTCATAAACGAAGGTATATTTCCATCAATTTAATAATATAAACTTTTCCTTATTATTTATCTGAATGTTCACTGCCACCAACTAATAATTGTATTTAAATTGAACACGCGAGTGTGTCAATGGCAGTCAATGCGTAAAAGTACATTTTGCATTAACATTTACCCTCTTCAAAGTATACGATTGTAACATTTTAATGGTTTTAAAATATTGTAGCAATTATAGTATTTTCAAGGCTCATGTATGCATGAGTGTGTCTGAGTTTTCTTCTTCCATTGTCGCATAAAAGTACTTAGTAATAAGTATCAAAACATCGATTGTCTTTAATGGTAATTTTATCGATTAATTGTCTGAACGATTATAATGACATCACCGAAGTTTGTCTACGGCTGTAATTGGTCGTGACGCTAGTCATTTTGTAAACACAGAAAGGACAATAGGTATTACGTTATCTGATGATGATGAGGTAGGCTGGAAATAATGGATTAAACATAACTAATATCACCTATTATTGTATTAAGTAATACAAGCGTGTTTGTATTAAGTAACGGTTTACTCATTTGCTGTTCTTAAAATTTAAAAATGCCTCTGTTTGATTTCGTCTGTTGTCCGATTTTAACTAACATAGTCAGCAAGTAGAGATTACACATTTTAATGCTACAGAAGCTGTGGAATAAATTGTTTTACAGTCGGGTCCTATTCGGTCTGCCAATCATAATAACAAGTGTGCCTGAATGTAATTGTCTTTGGATAAATGATGAAATAGTGACGGGGAAAATGTTACATCTAATTAATTACTTAAAGAGGTTGAATACACTTAGGTACGACTATATTCCTCATCATAGTATATGCCCGAATTTTTGAAGATAAAAACCTCTCTTAATTAATTCATCTATCAATACATCACGACATTTTCAACGTCAAGAATAGTTCGAGGAGCATGGATTACGTGAGATTGCCATGCAAATATTAAAGTTGCGACCACACCGGTGCTTAAAATACGGTGACGGTACGGAATCGCAGTGACGCGTCGTATTAGCACCGTTTTTGACGCAAGCTCCACGCACCAATGCTTAACGGTGCGTATATTACGGTACGTCAAAAACGGCGCCATGTTGTTACTATGACCCCGTCTTTTGTTTAAGCAACGACACCGTTTTTTAAGTAGCGGTGTGGGGAGCGTGCGTCAAAAACGGTGCTAATACGACGCGTCACTGCGATTCCGTACCGTCACAGTATTTTAAGCACCGGTGTGGGCGTAACTTAATGAGTGGTTTTTTTGGTTACAGATTAAACATAACATGCAGAGGCAACGACCTGGCGGCGTTACATCTGTATCAGAACAGATCCCTCATACCCACAGACCGCATCAAACGGCAATCGCAGTATTGGTTCATCAACAAGAGAGCCGCCGAGGGTACGTCTATCTATTGAGTAGGGAATGCAAATAACCGGTTTTAACCGGCTTTAACCGGTTATTTTCATACAAAAACGGTTAATAACCGGTTAAATTGCATTCCCAACTATTGAGTGTATATCATAGTTTCAACTACGTACTCTCGGAATATTATGCTATCGAATGTTCGTTGGCTTGACTGTTATTGTAATGATTATTCGCTAGATCGAAATACTTGTGGCCGAAACATGTAGGTACAATCGACAAAACGTAATCTAGAATTGTATAGTTTCGATCAGTGGTGTATCGAAAATTCATTGGCTCGACTGTTATTGTAATGAATATTCGCTGGATCGAAATACTTGTGGCCGAAATATGTACAATCGACAAAACGTAATCTAGAATTATATGGTTATGGTTATTAAACCTCAATTTCGATTTGACGATTTATCGTTTCTACGCTTTTCGTACCCAGCGAATATTCGATCCAGTAACAGTCGAGCCAATTAACATTCGTGTCTGAGATTTTCTATGGGATGACAATCTAAATCTCAATTTCGATTTGGCGATTTATTGTTTCTACGCTTTTCGAACCAGCGAATATTCGATCCAGTAACATTCGAGCCAACGAACATTCGATAGCATGATATTCCGAGAGTACGTAGTCGAAACTATGATATACACTCCTATCTATTCTACTCTTCAAAGCAGTACCTCAAATTCAATAATCAACGCAGTTTGAATGCTCTTCCGTTAGTAGTAAGGTTGATATTGGTACAGGAGTTTTATCTGAGATACGGCCTATTGGCTTAGCAGGGCAGTATTGTTAGCCTTCATTTTCACGAGAAATATCCGACAGTCAAGCATGCAAGTGACTTGCTATTGCTTTGGCATCCGTTTGAAACGCATAAAATGTTTGCGGCGAATGATTGTTTCTGGCTGAAATTCGAATCGAAACGTCGAGCAATATGTAATGTTTACACGCGATTAGGTCCCGTTTTAGATTTACAAGAGTAAAGGTTAGATTTATAATTAAAAAAAGCCCTTGCAATTGAAAAACAATACATAAGAAGAAACAATTATTATGCTATTTGCTTTACACCCGTTAACAACCACTAAAGTAAAAGAAAGATAAGAATACAATTCTGACACCCGTCACCGCTGTTTAATTTATAACGGCTTACGATTAAAATTGTCTAGTTTTGGCCAAGTTTTGTGTAGAGCAATTCGGCATTTTAAGTGTAGGTAACGTCCACTCGCGCGACTGGACTCTGTCTAGTTGACAATCCGAGTGACAACTAGTTTTATTAGATGCGCATGCCCGCTTGGGCTTGTACTTTGACAGAGGGGAAATCCGTGTTGCTCGATGAGTTTTGTCTTAGGTTTGGTTATAGGTTTATTTTTATTACAGAACCACAGAAGAATGGTCCGGAGTGCGGCCCGTCTTGTTCCTGCGCGGTACTACCCATCACTAAGGAAACGAAGAACGGCTTTGACTATTATAACACCAGCGTAAGTTCCTAACATAATGACTAGTTATATGTGGCGTTATCTATGAAAATGGACCTTATTGTCGATGGCGCTTACGCCGCACTGCGTCACGTGACGTTTGTATTTATATCGGAGCATCGTCAATAATGGCGGAAGCGCCATCGACAATAAGGTCCCTTTTCATAGATAACGCCACATATGGTTAAAACAAATCCAACAATTCAGTATGGATTGTCAAGATATCAGGAGTGCGAGTAGGGTTTTGAAGTTTTGTGTACTGTGTTTTTCCTCTTACCAAATTACGTTGTGGTGAATTGTGTATTGCATAAGTTTTTACATTGGATATTTACACAGATGTTTTAATAAGAACCGAGTAATAAATTTCTTCGAGCATGTACACTTAACCCGATGGGCCTCTCACATAACATACTATTCAGTAAAGTGGGAGATTCATTAATCTTTGTTTGTGGCTAACTCTATGCCTAAATTGTTTTAGTTAAAAATACTTAATGGAACCTAAAACTGTTTCCTTCTATTGTTTCGTACGATTTATAAATTGTCGTGTTAAAGTTAACACACTATATTCATGGTTTGACGATGGAATTACCAAAAATATATGTCGGTTATTACTGTTTGTGCGAACTGCCGACTTTATACAGGTGTCCGCATGTTGTGTAAACAACTGCTCTTAAGTCATAGCTCCAGATTTAATCAACCTGTATTTAGTTAGTTTAGTTATTCTATGCTCATGCCAGCTTTTGTATGATATATTATATATGTTATGTTTGGGTATAAAACATTTAAAAATGTAACTATATATGCGTTAACTGTTCTATAATAAAATGAAAATGGGCAGGACCAGTAGGTCTTTTGTCGCTATTACGTCACAATAGGGTAGTTTGGGGAGTAAATGAAACGGTGCAAAACGATAAACTAACGGTTTTGTAGCGAATAAATTTTAATAAAGTTTTATTTAGATTTTATTCGGTTATTGGGTTTTTTTCTAATAAAACACTTTATTAGAATTTATTCTGTTAAAAACCGTTAGGTTTTCGTTTTAATTAACACCGTTCCATTTACTCCCCAAACTACCCTATTGCGCCGTCAATGCGACAAAAGTCCGGGGTCTACTAATGAAATGAAAAAATGAAATCTTAACGTTTACATAAGTAATTAGTACAATGGAACCTCCATTTAAGCTAAAATTTGCTTGTGGTAGGAAATTCCGCTCTTCCATCAATTTAACATTGCATAGAGATATTGAAATGTAGAAATTTAGTTAATTTAATTTAGTACACAACTAAATAGTTTGTATCGTACAAATGAATTTTAATCAATTATCGAACCGTAGATAAAAATAATCACGCTATGTTCGTTTGTGTGTATGTGAAGTGATGTACTAATGACTAAATCAATTTGTTTAAATATGTGGATTGACATAGCGACCACATGACTGCTCCACTATCTCGGCTGTTGTTAACGTTTGTAAAATGCAATTGTTTAGATCCACTACGCATTCACACCGAGCCATACCTTGGCAAAAAAGTACAGGCGGATTTGAAAAAACCAAAAACACTTTCACTCCATGAATCCGTTTTTTGCAGTTCGCGATGTACGTCGCCTCCGTAAAAGAGGAGGGCCTGTACAACCTCTACTTCCATAACTGTCCCCATGGTGACACGGGGATGTCGGCCATGAACTTTCTTGTAAGTACTGTGAAACACCTGTTGTATTATTAGTTGATTATTATAAGCCAAAAAATTACTTGCTTATCTTTTATAAAACCCTACTAAAAACCGTCAAGTGCGAGTCGAAATCGTGGTTCGGGATCCGCTCCTACGTCTTATTTGTAATACAGCAGCAGCAGGTATCATTAATGTCATTATGTTTTAGAGGCCACGGCACACTTCAAAAGCAAAGGTAAACAGAAACCGTAAATGCCTTTTTTGTATTTCTTCGTCTTTGCCAATTGCCTATTTTACCAACCTCAGTACCAAGTATGCCTTGCAACAACTTTCATATTTTTCCTAAAAACCATACGTGTTAAAGCAACCCTTTTATTTTTCTTGCGATATTATTAATTATTTCATTAAGGGCAGGTATTTTACTTTGAGTTTCACGTAAATATCTATAAAGTATTTCATTAAAAAAACAATAGAATGTAAATAATTATCCTACATAACTTAAGAGTTGTCAAATTATATCTCTAATGAAAGGCAAACACAAATAATAATAATTCATTGTTTTTTTTAAATGTCTAATTATTAGGTTTGGTGCGTATCATTTAATACTAAACCTATTCTAAGTTTCAGCGCGATGCTTTAGGTATTTCAGAGAAAGGACGAGTATTTAAAATTACTATCGTAACTGTATGACAGCTAATATTGTAACGGGAAATTAATTAAAAAAAAATAAGTTTCAATACACCCTGTATAATATTATTCGCTTCTTTCAGATAGAAATATACGAGAGCAACGACGGCAACTTCCTCTCAGCAGGCGAGATGCCTCTACCAGCGTTATACAGCACGATGTCTCTCATATTCCTGCTATGCGCCGGTTTCTGGACGTTCATCCTCAGGACAAGCAAACACCCTGTATACAGAATACACATACTGATGTGTGTGTTGGCATATCTCAAGGCACTTTCGTTGGCGTTCCATGGGATCAATTATTACTTTATAAGGACGAGAGGAGAACATGTAACGGCGTGGGCGATACTGTTCTATATCACGCATTTGTGAGTATCCATACTAATATTATAAATGTGAAAGTATGTCTGTCTGTCTGTCTGTTACCTCTTCACGGATAAACCGCTGACCCGATTTAGATGAAATTTGGTATGGAGATAGCTTGAGTCCCGGGGAAGGACATAGGCTACTTTGAATCCCGGAAAATTAGACAGATCCCGAGGGAGCAGCGATAAACGACTTCTACGCGGACGGAGTCGCGGGCAAAAGCTAGTATATTATATATATACCTGACAACCTAAAGGCTCAGTTTCATTGTGCGACAGCCCGTATGTTTTTCGTGATAAATTGCGTCGCTGCAATAGCTCTCAGCTCAAAAACGTTAAAACAACCCGTCAATGAATTTTTACAAGCACGGGCTGACCAATGACACTGAACCTTAAGGAGGGTTTTTGGCGCCTGGTTCTTTGCGGAGGCTGAATAGAGCGCCCAGTCGGGTTCTAGTTTTGTTACCACGTGTTTAATTCGCTTTCTTGTCCGTTTTTTTTACCCGACTGACCCAGAAGGAGGGTATGTTTTTCGTGCGTATGTACAGGTCGATTCACAAGAGTTGGCACGAATGGATTGAACGAAAGTAATGTCACCTATCATTGTGTGAGTGCCGTCCTTTGAACCGATGTTCGAATTTCAAACCGAAAACCTGTTATTATTTTACACACTTGTATACTTTCGTTCACTCACTCAATCCATTCGTGCCAACTCTTGTGAATCGACCTGTATGTAAGTAAAGTGGCTTTAAATAGAATCCGACAATCAGGTAAATAAAACCTTACATGGGTGACGAGCAAAAAGTTGGACCATTTTTAAGCGTAGTTAACCATACAAACAACGAAGGCTAATAATATTCCCCTATTTAAACCCCTTAGGGGATGCATTTCGAAAAATCCCATGTTATTGCACACCTAGACCACATAAGGAACGTGCCAATGGAATCTCTAGACGCAGGCGGTTTGGGCTGTGCGTTGATATGTCAGTCAGTCGGTTTCTTCTTTTATACAGGGTGTTCGGCAGAAGGTTCGACAAACTTCAGGGACTAACTCTGTAGGTCATACTCATCAACTTTTATTATGGGACCAACATCGAAATCGCGAAAAAAAAAACCTGTTCCATACAAACTTTGAGAGCTAAAAAGCCGAAATGTATGGAACAGCTGTTCCTGAAGTTTGTCGATCCTTCTGCGGAACACCCTGTATATTTAGATTTTTTATCTCGCTTACAGATTGAAAGGTGCGGTGCTTTTCGTGACAATAGTGCTGGTTGGGACGGGGTGGAACTTCATCAAGCATATACTGGCGGACCGGGACAAGAAACTGTTCATGATCGTCATCCCACTACAGGTGACTGATAACGAATAAGATGACCATACTCTGATTTGACAGCTACAGAATGTGTTTGAGGCATGTTTGAGGTTATATTTTGTACTGCGTTGACACGGACGCAACTATAGTGTTTCATTTAGTGTTGACTCAAGTTATATCGGTATCGATTTTTTATACTATCTGGTGAAGATCTCGGGACGTCAATGGATGCGAGTAGCACAAAATTTACCGTGGAGATCTTTAGGGAAGGCGTATGGCCACCATAGCTTTAGTTTAGACCTATGTGATGTGATTCACATTTATTTTAAACACATTTTAGATAAAAGATTATAATTTATGCAAATTCTTTTTATATGTTCTAATCGCTACTACGGAACGAAGTCAATTCTCACACATTGCACGACCATTAAGTTTATGTACTTCCTTCTCACTCGCTCTCGTACGCTTTTATGCAAATCTTTCTATCTATACAATGCGAGCTATCGTAACGTACCCAGTAGAATGCTGACGGATGCAAATTACGTCAAAATAATGTCGAACGATATCTGTAATATGGCTATTATTACAATTGATATTAAAAATAAGAGAACATCGTAGCAAAAAAGGTATAGCTTATTAACGTTGAAGTAAACAATCGCATTTTTTCCTATATTAGGTATTTTCCAGTCCATTGCTTTATAGTTCACTAACCATTTATATAGGGTAAATGACTTTCCTACATCTACAGACGTAAGAGGGGCGTATTCGTAAAGTACTTCAGTACTTTCTTAATATACAAACTATGTACTGATTTATAAATAAAACTGAATAGTACTTAAAATTTAATAAAAGTCTTATCCATCTTTTGCTTTCGTCATCATATTGCATTCGTCAGCCGCCCTTTAATAATGACATTAACACCCGTATTCACAAACAATACTTAAAGGACCCTTCACTGAGTAAACGCACTGCGTTCAATACAGCTTTGTGATTGGTCCTTTTTGGCCGACCTTTTGTTTATGAGACGAGTTGAACCACCCTGTGCGTTCGTGAGCACTGTCAGACCCCATAGTGACGTTTGTGAATACGGGTGTAAGTAACTAACTTTTCTCCTAGGTGGTTGCGAACGTAGCAGAGATAATAATAGCAGAGAGCGAAGGGGGAGCGGCCGAGCACGACGCGTGGCGATACACCTTTATATTAGTGGACTTGCTCTGTTGCGGTGCCATCTTGTTTCCGGTAGTCTGGTAAGATCTTTGAGACCTATAATACAGGGTGTTCGTATATCGATAGGGGGGATTGTAAAAGTTATCTAGTTGACTAGATTTGGCTCTGCAAAATGTAATGGGTTTTGTTTAGAAAAACTGTCATTCTGAGAGGTCTTTAAACGGGCATCACACTATATCCGTACCACTGGTTCAACTTCAACGACGGATAATTTCATCATTGCCAGCGCAAAATAGACCAGAATGTCTATGAGGCAAGGTTAATATTCGCTCTGGTTTAGACGTCTTTTGTATTTGACAGAGCGTTGAAAGTTTTATAAATAATGAGACCTACCGATCTTAGGGTGTTACCACACCAATCGATCGATCATCGATCGACGGCATTGATCGATGTCGATCGAAGCCGATCGATTGGTCTGGTAGGAACTATCGATCGACGTCGACTAATCCATTCTACCATCGATCGATGCCGTCGATCGACGATTGATCGATTGGTCTGGTAGGAACTATCGATCGACGTCGACTAATCCATTCTAACGATCGATCGACTGATCTGGTAACACCCTTAGACCGACGTACGAGCCGACTAGCGTATACAGGGTGATTTTATTTACATTAACAGGTCGATTCGTCACTTGCAAGACGCATCAAGCACTGACGGCAAAGCGGCCATCAACCTGCGAAAGCTGAAACTATTCAGGCATTTCTACATCATGGTCGTGTGCTATATATACTTCACGCGGATCATAGTTTATCTTCTCAAGGTAATATACTTAATTTTGGGGATTTATATGTATTTAAGTTGTTATTTACCCATCCACAAAGTCTAGAATTACACTTAAAGAAAATTACAAATAATTAAAACGGGCTACAGTTATTAAATATATTGATACAGGCCCATAAAAACAATCTTTTGTGTCTGTGGTCAGTTTTGATATCTTAGTATAATGAGTCACGTGATTTTGTTTGTTAACATTTAGTTAATTAGGGTGGTATTCCACCTATCCAATTCTTTGTCCAATGTGCATTTGATCAAAGAAATTGGAAGACTTCATCAAATTTTCTAGAAACGTCTTCATTTGATCTAATGTTACGAATGACATTTAATTTAAAATGGCTACGTAAATAGTATAAAAACTTGAACCATGATATTGGATAAGTGGAATGGGCCTCCATCAAAGAAATTTGATCAAATATTGGATATAGAAATCGGACAAAGAATTGGATAGGTGGAATACCACACTTGCCTACTGGGACAAAGTATAGAACATCATTATTGTTACTTGCAGATAACGGTCCCGTTTCAATACTCGTGGATCGACGAGATGTCCCGCGAGCTCGCTACGCTCGTCTTTTTCGCTATGACCGGGTACAAGTTCCGCCCCGCCTCGGCTAACCCCTATTTCACCCCCTCATCTTTAGACGATGACGCGTCAGTGTAAGTATACTACAGTTTTATAGAACACTAGAGGACGCCCGCGACTTCGTACGCGTAGAATTAGTTTCCCGCTACTCCCCCCATTTTTTCCCGTTGGGGGTCGATTTTCGGAAAATCCTTTCTTAGTGCTGTAAGTGATGTAAGTGACATCATGAAAGGAACCCCTGTACCAAATTTCAAGTTTCTAGGTACAGTAGTGTCGGCTGTGCGTTGATACATCAGTCAGTCAGTTTAGCCTTTTATTTTATAGAACATCATGTGAATGCTGTTTCTTTAAATTACGAGTGTAAAAAGGTTTGGGCTAGCAATAAAAATTGCAGAATTTGACTGCTTACTCAGTCTTAAGTAAGAAAAATACCCTTGTTCTTCGTAAATTACTGAGTTACATAACATGACTAGTAATGTACAAAGAAAAAATATTCTTCGTACAAAACCGGGTAATGTAGGAAGAATATTTACTTCTTTGTACATAACTGCCAACGGAACTAGTAATGTGCAAAGAACGAACATTTGTTCATACATTACCCGGTTTTGTACGAAGAATATTTTTCTTAGTACATTAATAATAAATAAATACATACATACATTATGAATGAATGAATGAATGAATGATATTTATTTTCCAAAGTAAGTCACAGTATACATTGCATGTTATGTCAAAAGTACAAGAAATTACATTGGAATCGTCAAAAATATACACGAATTTTAATAAAATCAAAAATATAAGAAGTCAGGATAACAATAACAATACAAAACTAAGGAGTTATCACCGTCAAGGATCGTCTTAAAAATATAGCATGCAACCAAATTAGCAAGTTTTTTAAAATAAATAACATAATAAGTCAAAACATCAGAAATAATACAACAACACATATTAAATCAAAACACTTTAAATAATTTATATACCTAATTATAAATTAAGTTCCATAAACTCTTTAACTGAGTATAATGGATTTTCCAATAAAAGGTTTTTCAGCCGGCGGGCGTCCAAATGCTTCGTCGGATGGCTCATTTCACGCCTGTTTCCCAGAGGGGTAGGCAGAGACCACTTCTTTCCACCTGCTACGATCTTGACAAATCTCTTTCGCTTCTTCCACATTCATACATCGAGTCATGCACGCACGTCGGTTTCGGGTACTTAAAATTCGGCCTTTTTCCAGTATTTCTCCGATTTGATTCGAAAAAGTACGCCTAGGGCGGCCCCTTCCGACCCTTCCACTCACTTTAGCACTGTATATCTCTTTCGTCAATCTTCTTTCATCCATCCTTTCCAAATGACCGAACCATCGAAGCATGCCCTTTTCAATCTTAGTCACTACATCTCCATCTTAAATAAATAAGTAAAGATAATTAAAGTAAAGTGTTGCTTAAATGCTGATACACATTACACTACAGTTATACCGTTGCCCAACGTACTAGCCTAGGCTTAGTTTGGGTCTAGATCAATCTCTGCGAGTTTATTTCATAGAACAGAGAAACGCAAGCCTCAGACTGACTTTAAAAAAAAAACTTCACAGGCTATCCGACATCGGCGTGCTAGAAGGTGTGACGAAGATACCACATCGCGGAGAGAAGAAGCGAGACAGAGACGACATGATGCCGCTAATGCAGGACGGTTATGGCTCCGACTAAGTTGTTTGAAACTTGAAAAAAGAGTTTAGACGAAAACAAGGCTGTTTGAAGTTTATTGTTATGACATCACATGTGTAACCAAATCCACTAGTTCATTATAGTGGGTGCCACTTGATAATATTGTAGTTTGACATGCTCAGGCAGATCCTTACTTGCCACAGAATAGAAACAACAGTAGAAGTGTCAAGTGGGCGTGTAACGTGTGGCATAGTTATGCGGAGTTCCGCGCAACCTACCATACTTTTGCCGCGATCGCTTATTTCAATATTTTGATATTTATAAAATAGGAAATATAAGCAATCCTTATTGTGCTATTTTGGAATGTAAAACGATAGCCGCACCAAAAACATTTTCCATGGTGGCGTGTTGTTTTCATGATAGTTTGAGTATTGGCGACACCAGTGGCCCGTTTCACGAAGCTACAAGTTACAAATTACAAGCGGAACTCTCTTTCTAGCAAAAGGAGTTAGAAAGAGACTTCCGCTTGCAATTTGTAACTTGTAGCTTCGTGAAACGGGCCACAGGTCTGATACTAAGCGAAGCTCATGCCACTTCCACTGTTTTTTCTATTCAGTGTTCATTATAGTGGGTGCCACTTGATAATATTGTAGTTTGACATGCTCAGGCAGATCCTTATTTGCCAATCTATACCTAAAACAAAAGCCATAATCCAGTGAACTAGCTTGAAAGGTCTGGTCATGTAGGGATGAAATTAAATCAACCTACGTGGTTCAAGCTACGACTTAACTGTGGCATAGGGAATGCAATTTAACCGGTTATTAACCGCTTTTGTATGAAAATAACCGGTTAAAAGCGGTTATAACCGGTTATTTACATTTTTGCATATACAGCCAAACTAGTTCACGGAGTTATGATGTTTTTTTTTCTGGTAAGTGTATTAGTTTTTCTGTTTGTGAATAGATACTTGCTAGTGTAATGTTGAAAGTGGAAATATGCCAAGAAATGGATTTTGATAAGTTAATGTAATGAAAATCGGGACCTTAAACTAGTAGTGTTATGTATATTTTGTGTGATATTAAAGTCGTAAGACTTAAGGCCCAGCCACATGGGATGCGTGACGTGCACGTGCACGTGCGCGTTCGCTTTCCACTGCGTTGTATAGTGACATGTCGTAACGAGAATTCATACTATTCAACGCAGTGGAAAGCGAATGCGCACGTGCACGTGCACTTCACGCGTCCGGTGTGGCTCGGCCTTTATGAATAGCTAAATCACTTGATCCTTGCGTAAGTGTTTGTGTGCGTAGGCTTGTACAAATAGGCGATAGGCACGTGTGTGCGTCAATGTTCTGAGTCATTGTCAAACATATCTGTCGGTTGACCGCAATAATTACGATATAGCTCTACGTACCCTTTCGTAAATAGTTACAAAAAACGATGTTAATGCTAGCTTATGTGATCGGTGGGCGTTTCTTTTCGTAAATTGATTAGATTTCTTAAGAAATTTAGATTAATCTCAATCCCGATTCCTTTCGCGAACCCTCTTATATCCCTGGCGAACCCCTGGAGGAGTGTGGCTCATAATTTCTGAAACACAAATTTTATTGGTTGCAGAATATCTATTCGCATTTTTTCCGATCTTAATTTTTCACTGTCGTGTTTTTTCACTGGCTCGTTTTTCCCTGACGCATTTTTTCCATTCCAGAAATTAATTTGATTGTGTCGACGGAGCTGCGCTGTCGCGGAGCTCCTATTTATTTGCGGTTTAGCCCTTCGGGCCTGCTGCAAAACCTAACATAACCTAAACCTACCTTACTTTTTTCGACCTAATTATAACTGAAAAAAATTGCAATTGGGAGAAATTCGGATCTAGGGAAATATGCGATTGGGAAAAAAATAAGATCGGAAAAAAATGGAAATTCTACAACCAATAAAATTAGATTTTCAGAAATTATGGGCAAAGCTCCCCCTGGAGGTTGGCTCACCTCTCTTTAAAAACTCTGTACTAGACCAAAAGATTCCATGCCTTGAGTGATTTTACCTAGTCCCCGCGTACAAAAAATTGTGCATAATACAGCCATTGGAATAAAGATCTATTGCAAATGATATAAAATGAAGTTTCCTTTGTTTTTATGACTGACAATCGAATTAGAAAATTGACTCTACGATATTCCCAATAGGCTCATATTCCATTTACAAATTTCGTCGTTTCGTCGTTTTTTCGTCGTGGCCTGAAGAGGATAATGTGCTTAGTAAAATAATATTTGACCAGCCTCCTGAACTGACAGTAACAAAGTGACAATTCGCTGTACATTGCGTACGTTAGCTGAAGCCCAGCGGTGTACTGAACTCGTCGACTTCGTAATGTATATCGATGCATGTTTTTCATTCACTACTACACTTAATTTACAAGTCTACAGTTTTTGACATCACGCAATATTGTTATTTTTAATAATTAAGCTTTTATTTTAAACATAAAATTAAACACCTGTAGCAATTGTTTATAAAGTTAGTAGGGTATTATTGGCTTATCTAAATAATATCTTTTATTTTGGTTTTTTGTAACACTTTGTAGGGAAAAAACTCACGTGCCACGAGGTCTTGTTATGACGTGACTCTTACTAAGAGAGCAAGGTCTAATTTAAAGGCCAAATATAGACACTTACGTGCATCCATTTAATATAAGTTTACAATTACTATAAAATGAACGATGTTTTCTTCTGCACTCTCTCTGACATCAAGTATACTGATATATACCAGAGAGTGTGATTGCGACAGACTGTGGTTTCACTGTACGTCTTTAACGCAGTTGCTGCCGTCCCAGTTCCCAGGTCTTTTTCCAGGTGCCGTATCTTGTTTTATACGAAGATCGGATACTGAATAAACGCACATACGCGTTCAAGGTACTGGGTGGAAGACAGGAGAACGCTTATATGCGTTGCCGGCAGTAAATGCGTTGAACCCTAGCCCTGAAACAAACTATCTTAATCATAGTGCGTTTATGATTAAGATAGTTTGTTAGCTAAAGTATGTTTGAATTATTTGTCCTTATCTTTCATTGTGTCAGGAAGTGACAATTGCATACTCATACTTTAATAAATTAGGGTTTATTGTACGTTTGTGAACAAGGGTTTTTAATGAAGTTATTTTACCGGCGAGACGAAGTTTGTGGAAAATGTAAATATTTAAACTGATAAATATAGATTTAGTAGGTGAATTCACCAAATTCAATAAAATCCGTTTTTTTATCATCGTTATATTAAGCTAGTTTTTTCAGCGAGTGATACGAGTGGTAGAGTCTGTAATTACAAAGTTAATGTCTAAATATCTTTATTTTTCATGTTGATTTAAGCCTGGTACTCACTATAGCGAGCTGTAACTGTAACCGTAGCAGTTAAGCCGTGTATCCATTTGAGCAGACTCAGGCCGAGCAGCCTCGAGTTGAGGCAAACAGCCTCAGTTTGAGGCTACTCGCTCTGAGGCAAAGGCTCGAGGCACGTTGCGGATCAGCTCAAACCGAGTGGCCTCAGCTTGATCCGCAATGTGCGCAGTTTACACGCCCGTCTCCATCAAATGCACGGCTCGGACTGAGGCTCCTTTGAGCACGGCAAAAAAACCGACAAAATATGGCTCGGCTCGCAGCGACGAATTTGCCTCGTGTCGCGGCGTGCCTCAGGTTGAGGGTGCGTCTCCACTTGCGCGGCCTCGAAGCGAGGCAGCCGCTTGACCCGAGGCTGCCTCTAGTGGATACGCGGCTTTACAGTAATAAGCTTCAACTGGAGTACAGGCTCGCGGGCCGCGTGCACATCACGATGTTACATGCAACAGTTACAGTTACAGCTCGCTAGTGAGTACCCGGTTTTAGCGTCTTTATATGCTACGGAGTCTAACTAAGTTGCATTCAACGAAAGCTGAGACAGTTTTTTTTCACAATGTCACGAATGACGGAAGCGAAGCAAATCATTCACTCATTCATGAAGAGAAACAACTCGTTTCAAACGTTTTGTTGCAATGCGGGAAACCTTCAAGTGCGTTTGTGCCCTTGACAAATTTCGTCACCTTAAATTAGATTTTATGACATTTATAACGGATCAACATGAAAGAAAACATACTCCTATAAGGGCCTGTTTCACAATCGTCAAATAAAGCATATCTGACACATACATGTCATATAGCCCTTTCCCTTTCTTACACTTGAACATAGACAAGAAGAGGGCTAACTTTAACTGGCAAATAAATTTACTGGTCGATTGTGAATTAGGCACTTAGCCTCTTTATTGTTAACTGATTACTTGTATCCTCGCGAATATCATGCTCGATAATAATAATTATAAGTGTTGATGCTTCTTTATGTGTTCGCACCAAAATTGTATTTAAAATGCAGTCGAGAAAATTTATTCCCTTACGCACTGTATAAAACGGGTACGTATCATAATATATTAAGTTCAAAATACGTAATGAGTCATAATTCATAATTGTTCATAATATATAATGGTGTTTTTTTTGAATCGGTAAACTTTTCGGGATTGTTATGAAATAAACTTAACCTAACCTAATGGGTTAACTTGACTTGTTAAATAATCCTGAAAAGTTTACAGCTTCAGAAATAAAACCATTACTTATATATTATGAATCATTATGCATTTTGACCCATTATGTATTTTGAACTTTATATATTATGATACACTACGCCGCATTGTAATAGGGTCCTATGATGATACACTAGTTGATTTCCTTGACTTGACATGGAAAAAAGACGATTGATTTAGTGACGGGGCAGTGGTCCAACTGCTTTGTCCAACTGACCAAAATTAGTATCATAAATATGAGGTAGGTTTAGGTTATGTTAGTTCTTCAGCTGGCCCGGAGGGCCAAACCACCCAGAAGTAGGAGCTCCGCGTCAGCGGAGCTCCGTCGAGCCTGTTAATTTGATATTCAAATGGAAATTATTTGTCAGTTGGACAAAGCAGTCGGACCACTGCCCCGAAAGGATTGATTTTAGTATGTAAAAAGTAAAATGAACTACGATTTTACAACATTTAGAGATGTATCAAGCATGCCACGACCGCGGCGCCGATGCGGCGATATATATATAAGCATTTGTTTCTATCGCCATTCGGATATGCCACCGCGGAAAGCCGTGGCAAACTATAATAAATACAAAAGAAGTTTGTCTCCGGCCCCTTAGGAATTTCTGTTAACTATTGCTGCTCTGTCCCTAGGGTTGTGTCGAAGCGCGCTGGTCAATTTTTAATTCGTAACCAAACGTTGCGACGGCGCTGCCCCGATTAAACCGGCTCGGGCCGTCCTATTTAGTTTGCTTGTGGTGGCTCGCGGCATACACACATGCAAGCCGGTCGATATACTTTTGTTTGAAGAGAAACTACTGTATACACCGCAACTGGGCAATTCCATGGCAGAAAGTAACGCAAGTTACCATTTTCTAGCCTTCGGCTTGTTTTTTTGGTTATATTGCTAAATGGAACTATTCTTTTATCTCTACATACGTGTTTAAATTCATATCTAGAAAAATATTCGCATTAAAAGTTAAAAAAAACACGAATTGAAATGGTAACTTTCGTTACATTATCGTGGAATTACCCAACTGAGGTATAGCACTAAGGGATTTGAGGGCTTATTGTCTAACGCACTCGCAATCACGATCGTTTTCATTTTGAAAATCGAAGGCTTGTCAGCATACAAAATGAAAACAATTGCACCACTTTGAAGACGGTTGCGTTTGCGAGTGCGTTAGACTGCCCCTCGGGATTTTTAGTCCCACTACTTTTTGTCCCATTCCTATTTCTAGGCGGTTTACCCTTCGGGCATCTAAAGATACCTAACGAAACTAACCTACCTACTTTTGCGGAGTTTCGGATTCTTGGTAAATGATTTCTGACGAAAGCGAAAAGCAGTGGGACATAAAGTAATGGGACCACTAAGCCTAACCTGCACTAAGCGCGCGGTGTGGCTAGCCACAGCCCAGTAGGGCTAGACAAGGCGCATTACGCTAGCTAGCGTTTCTATTCGTTACGTTTTTAAACCAATCGCGTCACTTGTAGATGACGTGATACGAAAAGTCACGTGATCTACCAGTGACGCGATTGGTTTACAAACGAAACGAATAGAAACGCTGGTTAGCGTAATGCATCTTGTCTAGCCCCTCTGGAGTCGGCAACCTGTTGAGTCGGAAGGGTAAAAATTACAATTTATAAAATATCAATGTTTTAAAGAGCCACAATTTTTTCTTGCCAACAATAAATAATAGTTGAATAAATAAAGTTGGAACTAAAGAGCCGCATTTAAATCTCGAGTCTGAGGTTGCCGACCCCTGCCATAGCCTGTCGCACGCTAGGACACGTCTAGGCACCTAGCTAAGCGGCTTATAAAGCACGTCACCTCCGCCTCCGGTGTGAACTAGCCCGTGGGGCAAAATCATCGATGTTTTTATGACGCCTCATTTCCACTGCTGTATAATTGTTTCTAATGCCTTCCATTGTTATTTTTATTTACTAGATATATTAAGAAACTGTTCTGATTTTCTTAGGGGTGCCCTTAGTAAAAGTGAGCACCTTAAGTTTTTGCATGTGACTTTGTAAATATGTTATTAAAAATATAGAATACGAATATAAATGAAATTTTACTATTATTTTCCTTTAAATTAAACCTTTAACGAGTTATAATTACGACACGTATTGATAGTCAATGTTCGATTTTATTTTGATATAATGAATTGTACAGTCAACAGCATAAATTATCATTTATGTACCATGTCACTTTAACGTCGTGTTTGAAATTTTATACAAAATTGTAAAACGCTTGAAAGCGACAAGGTACATAAATGATCACTTATTTATGCTGTCGACTGTACGATGCAATTTGTTGAATTATAATGCTGTCTGTACAGTCGAGTACAAAGAAAAATACATTTTTGCACCTTAATCCAATGAAATAAGATGCAAAACTATATAGGTACATATCTTTGTCATCGACTGCACATTGCGATTTAGCCCTATAAATGGATAAAAAAATGAGTGTTGCATTCGAGTATGGTTAATTTTTATTGAAGATACTGGCTACACGGACGTAGACACGCGCTAGTTTATTCATAAACCAAAAATCCTTTTTTGTAGATGTCTGTTATCCTATAATGCTCGGATAACTAGGGTCCAATAAATAGGTAGGTCCAATTTATAAAGCTAGTTGTTTATAAACATTAGGATTCAAGTAATGATTTTTCCAGTACAGATTAAACTTCAAAACGCATTGAACTTTTGTATTGGACCGTAACCCATGGACCTTGGTACTTTGCTCGTGAAGACATGGCGGTGTCCTTTCCCATCGACCGCGCAGCGGGGTTCGCGCACTATGTAACGACCCACGCCGGGCCACACGCCTGTTCTAGGACCCAAGTTGTCGGAGCGGTTAAACCCAAGGAGCCATTGTTTGAAAACCCTCGGTTTGTTAGGGTTGTAATGTGCAGGGCCCGGGTCCGAAGGCGAATGGTGCGCCATCGCTACGCTCACTAACATATTCCGGTCTCGACACATCTTGTCTCTTCCAGTTTTATTCAGAACTCCCATGTGACTTTTCTTAATGCCTTCAAAAACTCCCGGTAAAGCATAAGGCCAAGTCGCGGCAGAGCATGGTGTGAAATTGAAGTGATTCTTGATTGTGCTCATATCTCTTTTACCTGTAAAAAGTTGGTACGGCCCGCGTTTGGATACAACTTTATTGGGTTTTTGTTCGATGCTATCTTTGTCGATCACGTTGTAGTGGTTGGGAGGGAGCGACCAATTTTTGGTGGTACTTGGGAATCGGCATGCTTCTTCTCGCAAGAAGGTCGGCCTACGCGAATGGGGACCGTGAGTAGGCTCGGTAGGTAGCTCTCTAAAGTATATGCCTGGTCCGGGCGTGTCGCTTTTTGGAGATTTGAAACGTGCTGACCGGCCGAAGCTGAGATTTTTGAGCTTTGGTTTGTATCCGGCGGGCTCGGAAACGTTGTACCAAGCCGGACCTCTAATTGTTTTCAAATACCACCTAGTTTTGAGAATGGCCTGGTTTCTGTAGCCTAAGTTTTTTGACCATTCCTCGATGGTAGCTTTGTGCAACCACGGGCTTGCTTGTACCTTGGGTGCGGCGCTGTGCTCGGGCGCGGGCTGGTTCCGAGTCCGATAAGGATCGCTCTCGTGGTACGGGATTAAAAGAGGATTCAAAATTTTTGAAGTAGTCGTGCTTTGAGCTGGCTTTAAGGCGTTTTTCATTACTTTGTACTTCATATTAAATGTGTATAATAAATAAAAACAAAATGATTAAAATATATGCAGAAAAATTACTTTAAAATAGTAAATAAAAAGAAAATATATAAATATTTTATTTTTAAAAATATGAGGTGACAACACGGTCGTTGTTTATGTTGTCACATTGACATTGCCATTGCCTCGGCCGTCGTGAGTACGACCTACTTACTTAGGTACTGTCCGATTTAGGGATTTAGGTAGGTATGGATAGCGGGTCTTTCCGAAAATGGATACTAATATGGTGGCACCATGGTGGCACGCACGAAGAAAAGAGTACACCATGTTATGTATATTTATGTTGTACATACCATGCCGAAGCCGGGCCCGGCCCAGCACGGCGTAATGTGAATCCACCTTTATGCGTGGGTTGATAATATTTTTTATGTACCAGACCGCCTGACTGGTGGATCTCATTCGAAATTGTCATAATTGACACTAACCTTAACTTAACTCAAAAGGCCCCGTTACATAGAACGTATATAGCAAGTGGGGTGTCATATGAAAGGGCTTAATCTGCACATTACAAAACTATTTTTTTTAATTATCTGTGATGTACTTTTTGATTTATAGCCAAAAAATTACAAAAAATACCGTTCTTATCTCCAAAGTTTATTAACCAAAAAATCTGAAAAAATCCTGATGTATAGATAATTACTTATATTTATGGGAAAAATAAAATGGAGTGTTCATTATTTACAGTTTATGAGAAATACCAAAAAAACTTTGAAAATCTGTATTAAAATTTAGGCTAGTCAAAATAGCCCTTATTGCTTACAAAATAAAGCTCATAACAAAATGAGAATTTTCTTTTTCGGTTACCAAGCATATTATAGTCCAACTCGCACTAGACCGGTTTTTTTTAAACAATCGCTGCTAGAAGTATGATGGCCCTTTGATAAAACAATACGTGTAGGGCTTGATTAATTTGTTTTATAACCATGCCAAATTACAGCTTTGTACCTAGTAGGTACCTACCAAGCGTCTCCGAAGGTAACGGACAAACGGACACTGCGGAACTTTAAGTACCTATAATGGTTCCTTGTTGGGTACGACACCTTAGACACAGCTTTTTTACATTATTGTATAATTAGGTACAGTCAACAGCATAAATAAGTGATCATTTCTGTACCTTGTCGCTTTCAATCGTTTCACAATTTTGTATAACATTTCAAACACGACGTTAAAATTACAAGGTTCATAAACGATCACTTATTTACGCTGTTGACTGTACACAGGATGACCGGTATTTTTTAAGGTAAGTTTTCTAAAAATGAAACCTAGCTATCGTTTTATCAGCCCCGAAACCACCTACATACTAAATTTCATGAAAATCGTTGGAGCCGTTTCCGAGATTCAGATTATTATATTATTGTATGTTGATGATTTCTTTTTTTTGTAATCAAAATGGTGCCGCCAGTGATAGTTTTTTCATCGCCTGCCCAATCTTAACACCACCGGAACACAACAATTTAATCACTTGACTGTAGGTATGGTCGATAATGTTAACGATCCGGATGGACCCTGCACATACATATATAAATACAGATGTAGAAAAGATGAGTATAATGTAATCAAACCATATCAGAGGCCTTATTCGACTTTGTATCTACACGTACTGTTATCGTATTGACTTTGCTCGGCCGGCATTACTGTCAAGTAAATAAGACCGTCTATCCCACTAGTCTCATTGAGTTGTCCCATTGTGGAACAACTGAGACTATTTCGTCCCAGTAGTCCCATGGGAGAAGTGGCACTAATATTTATATTTTATTTTTGTCCCAAAAGTCCCATTACCGTCATCACCGTATGAGTGAAGTTCAAAAAGTTGGAACACCGTTAGCCAGAAATCAATTGGATAGTGGCGAAGGAGCTCCGCTATGGCGGAGCTCCTTTTTTTGGGTGGTCTGGCCCTTCGGGCCTGCTGCAAAACTAGTAACCTAAACCTACCTAGGACTTTTGAGACAAAAATATTAGTGCCATTTGTCCCGTAGGTCTACTGGGACGAAATCGTCTTAGTTGTCGCATGATGGGACAACTCAATGTGATTAGTGGGATAGATGTAATGCTATAACGTTGACAGTACGATAACATTTCAAAATCAATAAGGTTTACCCCGAGTAGAGATAGATCGATAGATATATAGCCCCAGCTTCAATACCCATCGATAAGCTAACCGAGAAAACAGGATAAATACGATCGTTTGATAAATTACATCGGCATCCTAACACTATTGTAGAATTATTCCCTCTATAACCTTGCAATAAAGTCCAAGGTGCCAACAATCCACCAATTTCCGCAGTTTCTTTTTTAAGATACGTAATGAAAAATTTGTTTGCGAAAATCGGGCGAATGAAATGCGCGGAGGTTTATTTAACCCCTCAACAGGCATTCATAATCCCTGCGAAAAAAGAGAAGCAATACGTCTATGCAATTCCGAGGGGATGTCAGGTTGCACCGGCACGGTGAACCCTCGCCGGTAGATAAATTAAGGAGCGCTCGGAATCTATATCCATTTTTCTATAGGTGCGTGCATCTATTATATTATATTACTTTATTCTCTATACTAATAAGCTCAATTGTAATGATTGTAATATAACTTTCTGCCAAAAATTTCCATTTTGGAACAAATTTTTGTTGCCGATTGCACTTTATTTTTGCAAAGTCACTATCTACTTATGGAGATCAAACTAAGTCCCAACACGGTGGGTTTACGTTAAGTATAGCGGAGATCCTGTCGTCACCTTCCGACTTCATCATCAGATCAGCTCTCAGATACCATGTCATGACTGCATTGTCATCGTGTTTACATAATGTGGTCCTTTCAGGCTATTCCATTAACTTTCAAGATTTAACCTGAACTTTCATACATGTAAAGATTGAGTCTGCTTCTTTGTACGTTAGGGGGTAATCTTTGAAACTGCTGAACCGATAAAAAAGTACTAATAGCAAGTTAAATTTAACTAACCAGCTATTGCCGGTGACTTCACCCTCGCAGAAAAATAAAACATAGCCTATGTTACTCAGGGATAATGCAGCATTCTAATGCTGAAAGAATTTTTGAAATCGTTCCGTTCGTTTTTGAGTTTATAATATATTATATTTTATATACAAACATACAAAAATACAAACCGTTTCTTTTTTTTTTAGTGCAGATAGGCAATTTTTGACCCCCATCGCAAACGATTTATTAGAATTTTTTACACTTTCGCAGAAAGTTGACGGAGATTCGCTGCCGCGGAGCTCCAATTTTTTGGTGGTTTGGCCCTCCGGGCCAGCTGAAGGACTAACATAACCTAAACCTATCTCATATTTATGATACATAGGGGAGCCGCGGTCCCGGAATTTTAAAAAAATAGTATAAAAACTGCGAAAGTGTATAAAATTCGAATAAATCCAGAGGTGCAGTTTAATGTGTGCATCTGTGTATTTGCAGTATTTACCTGTGGCATCGTTCCTCCCTAACGGATTAGCCGTATTAATTAAAAATGTAGGAAGCTATAGGAGTGCAAATTAATTGAGAGCCGTAGGCATGTTGTGGGGGGGGGAGGAACGATAAAGCTCATATAGTCACCGTTGCTCTCCTCGCATGCATACCCGGCTCTTAATTAAGGTACGCCTATAATTAGTTTAACTAGGGTGGTACTTAATCAGGTTATATCAAGATCGAAGGTAAGTTACACATTATTTTTCGATTTTTTTAATACTTATTAATTATTGATTATTTTCATTACACAGTACCTACAACTAAACTTGTTTGTATGCCGGCGGTACACGACTAGATTTGCCAATCAAGCTCTCGCTGATTTACCTATTGTCAGTGATAATGATAATGCAATCCATAGTACTACCTGCGCCTCTATTCCCGACGGTAAAAACGATATCGTAGTTGACCTGTTATGGTATGGTTATGACGTCAAACGCCATTACTGTCAAGTAAATAAGAGCTATCAAAACGGTGACAATACGATAACAGATAAAAAACGATACTGTTTTTACCGTCTTATCGTATTGTCACCGTTTTGATAGCTCTTATTTACTTGACAGTAATGGCGTCTGACGTCATTACAATACCATAACAGGTCAACTACGATATAGTTTTTACCGTCGGGAATAGAGGCGCAGGTAACTAACAAATTCAATGAGGCGCAGAATGCCAAATGCTTACATAGGGGTTAAATCGATAGCTTTTAAGCTGCTCTATCAGCCTTAGGCGGGTTGACGTCGGTTTCTGGGACATCCTGTATACTCGTAATATGGTTCTCACATGCCACTTACCATTAGGTAGCCTGAGTGCTTGTGTGATTTCGCATTGCCACATTTTTATTTGTTAAAAATATTACCTATGTCTGTGACTTGAGTTACACATGATATACCTTTCACGTCGATCAGAAACAAAACAAACAAACAGACAGAGACTTTTTGCATAAATAATAATCACTACATAGTATAAAACAAAGTCGCTTCCCGCTGTCTGTCTGTATGTCCCTATGTATGCTTAGGTCTTTAAAACTACGCAACGGATTTTGATGCGGTTTTTTTAATAGACAGAGTGATTTAAGAGGAAGGTTTTTATGTATAATAAATGCTGGTTTATTGTACGGCTGTTACAGAAAACTCAAATAAACCGAAGCGAAGCGAGGGCGGGTCGCTAGTGGATAATAAAAACGACTGGAAGACCGATCGGCCGCCTGGCTCCGGCCGGGTGTCCACCCATCATCATCAAGTATAATAAAATAGATGCAACAAATGTAACGAATGAAACTTTAATTAAGTCAAATACGATTAAAATGATCAACTGCCGTGCTCTTAATCGTAATTCGAATTTTAAACCGACATCCTGTATATACACGTGCGTACTTCCATTCATTCTTTTATTCCCTCCTTGGCAGCTCTCTTGTGAATTGACCTGCACATGAATACTTTCATTCACCCATTCAATCCATTCGTGCAGCTTTTGTGAACCGACCTATTCTCACTCGGTGAATTCAATGGAACTTGACGTTTGTAACAATTCGCGATAGATGGCGGTAGAAGGTATACTTTTATCTCAATCCTATACTTAAACGAGCAATATTTATATATTTGCAATTCAAAACAGCCCTAACGATTTCGAGAAAATTTGCAATATAATCTGTCAAGTTGTCATTTTCGGGAAAATTCGTTTTCAACCCGAACAACACTCGATCTTCCGGCTACTAGTAAACTAAGGGCCCGTTTCACAATCAACAAGTAAATTTATCTGCCATTTAAAGTTGGCTCTCTCCTTGTCTATTTTCAAGTACAAGAAGGAGAAAGTGCTAAATTTATGTGTCAAATATGCTTTACTTGTCGATTGTGAAACAGACGTTTAATGTAAATAACTATTTAAGTAATAGATAAAATATCTGGGGCTCTACTATGAAATCAGTAATTCGAACTTCGGATCGCCCCGTCACTTTCTTGCGAATCAGTGACGCGTCGAGAGCAAAAGGGATAACAATAGACGAAGTTCGAATTACGGATTTCAAAGTAGTGCCTCTGATATGATGGCGATCCTAGCTAAGAACAATCGCGACCCAATTAGGGTAATGGCACCAGTGTTGGACACTTTTAGCTGACAGGCACCAATAATGGACACTCAACTCTTAATTCAAATTTAATACGGTCGTATATTGATTGTTGTAAAACAAATGAATAAACCTTATCTTCTGTAAAATAAGAATCAAAGTGTTCATCATTGGTCCTCGTCCATTACTGGTTCCTTCACCCTAGGTCACCCTAGGTAAAAAAAACCGAGTCAAAATGGTTTAAGAGCTTTGATGCCACAGACAGACACATATACACACGTTAAACTTAGAACACCCCTTATTTGTCGGGGGCTATAAAGCTATATTTCTGTTAGTCTGTACATGCGTTTAATTTTGTAAGTATGAGTATATTTAGAACCTTATACTTATACAGTCCGCTCGTAACATTTAAAATCTATATATATATAAAAGGCAAACCTGACTGACTTATATATCAACGCACAGCCGAAACTACTATACTTAGAAACTTGACATTTGGTACAGGGGTTCCTTTCATGATGTAAGGGAGCACTAAGAAAGGATTTTCCGGAAATCGACCCCCAACGGGAAGAAATGGGAGGAGTAGCGGGAGACTAATTCTTCGCGTACGAAGTCGCGGGCGTCCTCTAGTTAGTTAATATTAAAGATTGATTTTCCGATTTGCAATGGCTCCAATGGCGTAAGCCACCCTGATTGCAAAGTTTGTAGGGAAATTAAGTAACTTTCAAAACTACATACATACTTATTGCAAAGAAAACCAGTACAGTCGAGTTCAAAAATATGTGTAGGTACACTTTAGTACCTTGTCTATTTAATGTCATTTCAACTGTCATACATTAAATGTCACAGCGATTAAAGAGACAAGGTATTAAAGTGTACACATATTTATGAACTCGACTGTACCTAGCTAAATTAAGACGTGGAAGTTTGTACAGGAATTTGGTAATTAAAGGACTAAATTAGTTTATTTATTATTGTTTAATTCTAAGCAGAGAAAGTGTTGTGTTTCAGGTTAGATCCATTAAAATTGTTGTCTAAGTAGACAAAAATATTAAAGAAAAAACATGTTTCCGACTTATTTGAAAAAAATAAAGTAGGTAAAGTCGCCGTCAATAGAACTTGCAACAGATGTAAACAAAACCAGCGAACCAATTCACCATGATTACTCGATAATCACGTACTTTTAAAGATCAAGTGAGGTCTTTGCAATTATTTATACACTAGATCACTATTGTCTTAATTAATTATACGTTATTTTAATAAAAACACGCTTGGTGAATATTTGAGGTTATGTGCCAAACAGTACTAATTTGTTTACATAGTTCACAAGTTACGGCGACTTTAATGGAAACTATATCTGCGTTTTCAATCGGCCCTCCGCAGACGAATTCGCTAGTGGAAAATTAGCACTATATTAATTACTATATAACACCGAACCGATACTAATACTGTCACTGAATGGACCCCTCATTAAGGCCAGCGGAGCGGAGGCCGACCAAAAAGGAGATGGCGGGATGATTTGGACGTGTTTCAAAGCGAATGGCGGGAGCATACAATCAATAGCGACCGGCGAAAACGAGGGGAGGCCTTTGCTCTGCAGTGGAACACTGACACCGGCTAGTAAAAAAAAAGATACGGTTTTCATCATAGAGTCTAAATAATGTTTAAAGTTTCAGAGAATGTCTTTCGAAAGCTAAATTCTGTGACTAGTGAAATAGGATACAAGTCTCCAGCCTGGAGACCTGTGGCCCGTTTCACGAAGCTACAATTTACAAATTACAAGCGGAACTCACTTTCTAGTAAAAGGAGTTAGAAAGAGACTTCCGCTTGTAATTTGTAACTTGTTGCTTCGTGAAACGGGCCTCAGAGGTTTAAGTAAAAAACGGTATACAGGGTAGAAAAAACGCACGCCACATGAACAACAACCTTAAATATTGGAAATAGCAAATTCTACGCAAAGGAGACTTACTTTTATTATTGCATTTATGGATTTTTGAAAAATTTCCGGACCTAACCGAGAATCGAATTGGTCGAATATGAGAAAATAATCAAAAAGAAGGGTTTTTTACGGTGTTTATTTAATTTAAAAGTGTATGTGATAGAGACATAGATGATCACTATCAATGGCTTTTTCGATCTGTATCCAATTCTGTATCATAAAACACGACTTTATTTTTTTGTCATATTCGACCAGTTTGATTCCCGTTCACGTTAGAGTAATGTAGTATTTTTTGTTTTCAACAATAAAAGTAAGTCCCCTTTGCGTAGAACTTGCTATTTCCTATATTTAACGTAGTTGCCGTCCACCCTGTAGGTATATGTCTAGTATACTCTGTACATGAAGTTTTACCATTCTTATTAAGAGTTAAGTCAATAAGTATCCGTTTTCACTAGAGCCACAGATTTATACATATATAGATAATATATTCCAGCCCAGCCGGGGCTGCTAGATGCTCACCAAATCACTTTTAATTCCATTTCGAATTATTAATCGGTGCACCCAAGTTGTTTAATTAGAGCATTATAAACACTATTGTGCGTTAATTAAGTAGTATGGTCACCGGTTTTGCCGACGTTTGAAGTAGTACTAACTCTGCCTAACAAGCCTAATAGCGCGCAGGGAAATTCTAATTATCTAGTTACACTTTGTGGACGAATTTAAAATCGTGTTAGATACCCCTGGAGGCGTAATTCAGATGCATAACGCTAAGTTCGAGTCACGCCAATCGACAAATTATACCTATATGTATACAGGGTGTAATAGTTAAGTGTGTCCAGGCGATTATTCCGTAACTATTACAGATATCAAACAACTTTAACTTTGGATACTTCTCGTTTGATTTTTAAAAAGTTATTGATGTAATTTTACTGATTAGGTCACGTACTTTCTATATCAGTTTATTTTTTTTACACACTTACGATTACACCCTGTATAGGTTGACGTACTGATGCCGGATCGCATCGACCACTAGTGTCAACTCTATTTTCTGTCCATACATTTCGGGTCAATAGAAAATAGAAACGTTAGCAGCATTTGCATCTTGACTACGCCTAGAGGTCGCTAGTTTAAAGAAATAGAAGGGATTCACCGAAAATCGTTTCACTGCATGCTTGTGGGCAGACAAAGCACGTACAAAGAACCTTTTAAAGTTTCACTCCTGAGTTTTTAATTGCAAAATACTGTTAACTGTAGAGGCTTTCAATTCATTGTGAACCGTTCGCATTCACATTCATTCGGGTCGGCGGGCTCGTTGTGTAGAGCCCTCGAGCTGTGGAAAATTCGTTTAAAATACGTGGAAAATACTTTCACTAGTTATAAACCTAGAGAGCACTGTGTTAGCCCCCTTTCCTCGACCAAGTAGGGTAGGGTAGGGTTTTGGACATAGGCCTCTCCCGTGGCATGCCACTGGGGTCGTTCCTAAGTTTTTTGTTTCCAACCACCAGAAGCTTTTCGTATGTCATCGCTTCAGTTTCTTTATGCTCAAACTGAATAAGTAAAGTCGGTGTCAATTGATCAACAAACAAACAAACAATCATCAATCACGTGTATAATAACTTTTTTTAATTAAAGTACGTGTATTTGAATGGTTTTTTTTTCATGATTGTTCAGTACCTGACAGGTTTCGCCTAGAACAGTTATAAAAGTAACTTTTTTTCTTTCTCCACTTTAAAAGGCTTTATTAATTTCAGCGTTCCGGTACAGTTTAAAAAAAAACTAATATTAAGAAGTATAACAAAAAAATTCGTTAGTCCACATCTACTTAAAGAGAACAATATATTGTTTAGCCATTGTTTTGGGGCACCTACCACACAACACGAGTGTATAGAAAAAAGACTGTAACTACCTTCAATTTTTTACTAAACAACAAACTCTATCACCTCGCAAGTAGATAACAAATGCTTTAAAGAAAAATGGCGGTCACAACGCGTTCGGAACAATACTGCTTTCAGGTGCACGCTCCTTTTGTGTTGAGCGGAATTGTGCATACCTGCTAAGGTGATAGAGTTGATATTCTAATGTAAATATCAAGGCAATTGCTGTCTTTTTTACGAAGTACGCGCCTTTTATGTGGCCCGTGTCAACACAATGGTTTTGTTTAAATACAATATATTGTTCTCCTTAAGTTGATGCAGACCAACGAATCAAAAATGTAGAATTAAACATGATCTAAACGCGCGTACAGATTATGCGCGGCAAACGCACGAACTGGCTCGCGCGGCGGCCGCGCGCAATGGGGACGTGGTTGCCGCGTGCGGCAGCGCAAACGTTGCCGCGCACGAGCGTGCCGCGCGGCGAACCGATCACTACCGATTTTGAGGCCGCATCAAAGGAACTTCAGTCGCTTGCTCGCGCGCAGTTGGGACGGTGTTGTGAATGAACGAACTAAAGTGGCGCGGGTTAATAGCGGCCTTTACACGTAAAGTTCGGACCGCGGGAAACGCCACGCGTCGTTCTAATCTTCGTTCCGATCCGTACGCTCGCGCGGCAAATGTTCGCTCGAACATTGGCTCGCGCGGCTGCCGCGCATAATCTGTACGCGCCTTTAGGATTACCGATAGTGCACTCTAGTACGAGTTGCAAATATTCAAGCCGTAGGGCCCGTTGTTTCGTCACCAGTTAACTCAACTAATTGTTGATGTTGTCAAAAAGATTCTAAAATTTGACACATTTCCTTGAGATTTAACCAGTAGTTAATACATTTACTTCGGGCGACAAATGGACATTTGTCTTCTACAAAATATGTCAACTTTGAACTTGAAACTACAGGCTTGGAACTTCATCGAGAGCCGGGGTTTTACAACAGTAAAGTTAACATTTCCCAGAATATCGGAGAAAAATCATTATTCTTGCAAAAAAATTAAGTATTTTGGCCTGAACTTGTGAAAATTACTAAACCAATCTATAACGTAGTTTACAGACTTAATAGTTGAATATGAGTCGAAAAATATAGACAGTCTTCTGAAAATCTCTAACTCAAAATAATTCAATATCTAGGTAAAATGAACATTGAGGTCAAGCCGTCAATTTATTAAAACAAAAGAACGCAGTTATACATTGCCTAATTTACCTATTTTTAGAGTAGCCAATATCGTCATGCAGCATAGATCTGCCGTCCTAAGCTAATAAGCAGTATCCCAATTCAGTAGCCCAAGCAGTTTTAATTCTCCGCTCTTAGTAATAAGGTTGATATTGCTATAGCAGTTTTATCTGACATACTGCCTGTTGGCTTAGGACGGCAGAGATATGATTATATGTAGGTAGATACATATAATTATTCGCTAAAATTTAGGTTGTTACTGTGTAACCGAATATACAATGCATTGGCCTACTGGACTTGGGCCCGTTTTACGAAGCTACAAGTTACAAATTACAAGCGGAAGTCTCTTTCTAACTCATTTGGCTAGAAAGATAATTCCGCTTGTAATTTGTAACCTGTAGCTTCGTGAAACTGGTGGTTGTTACAAGTGTAACGTCGTATTTCAGTCAGGTTACCTTGAAAATCGCAACCCTTAAATGTTTGCATTGGTTTGTTTGGAACGGCTCTGACGAGTATAATGAAAAAGTCGAAAGGGTCTTTCGGCTTTTCATCTCAAGGAAGATGCGATTTCAGCCTCCCTGGTACGTACTTCCTACTTATTACCTAACTATACTAATATTTGTCAAAATTGATTGGCCAAGGTAGAAACAAATGAGCATCATGTAAACAAGTCTTAAAAAAGAATTGCTTTTTTAATTCGTACGGTCAGCCTTATAAGAAGCTGCACACTTTAGTGTTTTGTCACTTTAACGTCATGTTTGAACTGCTGCACTAATCTGTCAAAGGCGTTAAAGCGACAAGGTACAAAAGTGTGCAGCTTCTTATAAGGCTGACTGTACCAGGAGTCTACATTTTAAATTTGATGTAATTTATTTCAAAAATGACGTATTTCCCATACAAACTTTAATCCACTATTTCGACACATTAGAGATGAAATTTAAAAAAATGAATAAAGTATATTTACAGTCTCATATTTGTAAGTCATAACGCCAAATTTCATGTTCGTAGCTTTAAAAATGACGGACTTCTTTACAATGGTTTATCCCCTATTTCACCCCTTTAGGGGTTGTATTTTGAAAAATTATATACGTCAAAAAACATACGTTCTGTTAAAGTTTCATGTCTCTAGCTTCAGTAGTTTCGGCTGAGCGTTGATGAGCGACGCGCATTCCGGTTCTCTCTTTATTAATAGTATAGATAATATAGGTTATTTGCGTTTTTTCAAGTAGCTTAGTTTCCTTTTTGTTTATTGTATTTTATTGTAAGTTCTGATAAACTCGTTTTTATATCTGACTAGGGAATAAAACTGGTTGGTCAATATCAGGATATGTTGTTACAAAGGTACGAGTAAACATTTGGACTGCGTTAAGTAAACCGGAAGACAAATTCGATCGTTCAAACACCGGTGGCTGGAGTTGGACGTTCAATTTGTGCGCTACGTTACAAGTGTTACAACTAACCACGCTCGCTGGATTTCAATGAAATTTGCCGTTTTGTCGTAAAATATAAATGGCCTTAATCCCCTGTTTTGGAAAGTAAACACGGGAATTGGGAAATGTAACTAAGTGAAGGAGATCGTCAAAACTATTAAAAACCGGCCAAGTGCGAGTCGGACTCGCGCACGAAGGGTTCCGTACTATTATCTGTACAACATTAGCCAAAATCGGCAAAAAAACACGTTTGTTGTATGGGAGCCCCCTTAAATATTTATTTTATTCTGTTTTTAGTATTTGTTGTTATAGCGGCAACAGGAATACATCATCTGTGAAAATTTCAACTGTCTAGGTATCACGGTTCGTGAGATACAGCCTGGTGACAAGACAGACGGACAGCAGAGTCTTAGTAATAGGGTCCTGTTTTTACCCTTTGGGTACGGAACCCTAAAAAAAGGAGTCAATTAAATGCGTGTAATCCTTATTTAGTAACTTACGAGTACCTATTTTGCTGCTTCTGGGTATGTTAGGAACTGCGGAATAAACGGGTATTTAAATATTTAGTGGGCTATACAAAAAATACATTTTATCCTGCCTATAAAATGCTTGTTGTGTTATATAATTTTTTTAAGATAATTTTAATTTAGCTTTGCGTTGTGTTTTTGTTTGGCATAAAGTATTGATTCCTGATTAAACAATATTTTTTACCTTGCATAAAAAATGGGTTAGCTTGTGTTAATATTTTTTTGCCATAATGTTTTGATTTTCGTTTATTTGCATTGTTATTAAGCGTATCCATCCGCTATCGCCGAATTGGGGTAAAATCTTAGGGGGACCGACAGTTCTCTGCATTAGTAAATACCAAGGGTTTGAAAATCGATGGGGGAGGGGGACTCGCGCGTGCGTCAGTACCGGTCGGACGCGTGTCGTGGCCGGGCTGCCGCCGCCGCCGCACGCCGCGCCTGACAACAGTAACAAGTCCGGACTTGTTGCGACTTGCGACCCACCTGTTAACTCATGGAAACATCGTGAACCACAGGTAAGAATTTTATGCGTGTTTTAATTTAGAAAATAGATAAACTAACTTTTCGCGCGCGCTTTCCCGCCATTAAGTTTCATTTTTAAACTGTCGACACGTGTTTCGAAAGGCCGCTGAAACTTTTAATTGGTTAGTTTTTTTTTATTGTTGTTGATCAATAACTTTCTGTTAAGTTACGATATTTTAATACGCGAGTTATAACAAGAGCTAATGCGGTTGAGATGTATATTATTGCGGCACCACGTTTCAACGCTCGCGGTAATTTAATATTTTACGGCTAGAAGCAGTGGTTTTACAGGAAATTGGTGAATTAAAAGCCCCCTAAATATTACCCTAATACGTGATCAATCTATGCCTAAGGATATAATAGTGTTAATATATACAATATATTACATGTGAACGGCAGCCATGGACATTTTATACTTAGAAGCTTAGAGCGCATAGTCCGGTTTCGTGCCTTGAAAGGTTTCAGTTTCAGAACGAGGTAAGTATTATATTTTAGTTGGAAATTAAGTAATAAAAGTATTCTTTAGTTGTTTGTTAATGGTTTTTCTTGTTGCATAGGCGACTAAATATTCTTACACGTTTGGTGGGTTCTTATTACTTTAGGCAAAAATAATTCTTTTCTAAAAAAACTACGATTATATCATCCACAGGGTTTTTGGATAGTTTTTGTTGGGTTCTTGTTTACGTCTGCGGACCTACTTAGTATGGTTGCGTTTATAGCGTGACAAAATGCGGATAAAGCATCCGTCACTCTCGTACTTATACCTATACGTGTCAGAAAGTGACGGATGTTTTATCCACATTTTGTCACGCGATAAACACAGCCATATTAGGCCTCCTGTTTTTATCAATAGATGAATATATCAATAGATAGGTAAATCTGATAGTTGAGTGGCTTTCTCTGGTTCAAAAACTTCACTAAAGAAACGAAGAGGGTTATGATTTGTGTATTCGTATTTAACTTTGTATACTTCTTTAACACGCTGACTGCGTCGTTGATCTTGGCTGACTTTCCGCTGCTGCATTGCGATACGAAATATATTTTTCACTTCTCATGCTCTTAAAATGTTATTTAGCCTCTGCATATCAGGACTAAAGCTCCTTATTAGTGTCTAAGGGCTATATTTTTCTAATTTTCTTTTGAAACCCCTAAACAACCAGTCACGGTGTTTGTGAATGGGGGATTATCGCCATTTTCAGTGATTGTGTATAGACTGTTTTTAGGGCGTAGAAATAACCTCAAAATGAAAATTGTGCAAAAATATACATATAAAAAAAGATTTAATTTCGTACAAAACGAAACACAATTAATGATTACGAAAATGAATCTATTTAATTATATTAAGGATGAATTCATTTTAATATGGTCTAAATAGTTTTAAAATAATTTCAAGTTTGAATCTGTTGGTTAAATATGCAAGCATTTAAAATGTCACTTAACAAAAAAATAACCGCGGAACAAAGAAGAAACTTTGTTATGATAAATATTGTAAGTAATTTTGTATAGAAGGTCGTTTTTTTTCTTCGCATTCAAAGTTGAGTGTTTAACACGAGTCTAAACAAGCACAATGACACTAAAACTATAGCCACCCTCGCACAGCTCGGGTGGCTAAATAAACATCTCGTGTCACTATGGCTTGTTTTAGTCCCTTGTTGAATAATCTACTAGTGTCATACCTACCGAAGTTTTCCGCGGTGCGTTACGGTTACGGCTAGTATTTTCCCGTTCAGACTATAGGTACTACCCTACTACAGAAAAAAGAAGCATCTACTATACAAATTGTACTGCACTTCCAACCTTATTATAACCCTTGAGAGTTTAATATGCTTCTATGAATTAATATCACTTGTGCCTTTTCTCCGCAGAAGGGCAGTATAAATGGCTTTAATAACGTCAAAAACCATATTAAACGCTCAACTTTATAAACGCTGCTGGCCGTATTAGATCAGTTTATTAGACTGCAGTGGCTCCGGTTTCTGGACAATATTTTGAATATCGGATTAAATAGGTATTTACATATTACCAAAAGTGTATATGGAAAGTAATCTAAAAAAATACAAGTATAGGATAGTGTTGTATGGAAATACAAGGTGTTAGGCAGAAGGTTGGACACACTTCAGGGACTAACTCTGTAGGCCATACTCATCAACTTTTATTATGGGATCAACATCCAAATCGCGAAAAAAAAACAGCTGTTCCATACATTCCGGCTGTTTAGCTCTGAAAATCTGTATGGAACAGCTGTTTTTTTTTTTCGCGAGTTCGGTGTTGGTCCCATTATAAAAGTTGATGAGTATGACCTACAGAGTGTTAGTCCCTGAAGTTTGTCCAACCTTCTGCCTAACACCCTGTATAACGTCGATAATCAAAAGTAAGAAAGTGAATAAGTAAACTTTTTATTGTTTTAGAAATATGCAGTTTTACCTTCTATGAAGATCCATTAAAAGCCCGAAGGCATTCCGCAGCGTTTGGAGCAGGTCCTCTCCAGGTCCTGAACTCCTAGTATAGAGTGTTGAACACTCTCATCTGAATGATAGCCAAATTAGACCAGCTTGGCTAACTGAGGCTGTAGACAAGATGAGTTACGCTTACTAGCGTTTCTATTCGTTTCAAATTTAAACCAATCGCGTCACTGGGCAATCACGTGATACGAAAAGTCACGTGATCTATCAGTGACGCGATTGGTTTAAAAATGAAACGAATAGAAACGTTAGTTAGCGCACCTTGGCAGGGCCCTCTGGTATCCTTCGGGGAGGCTTGAGATGATGTATATATGTACAAAAGCTAACTTATTCCTTTAAGGGATCTCTTCCAGTTAACTTTATACTTAATCAAATAATAACTGGAGTAAAATTAAAGTAAATAATAAAAAAAAAAATAAAAAAAAAATTAATGCGTTTCTTTTTATAATGATGTTCATAATTAAGTTTTATAGAGATCAACCAGTTTAAATAGAACTTAAAGGAATTCATAGGCAATTAATATAAATTAAAAAACCTCACTATTATTAAAAAATTAAAGTAAATTAAATTAACTCTAAATTACACTAGAAAAAAAAAAACAAAAGAAGGGACGTTTGACGATGTTTACATTTTTGGACCTTATTTCAATATGTAAACATCTTTGACGTCGACTAACATACCTTTTATGTTTCTGTCTATTTTATTGTTTGTCATTTTCCCGTTTGTACAATAAAGTATTTTACATACATACAAAACAAACACTCTACCTAATATATTAAAATTTAACTAATATACTAAGCCCTTACTAATAAACGTTGAGTAACGGTGGTATAGCTATACTTCTTCTTATTATTAATTTGCTACTAGTTACTTATTTTACTTTTAGGGCAACTGTAGGTACCATTATAGCTCGTCCTTTGCTGTTCTGGTATTCTTAACATAGTACTCCATATCCCTGATCCTGTTCCGGTCATACCGTGACAAAAATCATTTACTTAGTAAATGAACTGCATCACTATAATACCGGCTCCACACACTTGGTGTTTGCCGCAAACACTGCGCGACGCAACTATATGTTAGAGTGAGTACGATGTATTTCCATCTCACTCCAACGTATAATTGCGTCCTGCAGTGTTTGCGGCAAACACCAAGCATGTGGAGCCGGCATTAGCTTTTATGTGGGATCAATATTTTACGGTTTGACAATAAGGCCGGCCGCATACATTCGTTTTCCGTATACAGTTTCCGAAACCGGAAAACGAATGTATGCGGCCGGCCTACTAGTGGTTGGCATTTTACTAAACACAATTAAAAGTCGAACACTATAATATAGTCTGTGTCAATTTAAATTGCCAAAGATGTAAACAAATTATTACTGTTTGACCACTTGATCTTTAAATATCGAGCAATAATGGTTAATTGCCATCTTTGCCAATTTTGTAGTGTCATGCATGATATTATATTTGCACTTGTGAAGGTAGTTAACAAAACCAGTTCTTGCATGAACCCCCCGTGTGATTGACGCTCCATGAACCTGGCGCAGTTGGAAGATACCTGTAATGTTTTTTCTTTTTGTAAAACCATAGTGTTTTTGATATGTTATCCAATAATTCCAGTATCCATATTGTTTTTAACTCAGACGCCATTACTGTCAAGTAAATGAGCTATCATAAAGTTGAAAATATGATAACAAGTGAACAGCAATATGGTTTTAATCAATAAAATAGAGCCCCTGGTGCAGTACTTAGTCACAAATACGGAAAAATAATTCCCGTACCGCACTAAAGTGCAAATCTTACCCGGTGGAGCATTACAAGCATCATTTTCTCATATTTCTTTTCTCACATTTTATTTAAGAGAAATAACAGTGTTTACAAATATACTTTTAGCTGTTCTTTTTATGTTTTCATAAGAATCTCGTCAAATCTTCTCCGCACCGAGCGAGAAAAAGCGACTTATGCTGCACCTGGCGAAAGTTAAATACTGGAAAATAGTTTCCTAACGCGATAAAATTAGAAATAGGAAGCAATTTGCGAATTTACAAATTCAACATTTAAATAAATGTTTATTGCTCGAAAAAAGGTAGTTAACGAACGTTAAAATTAGGGTTTATAATTGGTCACTTTTGAAGTTAAAGACATGAATATTGGTATCTATCTACGCAATTGATTAAAAATTAAAAATACCCGTAAGAGAAACAGTAGGAGGACGTTTGTAAGGCCGGCCATTTTTGAATGAAAATAAAACATAGAATCTCCATCATTTACTGAGTTGGCAAAAATAATTTAGGATCACGACCCCGCAGTCACTTGTATATTTGTGTGTGTAGGAATTTTCAAGTCTTCTAAACCATTTAAAAGATAATCATCCATGGCCGCTGAACAGAAGTGACAATTATGTTCATACAAACTTATCCAATGCCCATTTGGTTCAATATATCGAATTTCGTAGAGTACAAATGCAAGCCGGTTAATCTGTATCACTACAACGGTTTAGTTCGTTTGTAACTGATGAAATGAACGACAAATGTATTTTAAAATAAAATCTTAATGGTTTTATTTTAACTGCTGCATCTGCGGGCCGATTATGGTCGTGTTTATCGACGTAGATAAACGTAGACAAAACATCTGTCACTTTCTGACCAGTATGTAAGCGCGAGAGTGACGGAAGCTTTATCCACCGCGATAAAGGCGACCATAATACGGGCCCTGGAAATCACAAACGTTTTTTTGTATTTCAAGCACTAATAGAAAAAAATGGAGGCTGTAGCGGAATACTGTTTTTACACGGACGAAGTCGTGGAATCTAGTGATTTAATACACCCTGAGGACACTGCCGGTAACGTTACTAGATTGAGTGCAGGCGGGTCACAGTCACTGTGGGATGAGCGAAAATATATATAAAAAACATTACCCTTCTTGGCAGTCGGGTAAAAAGTTCATCTACCCAGGCGGAACAATTATGAATTACTAACAAATGAAAAGCAAGCGATTACTAATTTCGTGGATCTTAAGTAGGGTCTTGATGGCATAATTGGTAATGCGCCTGCATCGGCCCGGAGAGCCAGAGGAGATGCAGGCTCGAATCCTGCCTAAGACCGACGAAATTTTTTCGCTTTATAGCTTGGTAAATGAATGCTCAAAAGAGGGGTGTGGATGGAAAAGTTGAAAGCAGAAATTTTGACTTCGGAACTTTGTTTGGACTAGTTAGGAGATAAACATACTAAAAGTCCCCACCCCTCGGAGGTGAGCCCTAAGAGGGGGGGCGCAAAGAAGGTCCCATTTTTTTGTTTTTTGTTAACATCTTGAAAACAATGGGTCATAGGAAATGTTGTTGTATGGCATTATTAAAGCTGATAAAATTTTCTACAACTTTGATTCTATACATTTTTTACCTATTTTCAATCGTTGTCTAGATATGAGCTCCGAAAAATTGACGATTTTCAAAAAAGTGTTTTTAGCTAGGGTGTGACTGCACGACACCTTGCGCTTGTGACTACGCACTGACACTTGGCACACTTGACTCTTAGCTGGTCCTGAGTAGATTCAGACCGGGAGTCATCGAGAGCCATCGCGCATTTACTGGGGGTGAGGGGGGGAAGTTCGACGCTGGCGCGCTGTAATTGAAGCAACATTTCTCTAAAACTATACATACAGGGTATGCGATGTATCATTTTCGGATAAACTAAGGACGAGGAATCTATTTTTCAAACAAAAACAATGCACTTTCTAACAAAAAAAAAGAATAAAGTAGAAAAGACTAAAACCTACCCAGGGAGAATGTGTATTCTAAGGATAAACCAACTCTGTAAACAGCACAAACACATCTGAACATGAGCGTAGGTATCTACTGACATGTATGACAAAAAAACGTGAGGTCAAAATAGCTGGTTTGATAGTGCAATCCGTAGTATGGGAACCTTGCACTTTTTGACTATGCGCTGAAACTTGGCACAGTTGATCCGTAGGTGGTCTCGAGTGAATTCAGACCGGGAGCCGTCGAGAGCCACCACCCATTTAGTGGGGGAGGGGGGAAGTTTAACGCTGCTGCGCTTTAATTGAAACCATATTTCTCTAAAACTATAATTGTTATGGCGTCTAATATATCTTTTTCGGGTAAATTAGGGATGGGAAGACTATTTCTGGAATACAAATATTGCACCTAAGAACAAAAAAAAAAGCTTTATCTTATGATTACTTTTATAATTTATATATTATAATATTATAGGATGAGCAGATTCTGAGCTGGTGCTAACACTGCTAACTGACCACAAACTTGCACCCGTTAATTAATATATGGCTCTTGAAAAATGCTGATATAATGCAGCTTTAGTCGGTGGGATGTGTCTAAATGGGATATTTAGGCACTCATTTACTGAAGTATGTACACGAAGCTGATCTAAAATAATGAATTATGACATGCAATATTCTAGTTTAAGCTTTGAGATCCTATTATATCTGTTTAAAAAAGCATAACAGACGTATTTTTCGATGAAATGCTTGGATCGAAATATTTATCAGAAAAATATAAAACATACAGTAATAAATTTCAATAACTGAGCTGTCAAGGATGCTTACTTATAATATGTTACGTTAACGCGAATTAGTTCCATGCCCATCTTAGACGTAAAACTTAACTACCTATATATTTTAATAAGTTGATAAATGTGGCTATATGTTTTTATTTTTAATATATTTCACGTGATTAAAAATATCCCAGAAATAGACTTCCCATCCTTAATTTATCCGAAAATGTTATATTAGACGCCATTACAATTGGTATAGTTTTAGAGATATATGGCTTCCATTAAATGCGCGGTGGCTCTCGATGGCTCCCGGTCTGAATTCACACGAGTCCATCTACGGATCAACGGATCAACTGTGCCAAGTTTCAGCGCGTAGTCAAAAAGTGCAAGGTTCCCATACAACGGATTGTACTATCAAACCAGCTACTTTTTTGTTATACGTGTCAATCGATACCTACGCTCATGTTCAGATGTGTTTGTGCTGTTTACAGAGTTGGTTTATCCTTAGAATACACATTCTCCCTGGGTAGGTTTTAGTCTTTTCTACTTTATTCTTTTTTTTTGTTAGAAAGTGCATTGTTTTTGTTTGAAAAATAGATTCCTCGTCTTTAGTTTATCCGAAAATGATACATCGCATACCCTAGTATGTATAGTTTTAGAGAAATGTTGCTTCAATTACAGCGCGCCAGCGTCGAACTTCCCCCCCTCACCCCCACTAAATGCGCGATGGCTCTCGATGACTCCCGGTCTGAATCTACTCAGGACCAGCTAAGAGTCAAGTGTGCCAAGTGTCAGCGCGTAGTCACAAGCGCAAGGTGTCGTGCAGTCACACCCTAGCTAAAAACACTTTTTTGAAAATCGTCAATTTTTCGGAGCTCATATCCAGACAACGATTGAAAATAGGTAAAAAATGTATAGAATCAAAGTTGTAGAGAATTTTATCAGCTTTAATAATGCCATACAACAACATTTCCTATGACCCATTGTTTTTAAGATGTTAACAAAAAACAAAAAAATGGGACCTTCTTTGCGCCCCCCCTCTTAGGGCTCACCTCCGAGGGGTGGGGACTTTTAGTATGTTTATCTCCTAACTAGTCCAAACAAAGTTCTGAAGTCAAAATTTCTGCTTTCAACTTTTCCATCCACAATCTTTCATTGCCAGGACTATTAATATAGTTTAGAATTTCGTAAACAGACGTTTCTGTTAAATTTAAAAAACTTTAATAACAAATGGTTTTTAAGCAAATGTTTGTAAACATCAATTAAAACAATATCAATTAGGCAACAATGGAGGAATTTAGACTTACCTTCTTACTAATAAACGTTGAGTAACGGTGGTGTAGCTAAACCATGCTTTGGCCTTATGTCAAATACAAATGTCACAATGACAGATAAGGACAACGCATGGTTTAACTACACCACGGTTACTCAACGTTTATGAGTGAGGGGGTAGGACTGTAGTATAGTTATAAGATTTTTTTATATACTAATTGTATTTTCTAGGAATAGGCGTTACATATCGGTTGCTGTCGCACACAATGGGCTTCATAGAATACCAGCGAATGCAGGAGTGAATGTCCAAGCGGCGAGTTTAAGTAGTCCCGTCAGAGCGAGAAAAACACATATCGGCCAATTGAGAATGCACACATTAAAATGTGTTTTGTACGCTCTGACGGGACTACTTAAACTCGCCGGTTTATATAAGCTGTAAGTTCACTCGTTCACTCGTTCGACCGACCGAACGCGCCGTTTTTAAGAGAATAGCACCCCGGCACAAACGTCAGTTTACCTCATGTTTACCTATTCATTTTGGTAATTGCCTCGTGTTTGATTAATAGACAGTTGCAAATGCTTAATAGTGAGCACAACACAAAGCTTTGTTATTATAAATGTCAGTCACTTGAATGTTTTGGACATTGACTGCAGTGGTGTCTAGCACAGAACAGAAAAAAAAACAGTAGAAGTGTCAAGTGGGCGTGTAACGTGTGGCATAGTTATGCGGAGCTCCGCATAACCTACCATACTTTTGCCGCGATCGCTTATTTCGATATTTCGATATTTCTAAAATAGGAAATAAATCCAGAAGCATGCCTTATTGTGCTATTTTGGAGTGTAAACACGATAGCCGCACCAAAACCATTTTCCATGGTGGCGTGTTGTTTTTATGATAGTGTGAGTATTGGCGACAACAAAAACTAAGCTCGTTCTTCCAGGTACTTGATCTCTAATTGGGATAGACCAAAAAGGTAACTCACGGTTTTACATACTAATTCGAAAGAATAGGTAATTTTAGGAGAACAATTACATAAATTTTGTATTTGACCCAATAGGTAGTTTTGTTTTAATATCTTTATTTCTTTAGCAGACATTTTATGGATGACGTGATTATTTTGAATTTGGGTTGGCATTTTCTAATAAAATACAACAATTAAATAATATTAATCATAAAAAGTGATTGTAAACTATTTCAAGCGGTGTTCGCCTAACCCGTAAGATTCACCTAGGAGGGCTTCAAGCCGAAAACGAAAGTCAAACAAAGGTTAAATAAACTTTCGTCGAAACATCCGAAATATGTAAATATTTCAAAAACTTAATAATGCAGAACGGCTTTAAAACCCTATTCCTCGAAGTGGTTTTCGAATTAGAGTAATTGTAAAAATAAGAACAATCCTAATTACGGTATCTTACTCGAAACTGTTAAATCAAATCAAGCCTACTGTATAGCGTTGATTTTTAACTATAAAATTAATTCAGGGACACGCTGTACGCCTGCGGGTACGTCCCGGCCACGGTGTATATTACAGCGGATATCCTATATCCGCCTTCCGGCTTCTCCAGGTCCGATTTCTCTCGCCATAATATAACATCATCAAGTTTACATGTAACACATTTCAGCTATCATTATTGGGAACTAGTTTGGCACTGATTGCTTTTTTGACTTGTCAATTTAAAGCAGATATTGACATAATTTTATTACTGAACGTACTGACTAAAGAACTAAAGAACAAAGTAAAGACAAAAGTGTACAGCAAAATATTTTTTGTAATAAGTAGGTACGGTAATACGTAATACGGTAATATTTAACTAACCATCGCTTTAACTACAGTCTGATTAACCTTTTAATTACTCGACTGCCGCGTGTTCGCCAATGCCATCTCATATTCTTCGATAAATTCCTAGTTGTTAACTTTAGGAAAATGCATCTTGGCTAACCTAATTCGTACCTGTATTCACATAATCCGTACAAATAAATGATCCATTAAAAATACTGGCCAATTGTAAAGTAAAATACTTAAATGTAAAACTTTGTCATGCAAAAAAATTAAGATACCGAGATTTTATAACTGTATTTGTAGATTGAAATGCTAACACGGATGAAATCTGTATAAATAAAGATTTTCTCAGCGAAACTATTGTGACAAAACGTTGGAAAATTAATAAGAAACTCGACTCGCCTCCTTTGTTGTTCTTACCTCAATTAAAGTGCTCGGCGTTTGCAGAAAGTGCTGACTTGTTCTGGACAAGTCTTTGGAACAAAAGAGTTATAGAGCTGTCATTAACGTATTAAACAGCTTTATACGGTATTTATTTTAATAGAAAACAATGGAATTACTTTACAGGTGGTTATTATATAGCGTTTTTATTAGATCGATAACTCTGTAAATCTTTTGTATCTGAGACAAGGCTTCTTCCCTTATCCTGTGGCCACACACTATCACTATCAGTTTATAAGCTCTCAAGTGAAATAAAATCTACCAATTTTATTTTAAACAATCAATGTTTAAAAATTGCAGGCTTTGTTTAAAATCGGCTCATTACACTTAAACTGAAAACAAGCCGAAACACGACAAAGCGTTTACCAAATATTCTATTTGCTCGTATTTCCTCGACAAACGGAAAACTTCCATTAAACCTTTGTCAATGAAAATTAAGCGTTCGAACGTCCACTTTTGTTTCCATTTTCGTAACGTAAAAAAGGGCACAGTTTTCCGATGCGAAAAGCGTTATCCAGTCTTTTGTAGGCTTTATTTGCCCTATGTCATTATCAACGAAAAAAAAAAGTATTTAAACTAATTTGAACTATTTTGGTACCTATATCAATGTATTGAACACACTGTTTTAACATGTACAGTTAGCCAAGAAATTAGCTTTTCACTATTGACAACTTTCTATTAAAACGAATGCTGAATTCGACAGTTTTCACAAAATCGAACGGCAGTATTTACCGTGGAAACCTCATTAAAATAGCAACGTATTTCAATATAGTTTGCTTCAATTTACCACTTAATAATGTTTTGCAGTGTTTTTAAAGGCTATGGGAATCAATTGAGCTAAGGCATATTATGTATAACATGCTACAAATCAAAAGTATAAGTATTTATTAAAAAAAAACGTGAAATGACAATGAAATGAAATTAAAAATGTTTATTACATAAAAACTTACAAATCGAAACAGCAGCGGTTCTGAAGACTGAGCTAGGATACCCTGTGTTACAGGCCCCAAAAAGCATATTATTTATTAATAAGTTGAAATACTTGTACCAAACATAATTCAAAACTACCATTTTATAGTCATTTTGTCGTCTACCATGTGTTGTAAAAAACATTACTGCAAATGAGATCTTACAAAAAATATTTTTTTTGTAGCTTTCTGAAGACTAAATATTCTAAGACAATAATGAATTAGTACATTCGATTTTCTATATTTTCATATTAAAAAGACCTTGAAAAGATAAGAAATTTTCATTTTAACCCTTTATAAGACAATTTTAAAACGGTACCTACTAAAAATGACCACTTACAACTGATACTTTTTGTATTTTTTATCAAAAGAATTTTGTGTGAATAGGAGAAACTTAATGAGGCTAGAATTCAGTTCTATTTTTAGGTTTGCCCTATAAAGGGTCACAAAAATGACTCTCCGGCTCTTCAGTCGAAGATTTAAAAACTATATCGCTACCTCTTTCTGTTAAATTATTCATCTTAGTACTTTCTTTTAAACAAATTTAACGGATCCTTACTGGATAGATGCCGGCATCATCTTGAACTTGGTAATAATTCACAAATGAAACACTATGAACTCTAATTATGAAGAGTTATTGAAGATAGATACTTATTAAGATTTATTTCAGCGAATGGTCTCACGATATCGCAATGCTAGTCCTAGTTCAAATTATTGTAATGACGTCACTAGGGGACCTAATATGGCTGCGTTTATAGCGTGACAAAGTGTGGATAACGCATCCGTCACCTTCTGACACGTTAATAAGTACGAGTGTGACGGATGCTTTATCCACATTTGACACGCGATATAGACGTAGCCATACTAGGCCCGCTGGTATACAGATTTAAGTTGTTATAGTAGGAGATCCGAATAGGAGACAACCTTCACCCAGCTGTTTATTCGATAAAAAGTATTTTATATCAAATTTAATATGGTAAGTAATATATGGCGAATAGGTTGACTGAAAAATTTCAGTCCAGTAGGTACTTATATAATAAAAAAAAACAAACTAAAAACGATATTTTTTTTAAACTGCTTTTGTTTAATAGACAAATTACATACCAATCGAAAGTATGAAGCCTATAGAATATGCAAACATATATGTATAGACTACTTTTAACCACGACTTTGCCCGCGGAGAAGTCAAGTTACCACAATACTCTCAGGCTCTCTAGTTACGTCTGTTCCTAACATTACTTCGTTCCATTGCTCCGTTGCTATGTTATAGAAGAAAACAAACATACATTTTTGCGTTTAATAGTATTACTTAACGATGATTGTAAAAAGAATTAACATAATCGCCACTGACTCAAGAGCCCTTGTTTGTGCGACCTGTTGAAGCAGTCTGGCGGATTCCAGATACGGTACGCTCAAACATTCCCGACAAAATTACCCCTGTTGTTTGTCCACCCTCTACTGGGTGTTAGGGTTCCTTGCAAAATTGAACCCCGTAATTAGTCCGTACGGCTGCAACACACGATGTTTATAGTAAATGAATTTTCTGATAACGTTGGCGTGTTGAAGTGAAATTGATTACAATTGTTAAATGAAATCAATTAAAGTGCGTCCAGTGTATTTAAATGTGTGTAATGTATTATGTTATTGTTATCGAGGTTCTTTTCGAATAGTTTAAAACAGCGGTCGGCAACCTTTTGGCAGGCAAGGGCCACAAGGTGGCAAAATAAACTAAAGGTGGGCCGCACTTGTGATATTAACCCTAGAATCAACATTTATTTAAATTTTAGACAATTTACCACCAATAATACTTAATTAAAATATAATCATTTATTTCGTATAACACATAAGTACAATTTTTTTTTTTAGAATGCATTTATTTTGTTATTTATAACTTATTTACAAAATATTCACGAGCCGCAAGTAAAACGTCCGCGAGCTGCATACTGACCGCTGGTTTAAAACAATAACATATTTTAATAATATTTACTAAATATGGGTAAGGATTAAAAAGTTGGCCATGTTAAATCACGCAATTAAAAATTTCAACGAAACTTTCCGTTGTGCGACAACAATTTGTCATACAGTGGTGAGGAAACTTTTCGTCGCAAAACGGACCTTTTTCGGCTTCGTTGTTTATATGGGTTAACAAAAAAACCGCCTTCAAAAACGCAAAAAATAACTTCTACTTAGTAGTAGGTACCTATCCTATAAGGTTAGTCCAACTGAAGTCGGCTTTTTGTTGAAAATATTGTGGTCGCCGACTTCAGTTAGACTAACCTTATAGGATAGGTACCTACTACTAAGTAGAAGTTATTTTTTGCGTTTTTGAAGGCGGTTTTTTTGTTTTTTAAAACATTTATTTTATTTTACACTTTTTAGTGATCATAATAAGCTTATGTAGTCCCACTTCTTAGTTGATATATGAAACTTTAAGACATTTCAAGCTCGCCGCAAGCAACGCCGCGGGAAAATCATAGTCATTTTAAAACAATTAAATGTGCTTCGTTGTAGTCGCTCAACTACCTTAATCGAGATATCTTATCGCCACCCTTGAAATCGGTACCGTTGAGGAGTTCCGGTGGCCATCTGTGGTCTTCATCATCAGTTCCGCTTCACCAAGTGACACTTTCTGAATGCAAATGCTCCACTTGTTACTAAAAATACTAAAATCGCTATATGTTTGCATACAATATTTGAGGAGTTCCCTCAATTCCTCACTGATCCCTTCATCAGATTCAGATTTGCTGACAATGGGACCACCTCGGAAGTATACTCTATCAAACCAAAAAAGAATTTTTAAAATCGGTCCACAATTGACGGAGTAATAGGTGAACATACATAAAAAAAAAAAAAAAAAAAAAAAATACAGACAGTGGAACGTATAACCTCCTCCTTTTTTGAAGTCGGTTAAAAATAGGCCACATCATAACGAAATGCTATATTATAAATACGTAGGCTAAATGTACAAGCTATTAAATAATGGAGAAAAACTTCGCTGCCAACCAGCTTTTGCTTCCAAATTAAACCTTGCATGATACCAGTGCAGTACTGTGATGTGCGAAACACTGAGGAGGCGGACAGTGCAAGTACATTCGCGTACATTGTAGCCAGCTATCATTGAGCTCAAGTGTAAATTAAGGGGGTTAGCACAAATCGCGTGCCGTTTGTCGAGCAGAATGTCCTCTGTTGACTAGTCTACTATGTAATACTAGCACTACCGATATGTTGTCTTAGAACATATATTTTCCTTTTTGCTATACGCTCATGCAGTTTTAGCATTGCAACCTAACACTCGCTTTATCGTCTTTAAGAAATAATGTCAAACGTGAAATGGAAATGCTGCCAGCATCTGTGGCTTTGTCACGGATGCACTCTCTTTTTAGTTTTAATTTAATCGTATTTTGCTACGTTATATATATTTTTTTAATTTTACATTGTTTTAGTTTTCATTCGTAATTTTTACTTTGAATTATTGTTAAAGTGAAGTTGTGCTTATTAAAAGGCATCCTTTTCTATATCGATCGCTTTGTTAAATTCAAAGCTTGCTTTTAAGAAACCGATTACTCATAACTTTGGAAAGGTTAACTTCTAGAAATATGACAAAATTTACTACGATCTTTACCTATTGGTCTAAGGCCAGGATAGGAGACGACCTTCACCCAGCTGTTTATTCGATAAGAAGTATTTATTTATCAAATTTAATTTGGGAAGTAATATTATGGCGAATAGCTATGTATTACTTACCATATTAAGTTATTATAGCCTATAGAATAGGCAAACGTTAGGTTTTGTGCAAAATTAGTACCGACTTACCAACCTACCCAGTGGTTATGATGGGAAAAAATGGTCAACCTAACGTTTGCATATTCTATAGGCTCATACTTGCGATTAGTATGTTATTGGTCTATTAAACAAGCAATAGCAATTTAAAAAAAGTTATTTTTTTGTTATGGTCTGCACTGGACTGAATTTTTTCAGTCAACCCATTCGCCATATATTAAATTTGATATAAAATACTTTTTATCGAATAAATAGCTGGGTGAAGGTCGTCTCCTATTCGGATCCCCTATTATATTTTATGTGAAGGCAGGAATAGGTAGTCAGGAACTCCATTTTTTTAATCTCATCGATAAAAGCGAGCAAAATGAAAATGAAAATTCACGCGGCGATCTCGTTTACTCTCGTTTAAACGTAGGAACTTCCGACGAGCCTTTCAATCATATTTCACGTTATCGAATTACTTTTACTATTTTAATTGGGTGACGGTACCAGTAATGGACAAGGACCAATGATGGACACTTGATTCTTATTTTACAGAATATAAGGGTTATTCATTTGTTTTGCAACAATCGATTTAGAACCGTATGAAATTTGAATTAAGAGTGAAGTGTTCATTACTGGTGCCTGTCAGCTAAAAGTGTCCATCATTGGTGCCGTCACCTTACGTTTTCTGAACCTACCCGTAGCACGATCCTCTAAAACAGGCTCACGTTTTTATGGATTACTACATAATATTTTACGAAGTATAAGAAAACATTTTAAAAAAGATGAATCGGTAAAGCCGTTCCCAAGTTATAGCGTGACCAGAGGGGCTATTGTCTAACGCACTCGCAATAGCAACCGGCTTCAAAGTGGAGCAATTGTTTTCATTTTGTATGCAGACAAGCCTTCGATTTTCAAAATGAAAACGATCGTGATTGCGAGTGCATTGGATAATAAGCCGTCAGGAGAAATAGGGGTTAATTTTTATACATATAGATTAAACGTAAGTATACTTTACCATTGCAGTAAGAGACCATTATAGGTGCACTATTGAGGATAGAAAAGAAATAGAACAACAAATATCAATGTTATTAAAGAACTTAATTGAAGAGTCTTATAGTCCTTTTGCAGCCCCAGTAACATTGCGTCGGTAATACTACCACGTAACTAACAAATGTATTAAGGAGCAAAATGCACCTTACTACCTTACAGTAAGTACATTTTGCTTCTTATTAAAAATATTACTTACGCGGTTTTGCAGTTTCACCAACGATTGGCCGAATCCCCCACCGATCGTAGCGGTTTCTGTTCCATTGGATTATGGGGGACTAGACAGAGACAGGGTATCTGCGGTTGCGCATCCTCTTATACACTTAAAAATATTCCTGCGCAGATAACTGTTTTTAGGTCACTTCACCATTACTACGCGATGGCGATATAAAAGTCAACGTCAATGTCAACTTGCTACCAAATTTTAGTACTAAATATGGACACAGAGTCATTACACGATCGCCGTACAACTTTTCTCTCATACGTTAAACTTCTAAAATTTGGTTAAAATTGGCCAATCTGGTGAACTTCACCAAATGAGATTAAAAAATCGGCCAAGTGCAAGTCGGACTCGCGCACGAAGGGTTCCATACCATTGTCTATACATTAGCCAAAAACGGCAAAAAATCACGTTTGTTGTACGGGAGCCCCCCTTAAATATATATTTTATTCTGATTTTATGGATGAAAGAAGATTGACGAAAGAGATATACAGAGCGAAAGCATAGCGAAAGTGGTCGGAAGGGGCCGCCCTAGGCGAACTTTTTCGAATCAAATCGGAGAAATACTGGATAAGGGCCAAATTTTAAGTACCCGAAACCGACGTGCGTGCATGACTCGATGTATGAATGTGGAAGAAGCGAAAGAGATTTGTCAAGATCGTAGCGGGTGGAAAGAAGTGGTCTCTGCCTACCCCTCTGGGAAACAGGCGTGATTTAATATATGTAAGTATGTAGTATTTGTTGTTATACCGGTAACAGAAATACGTCATCTGTGAAAATTTCAACTGTCTATCACGGTTCTGGAGATACAGCCTGGTGACAGACAGACGAACGGACGGACAGCGGAGTCTTAGTAATAGGGTCCCGTTTTTACTCATTTGGTATGGAACTGTAAAAATCAACCCCAGTACACAAAGGGGACTGAAGTTAGTCAGTACGAGTACCTATAGGCGAGCGCACGAAACCACTATTTAAATCGTATACTCAATGCGTTGTTTCGTCGAATTTTCATTTCATCGACAGCTAATTTCTGCTGAAACTTTATAGTTTTTAGGTTATGTTAAGCATGGGTTACGTAGGCTAGGTAAGGTTAGACTAGCGTCGAAAATGTCGGAAAAAATAAAATCATTTTTTTGGGAATTTATGAATATTTAGTTTTTTTCCGTTTTTTTCGGGTTTTTTTTAGGAAAAATAACAAATGAATAATGACAATTTATTCGTAGTCACTCTCGCTACCTATTTCAATTGCTTCTGCCTTTATGTCGTTGATATCACCCTTTTGTGGGTGCAAATAAGACCGAATATAGATTAAAATAACAGTAGAAAATTTATTTGTTTTCCGAAAAAAACTAGTTGTTTGGAATAAAACGGGTTTTTTTCCGGACTTTTTCAACGCTAGGTTAGACCTGTGACCGCCAAAAAATCATAACTCCTGCACGTGGAAATGCCTGTTCGACGCAATAAAAATTTGGTGAAATTAGTGTCGGTGATTCAAGGTGAACCATATTTGATTTGACGAGCGCTGAATGAACCCCGATACCTTACTTTGGGCTACTCCCACCTGTTACCACCAATTTGTTACCACTGGTAAAAGCTGGCATTTTTTTTCTCATCTTTTACCAGTAAAAATTCCCAACCGTTACTACTAACTACTGGGTTTTTTTTCCCCAGTAGTTATCACCAAATATTTTAGTGGTTACAAATGGGAAAAATATTCCCAGTTGTTACCACCGAGTACTTTAGTGCCTTTAGTGGTAAAAGATGAGAAAAATATTCCCAGCTGATACCAGTGGTAACAAGTTGGTGGTAACAGGTGGGAATAACCCCTTACTTCACAGGCAGGCGCCCTGCCTACCAAATAGGCTCAACGCTAGGGAATGCAATTTAACTGGTTATTAATCGTTTTTGTATGAAAATAACCGGTTAAAACCGGTTATAACCGGTTATTTGAATTCACTACTCAACGCGACGTCACCGATCGGTCAAGGCAAGACGCGTGCTCTGAGCCAGACACCGCATTGTGCCGTTCTACGTATAGATAGTTAATGACTAAGTTAAAATCCCATATGTTACTGTCAAACGTAGCAAAGATAAAGTTAGACTGAAATGCAATCCTTCATTTAATTTGGACAGCCGCTATCGGAATATTATCTCGGGAGTTTAAGTATATTGCAAGTTTAGACAAAGAAACTGGACTTATTAAAGTCTACGAGACTTTTATCGCCAGTCAAAGTTTAAATTGGTTATTCACAAAAGCACTACTGAGCTATTTTAGTGAAAAAAATGCTTCGACGATTTCTGTAAAATTCAAATGTGAATGTAAGAAAAGGTTAAAGTATATTTAATACTTTAGCAGTTTCCATGAATGCCATATTGCACCATATTGCATCTTTAGTCTTTAGGATCATTATACTTACCTGTGGATAATAATCCACGGAATAGAAAAAACAGTGGAAGTGGCATGAGCTTCGCTTAGTATCAGACCTGTTGTCGCCAATACTCAAACTATCATAAAAACAACACGCCACCATGTAAGTATTTTTGGTGCGGATATCGTTTTAAAATTCCAAAATAGCACAATAAGGCATGCTTCTGAATTTATTTTCTATTTTAGAAATATTATTCGCACAATTTTCACGCACAAGTGGTCGCGGAAAACTGAGCTAGGTTGCGCGGAACTCCGCATAACTATGCCATGCGTGACACGTCCATTTCGCACTTCTACAATTTTTTCTGTTCTGTGGTATTATCAGAATTACGTTAATGACGAGTTTTGCTTTATCTTGTCCGACAGTCTAATTATCTCAAAACTTAATTAGACACGGTGTATGGCGGACGTCTGTTATTCCGGACTAAACAAATCATACAACGGCTACCTAATGCCTGAGTTACATTTTGCTTCCCGCGTCCACCCCTGCCGGTTGTCACCCCTTTCTTAAACAGGGGCGGACTGCTTAATGGGGAGGCCCGTCGATCATTACTACGTTTTGCCTCGCCCGTATTTGACATAATCACAAAACAGAAAAACAGTAGAAGTGTCAAGTGGACGTGTAACGTGTGGCATAGTTATGTGGAGTTCCGCGCAACATGCATGCAAGCATGCCTTATTGTGCTATTTTGGAATGTAAAAACGATAGGCGCACCTAAAACATTTTCCATGGTTGCGTGTTGTTTTTATGATAGTTTGAGTATTGGCGACAACAGGTCTGATACTAAGCGAAGCTCATGCCACTTCCACTGTTTTTTTTCTATTCCGTGGACATAATAAACACTAGCCTTGATACCTTAACAACACGCTTACATTTTCCGACATGCATCAGAGACTGCCTCTTCGTATGTGTCGACAAGGGCGGTTGCTTTCCGTAGCATCTTCCGTTGTGTTGCTGCCACCATATTGTACTAAATCAAAAAGTTCTAATGCTATATTATCTAAAAATCACGTTTTCTCGAATGATGTTGTTTATTAAGCCATCATGTCGTATAAGAGTTGTTGTATGTTCTTGTCTCTTTTTTGTTAGTAAAGAGTTGCCTTGCCTATTTAGTTATTATTACTTACTTATACTGATGTTTACATAGATTCCATTGTAAGTTTTTATACTCTACCCCCGGTAGCGGGGTTCCCGATAGTATAGGTAGTTATAAATATTAATTTCATTTTTGTATTTTTGCGTTAACAAGCAGTTGTGGCAACAGCAAAATAAAACCCGAATAACCTCATCTATCCGCGGTAATTTCGATGTCTGTGACCACGACCGGCGACCGCAACCGGCGACGGCGCGGTGCAACGGCGACCGTGTCGCGCGACCTACTGTATAGTATGAATTTATATAGAGCAGTGACCAACGCAAGCGACTCTGTTGCGTGACGTCAAGGTCGCTAGCTTTGGTCAGCGGTCTATATAAATTCATACTAAACAGTGGGTCGCGGTCCCCCGTCATGATTATACCCCGTTATCTTGTCGCATTTACGTCGCTCTGTTGTAGGGATTGAATGTTTATTCTATCGACCCTCTCTATATCGATGTTTGTAGTTTATATTATAATGCAACAATGCGACTGATTTTTTGCCTTTTAAATCTCTGCTAAATCTCAATATGGCGTAGGTATTAGAACTTCTTGATTAAAAATTAGGAGATAACTACATTATTCTAACAAGATGCCATAAACTGATATAAATAATTCACCATTTACCTATTATTTATTTATTATTGAACCCATTATTTTTATCACATTTTTAATAGTGATTGTCTTTGACTCATTGTCAGTGACATGACATATATCTCTAAGTACAATACCATCGACATTTAAATAGTCGATAAAATAAACATTCAATCCCTATAAAAATGTGACGTCAGTGCGACAAGATAACGGGGTCTAGTCATGATCATCGACATCGGAATTATACCTTAAAGGACATAACAGTGCGATAAGTGATAACCAATCCGTCAAAAGGCGATTCTAACCTACTTTTAATCGTATCGATTTTAAACGTGCATTTACTAATGCAGCACAGCGGACACTAATTACGGAGAAGGAAGGTAGTTACAGAAAACTCCTAATCGCTACTGCTAACCTTCAACGCCCCGCTATTCTTGGCGGTAAAATCCAATTCGTATTTCAACTGTTAGAGCGGTTGCGCACTACGTCCGATCCGAATCCGATCTGAACCCGTGAAAATACGGTCCGGAGTAGTCGTAGAACTATTTCTATTGTAGTTTACGCGTTAGATCCGGCTTCCGACATCCGATTTTATTATGTATCCGGTCTAGACCCGAATTTTTATCTAATTTAATTACATAACTGATTTCCGGTGAAGTTAAAATACTATTAAATTAAATTAAACTGTCAAAACATGTAGGTGCTTAGGTACTAAAAAACCTAAATAAATTGCGTATTATTTAAGAATCATCACACTATAACAGGTCAAATACTATATGGTATTTACAGTATTTACTCGTAATAGAGGCCCTAGTTAGTTTGATACTTGTTTGGTATTCCAATGCGGAACACAAAATGCAAATAGAAAATCGAGATCAACATTCTTCCAACCTTCCCTCGCAGTTGGATAAAAAGACGACTACCATAAACTTTGTAAAACAGAAGTATTTAAAAAGGGCGTAAGCCTTAACACCATACGATATTTCTACCGGACACTGAAAGTTTCTCATTCGTTCGAACTTCGGTGGCATGCGAAAGTTTGCGTATTGAAACTTGCACCAGTTTCCATAAAGCAACTGCCAAGTTGGTATCGGAGATAAAGTTTGTAACTGGATGGAAATTGCGGGGTTTTTGCAAACTTACCTTGCTTTGCGGTTGTGTTAGGTATTGTGTTTACTTGATTGCGCTCGGGCGAGCTAAATAAATGGTTAGGTTAATAAAACAATGTATGCGCGTGCAGGTATGTACCTAATAGTAGGGGATCCGAATAGGAGATCTTATTTTTACAAGATTTATGTAAAAAAATAAGATCTCCTATTCGGATCCCTGATTCGGATACTTTGACAAACAAACGTTTTCATCTGATATTCCACAGCTCGGACACGCCGAGTCCATTGTTTTATTTTTAATCAGTGCATTCGTTAGTTCGCAGAACACAACTCGTGTATTTATTTATCTGGCAATATAAGGGTGAAAGATGAAATTTTCACTTACGTAAGTGGCAACAACGGAATAGAAAAAACAGTGCAAGTGGCATGAGCTTCGCTTAGTATCAGACCTGTTGTCGCCAATACTCAAACTATCATAAAAACAACACGCCCCACCATGGAAAATGGTTTTGGTGCGGCTATCGTTTTTACATTTCAAAATAGCACAATAAGGCATGCTTCTGGATTTATTTCCTATTTTAGAAATATCAAAATAAGCGATCGCGGCAAAAGTATGGTAGGTTGCGCAGAACTCCGCATAACCATGCCACACGTTACACGCCCACTTGACACTTCTACCACAAAATAGATAGGTACAGAAGTCAATCACATGTATGTACTTCACTTTTCATGCCTATGCTCGGCGGTCGCTCTATGGTTGTCAACTATGGCTTATGCACAAAAAACTATCGTGGTAGTGGCACTCGTAGGTATCTAGTTGTTTGATTTATCGTTGACAATTAAACGGGAAGAATGTAAATATAAATTAATGATAATATTTTTATTTTAATGTCATTGTTATGTTATTACAAATTTGACTATAGAAAATCCCTAATAACTTCTAAACGGATTACCCTAGTTACACAATTTCTATTGCCCTATCCGTTTTAGACCTAAACCTGTCAAATGACACTAAAAACAACACAATATCTACACAAACAAAAAAAACATGTTTTCAACTTACGTAAGGTGGCGTGAATTTACCTTACAAAAATTTAGTTACTTCGTTTATACTGATTCAAAATAGGAAACTATTATATAAATCGATCTTACACCGTTTAATATTTAATTTAAACAACCGTCCACTGAACAGCTATAATTACTTTTTTTTGTTGCTCCATTATTGCACTAAAAAGTTCACAGACGCGTGCCTCAAGCGGATGGCACTCGCGCTCCCACTGGTCCTAACCGGTCCGAGATATCGTGTCCGTGAGCAGTGTCTATGTGTGCGTTACTCGAGCGCACATTGTATGTAGATTGACTTCTGTACCTATCTATTTTGTGCTTCTACTGTTTATTTCTGTTCTGTGGTGGCAACAACGCTCATTTCTTCGAAGAGTTGTGCTACAAGGTTATGTTAGGAGCAAGTGTACCACAGATATAATCGAGCGATTGAATTCGCAGAGCTGCGAAGTTCCATAAAGATAAAAGATAAAAGACATTTATTCAGTAAGTAGACCGCACGGGCACTTTTACACGTTAGGAGTCTACCATTGGTTGGGATTTATGACCTCTTATTATTTTTCTTGGTGTGTTTATAAAAAAACAAGAAGTTTCCGGCTCTGCAAACTACTAGCGCTATAATTAATAGGTTTAGAGAACAAGTGTACCAAGTGATACAATTTTCATTCGAAATGCCTAATAATCCCAAAAATTGACACTATCCGCTTCCACTTTATTGCAAATCGCAGAATTGTCGCGAGGTCTATATAATATATGCAGCACAGTAAAGAGTGTCTTTACTATGTTCTTAATAAGATATTTCTCCAAATTGTCCTCAATCATCGTTATTAGCTTTTTACTCAGCGCAACGGTTCTAAATTCGTTTCGATATTCGTTTTCAAAATAACTGTACGTCTAAATTTCAAGTTTCTTTGTCATATTCGTTGTGTTGCAGTGCGTTATTGTTGGATAAATGTTGTGCGTTTGAGCATGAGTTTGTTTGAATAAACACCCAAGAGGCAAAGGAGTTGTAATAATTAATAATAGTTCCGCGTTTATTAATAAGATCTGAGAGAAAAACTAATTTTCCCAAAGATGACAACTTGACAGACCGACTTTACGTACCTATCGAAATCGTTAAAGCCGTTTTCGAGAACGTGAATAATTAAAAACTGTATGTATATACGTATATTCAAGAATTGCTCGTTTAGGATATCGTAAGTATAGGATAGGATAAGATACAATTTTGTCAAACGGGAATGAAACGAACATTAACATACACTACGAATACCCTTAATTATTTTGTTAAACCGTCTACAGAAAATCGAATCACGCGCTTGTAAGCTTGGCACATAATCTCAAATGAATACATATAAACCACATATATTGTTGTTTGTTCGTGTCGCCGCCGCTCGTTGCCCGAGACCTGCAGAGTGAGTCAAGATTCCATGCAAATCAAGTTTATAGGCACTGGCTGTGTTAATGAGCGACCAGCCGTGCATTTCGGAAACTTAACGCTGCAGCGTAATAATTATTACATTGTGCTTCCCGATATTGTGTTTCTGTAATAAGCGGAGGCCATGCCAATTAGGAATCACTACGTAACTTTAATATTTGAGCGGAGTTAAGGTTTAAACACTTTACGTCATTCGCAAATGACTTGTAAGCTCATATAAGCAGACGCGTTTATGTCAGGATATTTTTTGTGTTGGCTTTAGCTTTAGTTGTGTTCTTAATTAGATGACGTAAAGTGAAGAATATGAATAGTGAAGTAGCAAAATGTATACTCATAAACCACTCCCCAGTTCTATGAGAATTAATTTCTATCTTACATAATGTAGGATAATGAGTAAGAAATACTTTATTGCCAGAAAGAAAAATGTAGATTTAGGCTTTGTTTGGTTTCGTCAAAATAAGAACTGGCAATCGTTATATAGATTTAAAACTAAAACTCGATTTAACTATTTCCTCCAAGTATTTAAGAGTTTCTACGGATCTTGTAAGATTTATAATTATGTTTTCACGTTTATAATACCCTACTTAGTCAGGAGCGACCTCTAGAATCAAAACTTCTTGTTGATACAACCTTCTACAAAACAATTTTATTTCGAATATCGCTAACTAAAGACGCAGCCAGTACGCTTCAGGTAGCAAACCTCCACGGTTCCGTTTTATAATGCTGCCTTTTACTCTGCTTGAGTGAACTTGGTTGGATATTAGTAAAAAAATGTATATCGTTTTACATGGTATCGTTATTTTAAAAATTGGCTTGCAACCTGCCTACAATATAAAACCAAACCTTTATAGTGGAATGAAATTTCAGTTTTCGGATAAATATTAAACGCATGTAAATTGAACTATTAAAATTAGAGCCGAAATATAAAAAGTTTCGCCCAAACAGACCAGTAAAGAATTTAGTACCTATTTGGGTAATTTGCGTAATGTCCTAGTTTAGATATTTAATTAAATGAATACCTACAGTTAGGTCGTTCTAAGAAGGCCGATTTGACAGCTGTCAACGCAATACAAAACATAACCGCAAACACATTATTTTGTACTGCGTTGACAGCTGTCAAATCGGCCTTCTTAGAACGACCAAACTGTAAGCTACATATGTTTCCACTGTAGGTAAACTACATATTATAAGAATAGTCAATACACATACAGGCTTGCTCTTAAATATCTGAAGCTCGTCTGGACTCCGTGATCATAGATTGCTTATTGGCTGTGTTACATGAAAAGGAAATGCGCCTACCTTACAGCAATATTTCAACCCTCTTTTCCGAAAGGGCGCAAGTCAAATTTTGTAAATCAATAATTTATCAACCGTATCCGGTGGTCACTAAGTTTAAACCTCCCTTTTCAAATACATCGCAGGTGCCTTTGTTACAGGTAGTTCGGTGAGAGGAGGCAATTAGCTTAAGGGCCAATTTGGCTTGTGACGTTATTGTGCTGTTTTGATATCCGATTGACTGTTTGTATGACAATTATAATTATATGCCAAGTGCCGAATTGAATTAAATATAGTTTGCTTTATCAGCGGCCTTATTATGGTCATGTTTATCGATGTGGATAAGCGTGGATAAAACGTCTGTCACTTTCTGACCAGTTAGTATGTGCGAGCGTGACGGATGCTTTATCGACCGCGAAAAAGGCTACCATAATACGGGCCCAGATGACGATCGTTGTGGCACAATCGACTACAAAGAGATGTATCCACTTTTACACCTAATTACATTGTAATAAGCATATCTCGGACAGGTCATCGCAAAAACAGGTATGGAAATAGAACAAGTTTCAATAGAGTCGTAATACCTAAGATTATGATTATCTAAAGCGGATATTATCGTATTTTAACTTTATTTTTAAGTTGCTTATCTGTCATAAATTTGTCAAAGTGGCATTGCTGAAACAGTTTTGTGATAATTGAAATTAGTAAAATTATTTACTTACGGTTATTTCCAAATATTTTAAATATGGTGAAATTAGAAACGGTTAATACGTGGATTAAGGGCTAACCCGAGCTCTCTTATGATGAAAATGACCGTGAAATATTGTGTAAAGCATGTGACATTCGTATTAAACAGTTAAAGAAAGATAATATTAAAAAAAATGTTAATAAAAGTATTTTCAGTAAAATAATATGAAGAATTTTTGGGTCACCGTTATAAATGTAATTGAAAAATATAATTGAATTGAATACGACTCTATTGATCTTGTTCTATTACCGTGTTGCGATTGTTTTGCGATGACCTTTCCAAGCTATGGCAATAAGGTCCAAAAGTGGATACATCTGTTTGTAGTGGATAATACAGTTATATCGTTTTCTCTCGTATACACGGTTTCGTATCGCAGGGTATTGATTCTTTCAAAAGCAAAGGTGAGCGAACGCAGGAGTGATGTCCAAGCGGCGAGTTTAAGTAGTCCCGTCAAAGCGAACAAAACACATTTCAGCGGGTGTATTCAATTTGGCAGCATAGCTTCTAGAACGTATAAGGCTGCCTAATTGAGAATGCACGCGCTAATATGTGTTTTGCTCGCTCTGACGGCACTACTAAACTCGCCGCTTGGACATCACTCCTGCGTTCGCTCACCTTTGCTTTTGAGAGAATCAATACCCTGGTCAAACTTTTCAAAGCTGACAGTGAACTGACCAGCACGAAAGTGATTATTATGCGGACTGGGTGTAATTACGTATTCATTAAATTTACTTATCTCAAGTTCTGTACTTTGGAATTGTAAGCACACAATTAGGTAGTAAGACTAATAAGAGAAGCGAAACAAGGGGCATAATGCTAAAGTTTTTAATGGACAAGATGCGTTCTGCGAAAGTAAGTTGAAAATGTGCTTGGGTTTTTCTGTTTACAAACACTCTTAGCTAATGCTTTACTTCCTCTCTGCTTCATTAAGGCATTGTTTTTTTGTAGAAAATAGTTTTAGAAAATAGATTATAGTTAGCACTGCTGTTCCTAGCATGAATGTATAAGGCCGCATTCAGAGTCGGTTAATGGCGATTCAGTTGGTCCTTAGTAACTATTTTTCATACAGAACAAACGGAACTGTGTTTAAAATATTTCTGAGTAGGTACGGCGGTTAGTTCTTATTTAGTCTACGAAGGACGTATATTTAAAATTGGTACAGTTTTATCCGAGGAAAGTCGAGAGCCAGAGCTCGAATTACTTTATTCAGTAAGGATATTCAGTATTATTTCAGTCGATGCGAATTTGATGCTACACGACACGGGGGAGGGATGCTCTTTCATTGCACGGCGTTGCGACGGGCTCAGCCGGCTGGGGAAGCAAAACCGGCCAAGTGCGACTCGGACTCTCCTACCAAGTGTTCCGTACCGCCTGACCCACCAGGCCGGTTTTTACTGTGTTGTTTTTCTTTAGGGTTTGCACTTTAATCACACCAAATTAGATGACTGAATGACTGATGAATTAGACTATTTATTACGTTTTGACGATAAAAACTAAGAAAAACGTTTTGTTTAAGTTTTTGTAAGTATCATTTTACTTTTTTAAATATTTGTTGAAAAATCCACCGTTAAAACAAATATTCTATAAAACAACAACCGGCCATCTATTTATTACGGTTCAAAAGACACTCTTTAAATTTAGGACTGTTGGATGGACAAGGGGCCCAAGGAGCTGACCCTAAGGGTATGAAACCCTAAAAATGTATGAGAGTGGAAAAGCGGGCGGATACTATTAACTTCAATAGTAAATTGTTAACCAGGGGATAAAGGCGATAACGTCGATAATAGCATTAGTACATTACTGTAGAGACCGGGAAGCAATGGCCGGCTAATTAGCAGTTTAAAATGCTTGTATCATTCGTATTTCTTGACCGATTTGATTTTAATTACACTTTTGGTGATATCTTTTACGGTATTTTAAAATTTTGTTGAGAAATGCGATTTAAAAAACCCATGCATATTCCCTATTATTAACTACAATCTAACTAACGGCAGATTATCTGGCGCTCGAGCAGCCTAAACAGCAGGATTAATACTTTCAACCAAAAACAGTCTACTTTTAATTTTAAAGAAGTAGAAATTCATTGTCATCTGAGGAAAGACTGGACTGAGGGCCCTCCCAAGATGCACTACGCTAACTAGCGTTTCTATTTGTTTCGTTTTTAACCAATCGCGTCACTGGTAGATCACGTGACTTTTCGTATCACGTCATTTACCAGTGAGGCAATTCGTTTAATCTGAGGAAAGACTAGACTGAGGGCCCTGCCAAGATGCACTACGCTAACTAGCGTTTCTATTCGTTTCGTTTTAAACCAATTGCGTCACTGGTAGATCACGTGATACGAAAAGTCACGTGATACGAAAAGTCACGTGATCTACCAGTGACGCGATTGGTTAAAAACGAAACGAATAGAAACGCTAGGCCCTCTGGACATCACTTCAAAAGAGACGAGAGCGCGGAGACATGATCGAAACTTTTAAAGTTTAAACGGCTTTTACGACTATCCTGAACTTAGCGACCTGTTTATTCGTAACACCCACGCTCACACAAGAGGACATAACTTTAAACTTGCAACAAAAAACAGCACAAATTTTGGTAAAAGCTTTATAGGGAATAGAATAAAATAAATGTGGAACAAATTACAATATAATGTTGTGAACTAAAGTGTTAATCAGTTCAATAATAAGTTTGATTTGACAAACATTTGAACAAAGATATAGACCAGTGTCAACTGTCTGTCTAAAATAAAATAATAATAATAAGTAAATAGAAATGTTCTGTTTTAGGAACGAATTTACTTTGTCTTATTTGATAGGGCCAATGCGGATCAGCGGGCCTAGTATGGTTGCTTAAATCGCGTGAAAAAATGTGGATAAAGCATCCGTCACTCTCTTATTTATATACGTGTCAGAAAGTGACGAATGTTTTATCCACATGGATAAACACAGCCACATTAGGCCCATAGTTACCTTCTTCAAAAATTATATAATTATAGTTAAATAGAGAGTTTTTTTCGTAATGGCTGCAAACAATTCTTTATTGATTTATTGAGTTAAAAACAACTCAGTGGTTGACAAATGTTTTTTTTTAAATAACTGCCCTCCCTGCCAGTGGCGATGCCACTTTTATCCCACTATTTATTTTAACTTTATGGCAAAATAGTGTATGTACTAATGGCGAATGGCTATTGACAGATGAAAACATATTTGCTTCGTGCCGTGGCAAGTAATGGAATAAGGCTTAACGTCAGTTGCATTTGTGTATTTACTCGGCCGCGAAAAAGGGCGGTAATGTTTTCGAGCTCTGTGCTACTCGGTAAAAGTATGTGGCTAGACATGTTATTGTTATGTAAGTGTTACTGGGAGCTCTTTGGTACCCATAAACAATTACTCGTACAAGGTATATTATTTATTAAATTAATACGATTAAAAGTTAAAACTAAACTTATTTAAATTATAATAAAACTAAGCTACTCAAATATTAAAGATGTAAATAATAATCACCATTATAAAAAGAACACCCCCTCTAGCAGGTCCGCTCGCGGCATGGTCCCTATGACACTGGCTGCGTTACATCTCTGGATAGCTAGCCCAATCCTTTGGGAGAGGTAAGCACCAGGTCTAGGATCTTCGGAGGTGTCTATGAGCCGGGATGATAGGGCTTCAATAAAGCTATATAATATTTGTATTAATATAATAGATTTACATAGAATCTCTTCCAGTTCACGGGTTTTTTGGTCTAAGATCCGAAGAGGAGGCGACCTTAAAAAAAATTGAAAATGATTTTTTTTAATTGCAATTGCTTGTGTAATTGACGAATTACATACTAATCGATAGTATGAAGCCTATGTAATGTTAGGTTTGGTGCAAATTACAAGTACCGACTTACCTGTTTATACCCGCCTACCCAATAGTTATGACGGGAAAAAAATAGCCAACCTAACGTTTGCATATTCTATAGGCTTCATACTTTCGATTGGTATGTAATTTGTCTATTAAACAAGCCATTGCATTTTTTTAAAACAAAGTTCATTTTTAAATTTTATATAATTATATATTGGACTGAAAATTTTCAGCCTACGTACTTGCCATTATATAACTTAACATATTAAATTTGATATTAAATACTTTTCATCGAATAAACGGCCCGGTGAAGGTCGTCTCCTATTCGGATCCTCTACTATTTGTTGTATCGAATAAATGTGAAATATCTGCTCTAATATGCAAAGTTCCTTGTTCGCTCGTAGAGGCTGAACGTATGGCCCGATTTCGTCAAACGAGGTGTCTTACGACACTCGTCTAAACCACTTTAAGCGTCCCGAGAGAAACTGGGTAAAGTAAAAAAATCTTTTTTGGGACAGACTTATGTTGCCAACCGTACTTTTTTATTGAGTCCTAACACGGTGTTCGGCGTTAAGAATAGCGGAGATCCTGTCGCTACCTTCTGACTCCATCATTAGATCAGCTCTTAGATACCATAATATTGCATTGTCATCGGGTTTACATCCGTGGTTCAAATTTCAGCCCATTCCGTTAACGGGAAGTGGGTCAAATTTAACTTGCAACATTTGACCCGTACATACATACATACATACATTGCAAGTGAAATAAAAGCTTGTAGAACTTGTTATTTAAAAGTATGTAACATGTATTTAACGTACATACATGGACAATAGTGGCATAACACGTGGTAGGGTTTTTAAAGTTTGCTTTATGTTAGACTCGCTGTAAATGGGCCCCTGCATAATAAAGGCTCATTAAGCCGTAGATCATTAAACACGACTCGTTCAAGTCCGGCTCGCCCGTTCAGCGGTTTGGCTGCGCGTGACCTGTTGATCGAGCGTTATTTATTCACGCCGCCGCAGCCAATCTGAAATATAAATAGCGACTTCTAAACGAATGGGCGGTAGTGAGGTTGAAAAGTAACTTCAAATACTACAATGTGCACCGTCGTATGTATACATATAGGGTGAACTGCCCTGTTGTTGGCCACCTACCAATTATTGGCCCCATGAATTTAAACATAAGGTAATAGAGACGATAATTCAACAATCACTAGGTGCTAGTAACTGTTATTTTAGAGGCCAGTAATTAGGTGTTTTACCCTATGTAGGTGGAAATAAGCCATATGGAGGACAGCTACCTTTAATATCGGAAATAGCAAATCTTCTTAGCAAGTATAAAATAAAGTCGCTCCCGCTGTCTGTGCGCTTAGATCTTTAAACTACGCAACGGATTTAAATGCGATTTTCATCAATAGATAGAGTGATTCAAGAGGAAGGTTTTTATGTTTAATAAATTCTGGATTATGAATGTGTTTTACGGAAAACTGACATAAACCGAAGCGAAGCGAGGGCGGGTCGCTAGTTATATATGAAGGAGACTTAAATTTATTTAAGAAACAATAAACACAGCATTCGTAGATTTTTGGATAGGTATGTCTGTCTTAAATATGACATAATATATTCAATTATAATCATATTTTATGTTATGATATAGATCAAAGGGGTTAAATTTACACGAAAATAGTGAAACCTATAGCCCATGATGCTAGAAAAATGACAGAATGAAGTAATAGACCAGCGTCTCTATTCAACACGGTAAAAACAATATCGTTTTTGTCCTGTTATCGTATTGTCAACGTTTTGATAGCTCTTATTTTCTTGACAGTAATGACGGCTGACGTCATAACAATACCTTAATGGGTAAACTACGAAATTGTTTATACCGTCTAGAATAGAGGCGCAGAAAGCAATATGATTTTACGAAACGTGAAATAACGTCTCTGACGTAATTTCTACTATCTGTATTTTGATATGAAACGTTGTTCGGTTGTTTCAATGTATGTCTAATAAACGTTGACGGTTAAAAACACTATTACGAAGTTGTAAGATTTGTGATTGTAAAATACGTACCTAAGATTAAAATCTATGCGTAAATAGCAAAGGTCGCGAAGGACCATCATAAATATCATAATCCTTTCTAATTGTTGTGAATTCAAAACTCAAAGCCAACTATCGTATGAACTACGTTTTTATACAAGGAATTTCCCCTTTAAGCCGCAGAAATACGCTAGCTTAAGCGAACACTGCCGTCACAAAGTTAAAAAGACCTGTGTCCTTTATTTACAGGTGGACATACGACGTTTAGATGTACTAATGTTCCAGCAAACGAAACCTGTTACGCCGCCTTTATATCAATCTGTTGCGTTCAAGTAACAACCTTATGTGTGTCGCGGTAAAGTTAAAATTACACGTCCAGGTATTTTTCTCGTTTACAGAATCACAAGAGGTTAGATCGGTTTAAAATCAACTTTATATTTGTATTTATGAAACTCAAAGTTGATTGAGTCTGTGGCGATCGTAAAGGGAGTGTAGGTTTAGCTTTCTACTTTAAGCGTACGTGGACTCCCTTTGTTATTGAAAATACTGAGGTTATAGAATGGTCTCAGTTTATGCCGTTTCATGTCAAGCGTTCAGAAAATGATCCTGTGTGTATTTTGTACACTTATGCATTTATATTTTATCGAGACGACTGTTCAGACTGCAGTGTAATTGTCAATTATTTTTCCAATAGAAATGCTATTATAGGAGTGTGGCTCATAATTTCTGTAAATCAAATTTTATTGGTTGCAGAATTTCTATTCTTCACTGTCGTGTTTTTTACTGGCTCGTTTTTTCCTGACGCATTTTTACCATTCCACAAATTAATTTAATAGTGTCGACGGAGCTTTCTGTGCGGTTCGGCCCTTTGGGCCTGCTGCAAAACTAACATAACCTAAACCTACCTTCCTTTTTCGACCTAATTATAAGTGGAAATAATTGCAATTGGGAGAAATTGAAAAGCGTCGCGTCGCTTCGCAAAAAACAGAAATTGAACCATATTCATTTAGTTACGGATATAATTAAACTTTGTGTGCGTGCGTGCGTGCGTGCGTGCGTGCGTGTGTGTGTGTGTGTGTGTGTGTAAGGTACGACCTCAAGCATTTGTGTTTTATTCTTCTTTACTTTAATGAAAGTAATAAATAAGTACTTCCTACTAAAAAGTATTACTTAATAAAATTAAATGATTGATGTCTCAACATAATATACTCGTAATGCATATTAAATAATCGAAATCCACGCGTACGGAGTCGCGAGCAGCAACTAGTTATTCATAAAAGGAACAAATAACTCAGGCGTATATTCGAATAAATGGAACTGAAGTTTCGTAGCGTTCAAGGGCGTCGTCCTCGTAGCCGGTGCGTAGCAGTTTGTACCACCACCGCACCGTGAAGTGAAAATCCAATATACTTTTTATGGCTGCGGGATTTAATATTTCAGTAGATATGTTTCAAAATGAGACGCTTAACTTCAAAGTCGGATAAGTCCATGCAAAAGGACAACGGAATTTGTGTCTTTTTTCACACAAATTAAGTTTTAAATTCGTATACTAAATTACAAGGACATATCCGATTTTGAATAACTTGTTTTTGCGGTCGGCTCAGCTTCGTAAGGTAATGAAATAGCGACTAAATATTAAAATTTTAATTTAAAAAACCACTGCCTTTTACGTTTTGTGGTATTGTTTTCAACTCAGCCGCCATTACTGTCATGTAAATAAGAGGGGTTACCTTTGTATGGACGAAATATGTTTGGCAAAATGAATCACTTCTCTACCGTTTCATTTGCCAATCCGCTTGTTTTTCTGTAATCGTAAATACTTCAGGATTTTTATAAAAACTAACCTAACGTAATCTATAGGATTCTACACGATGGTACAGTCAAGGACTTTAATTGTTATGCCACTATGGAACCCTGTCGCATAAAGTTAATCATTAATTTTGGCGTAATTTCTTTCATGTGGTTTGACGCTGTCATTATGACAGGGTTCCATAGTGGCATAACGATTAAAGTCCTTGACTGTACTGAAATAAATGTTGAAATGTAAATAGTTATGGAAAAAACATTGGGTTGGCAAATGAAACGGTTGGGAAAAGATACATTTTGTCAAACATATTTTGGCCAAAAGGCTGATACCTATACCTACCGTATCAATCTAAAAAAAAACTCTCGACATTGCCTTGTTTTTTATACAAAATATTAAAGCCCTTATAAATAAGATTGAATAAATAAGCCGCTTTTCCTTATAATAATGAACTTAACTCAAAAGCGGTTGCGAAAAATAATTACAAATAGGGGATTAAAAATCAGCTGTTTTCAGTAAGTATCGTTTTTATGAGAGAAACCAGATGAAATTAAGACGTGAATAGCAAAGTATTCTAAGAATGAAGAGAAATATTTTTTTCTAAGAACATTTCACGCACTTTTTTATATATGTTAGAGGATGCCATTTGGCATTTAGTTCACCTTTTGTACTCAAAATTTGTGTTTTTGTGCAATAAAGATTAAATAAATAAATACAGAAATAAACAAAAAAAGGAAATAGATTATTATAATTATGTGCAAAAGACGTAATTAGTTATGGCTATCCAGAACATTATTTTATTAGAATAATAATACCTACCTTAACAAACTTGAGTTCAACCTCTTTTCACATTAAAGAAATACGCATTTGAAACATTTGATACTAGAAATTCTAAACACCTATGAGTTAAGAAAACGAACGAGAATCATCATCAATATTGATGAATAATAATACATTATTACATACGTTATACATAATGTGCATTTTTCATTTCAAGAGCATTACATCGACCGATATAAACGCATAACTTTGCTGAATAGAGGCCCCAGTATCTATTCGAAGCAGATTATTCAATAGCCAAAGATAACTCAAGTGCACTTAACTGCACGCGTCTATGGGAGACACGCGCTATTCAATGTAGTAACATGGATGTCCATCACTTAGTGCTTTCAACAGGATCGACGCCTGAACTGGGTACTCGGTCCACTCGCAATAGTGCTGGGATACTATCCAGGTACATAAATGTCCAAATAGTATTTACCTTACGGTATTTACCTTCTAGATTATTGGGTACTAATAAAAAAAAGTGTGCGTCTCGGGACGCCCGACAGAAGTGATAACTTAAACTAATCACTTTCATAAACGGTGATAGTTTTAGGTTATATGCTCACTCTCACCAGTATTTATGCTTAGAAACGAACGGTGACGTCAGCAGGTAAGATCAAATACCGTTTACCATTTTCGTCCATACCTCGTAACTTAAGATTTGCTTAGCGGCTGAGAGGTAAGTCTATGATGCTAAGGTGCTGCGGTTCAAATCCAATCCCCTGCATCTTTTTGTATTTTAAAAATTGTTTAAAAATTAGTACTACCGCTGCCGTATGCGTGAGAGAAAGGGAAGCCAGACAGTCTGTCATTAATCGCGCGTTACGTAACGTAACGAAATGGTTTACACTCCGTAAAGAACTTATCACTTCAAAAATAATTGAATGCGACGGTTTTATACAAACTAATCTAGTTTCAAACTGAGCTCTAGGCTTTTAGTTTATTACACAGTAGTGAGGTGGCGCAGAATTCTCGCAAACATTAACAAGAAACTATGTTAGTTAATAAAAGTGAATACTATGTAACACAACTATAAAAAGTATATACTAATACAAATAAATACATGGTATATATGACTTACATAAATAAATAATTAAATATAAATAAATACAAATACACACATCAATACATCCACATCAGAGAAATAATTAAAAAGACGGCCACACGACTAAAATACTTTGCACGAGAACAGAGTGAAAGAAATGAATAGAGACAATACATGACTGCGACGAAAACTGCTCATTAACGTTAATTGTTTCTTAAACATATTATTTTCTTTACTATACAGAATTCTCGTTAAGTAGACATTATCCTTTAAATCCGAAAACTATGTGGTGATGTACCTGCAAAGAACTAGGGCTGGTATTCTAGGCGTTTAAAACCATATCGTCTTTGATCTGTTATCGTATTGTCAACGTTTTGATAGCTCTTATTTCCTTGACAGTAATGGCGGCTGACGTCATAACAATACCATAACAGGTCAACTACGATATCGTTGTAACCGTCGGGAATAGAGGCGCAGGGCTCATGCCCATGCTGTGCTACAAAATACTTTCTCAGATGTAATTTAAATACGAAATACCAAGTATCCTTAAGTCATGTCATTGAAATATAAAACACAAAATACAGTATTTTAGCATTTTTTATTTTAAATACAAAATACACTCAGACCAGATCGTAATAAACAATCGTAAGTCCCCTTCTAAAAACAACAAAAAATAACAGAATTTTTGTAACGAAATTATTTTTCAAGGTAATAAATAGGTACCTACCGCGAAACCATTAAAATAACAACTGACTTGTGGAAATATAGTTACTGATTTGGATGCTACCTTTTCAGTTATTGTAGCTATTTTTCATTACCATTAATAAAATCTCCAAATGTATTTTGTTAAACATATTTTGAAGCAACAAGTATTTGAAATACTAATTACAAAATACCTCAATGTCAGGTATTTGAAATACCAATTACAATTGAAATAAAAATACGTATTTTGATTAAGAATAATTGAAACACCGCCCAGGCCTGCATAGAACTTAGGTTCTATAACTATAGCTCACACATTCATTCATAATTTAAGGACATACCGAGCAGCTGAAGTTTAGTAGATTAAATTTCACACCAATTTTCAAGCTTCATAAAATACAGATGTTACGGATAAGCTGCTGATTTAGTTTAACTGTAATCAAATTAAAGTAAAGTAATTTATCTCTGTTGAAACCGGTTTTTTTTAGAAAGATTTGAAAATAATAATACTTGGCGTTCATACAAAGTTGTAATTCCTATAAAATACAAGGTCCGTTTTTAACAGTAGTTCCCTGTACATCAGTTCATGATTTAAAGTAAATTGTAGATATTTAGCAATAAAATTGGTAAAGAACTTTTTGATCGGTGGTCAAAATTAAAAAGGCATATTTGTAGCCAATTGTATGGGAAAACCGCAAGCGTCCGTAATTATGCGACCACCACCAGTGTAATATATTCTTAGACAATTTGAAAAGTGCAGAAAAAAATGATTATACAAGGTGTTACAAAAATACCCGTAAAGCCGAAAGGGGGTTAAATGGTGCCTTATAACAAGTCCATTTACAATATTTGAGAACCGTACTATCACCGTATGACTTACCGGCAAAAAAAAAACATTATTGTTTTCATTGATGTGCAAACCCTATTTCAGTAAAATTAAAGAGTAAACTACGCAGAATGTTTATGTACATATTTACCTAATCGTGAAACGATCAAGAGACATACTAACAAAATGTACAGAATTCGATTAGATAGATATTACAAGTCGAGTTTTGGAGTCGTAATATTCTGAGTTAGAAAACATCGTCATTTTGGAAAAAACACGAAACAATTGTAGAGTATCTATAAAGAAGATTTGAAATTGACAACATAACATTTTTTCCGTCTTGACGTTTTTTGAAGCCAGTACTTAAGCATAATGACATCATAGTATTGAACCTTTGTGGATGAAAACCAGAAAAACCATTATACTTAGTTGACAATTATTAAATTGGTAGGTCGGCCTCTCTGTTAAATAATCTATGCTAACTCCGGTACCCTGACATGACAGCTTACTAGGGTTGACAATATTTTTGACTTTGATAATTTATTATATTTTTTACGGGGTATTTTGTAACACGTTGTATAACTTATGAGTTTTCGGATAAATGAAACAGTTGGGAAGCAAACCTTCTGAACCTACCTGTTTAAATATTTGTACCGAATATTAAACTAGAAGACACAAAGCAAGCTCGTATAACGGAGTAATCGATGTACGCCTCATCATTACCCGATTTCCACTCATGCATATTACGGTATTTATTGTGAGAACCTCGCTAAAATAGCACTTCCGTGGTCTGCTCCGTTTTAACGCGAAATGATGTGGTAATTAGCGGAAAATGTTTACGTCCGTTTTGCAGTGTTTTTCTGTGAAAGCTCACGTTATTTACCCGAACAAATATACAAATGAATACAAATATTTAAATAATTACAGTTTTGTAACATAAGGATTGTATTTATTAGTCGGTTTAAATACGAGCGCAATACAATAATTGAAAAGGAATATATTCCTTTTCAATTATTGTATTGCGCTCGTATTCGACCGAGTTGTCATATATGACAACTCGGTCGATCGATTTTTCACCGTCATTTTTTTTTTAACCCTTTGCCTACACTTCGTAACCACCTTGCTATGCACCCTCAGTGTTTCAGAGGGGTGATTACACAAAAATCCTACAGGTTGTGTATAGTCAAGGACTTTAATTGTCATGCCACCATGGAGCCCTGTCATAATGACAGCGTCAAAGAACATGAAAGAAATTACGAGATTTTTATTATTTAAAAAACAATTCCATAGTTAATTTAATTTGAACTCGGTCACCTTAACCTAAAGCATGATTCATGTAAGTATTAAGTAGCATATCATCAACGTACAACATAAATTAATTTAATCAATTTCTAAGTAAATAATGCTTTAAGTTAAGGTGACAGAGTTCAAATTAAATTAACTATGGAATTGTTTTTTAAATAATAAAAATCTTGGAAATTATGCGATATTGGACTACATGTTATATACCATATTATATACTCCAAATAGGGTCTAAGAACACGGTGGCAAAGTTACGTGGTTTCCTCCCGAGGCACCCTGTATAGGAACAAATATGTATAGACTGATAAATATCTACAATACTCTCTATTGCGTCGCGCAGTCGGTTAACAATAAGGGTGGCAACGTGGACAGCGTGGGTTTTCAGCATTTGTTGCGCGCAGACGTCACCATCCGTAACCGACCACCTGTGCACCTTGAACTGGCGACGGAGGTCCACAGGTGGTCGGGCCACATTCCTACTTATACTGTCAGTTAAGAACGAAAATACTAACAGAAGGATAAAAAAAACAATCAATATAAAGAGATGGAAGCTCGAACGGGTCGTGCGTATAACTTCACCCTGTAGCCTGTGTATAAATTAATGTAATAAATGATTTATTTTTTCTGTGACTTTGAGGATGGTCCTAAATAATCTGAATATTTTTGTATATTAAATTAATCCTCCTCATTTTATTTACTACAAATTAGTAGTGTTTATTTGTCGCCCAAAACGTTTAGTTTTAGCAAAAAATATCTGACTATCATACAAATAGACATTAACCCCCTTACTAATAAACGTTGAGTAACGGTGGTATACAATGTTTTGTCCTTATCTGTCATTGTGACTTTTGAATTTGACAGATAAGGACAAAACATTGTATAGCTATACCACCGTTACTCAACGTTTATTAGTAAGGGGGATAGTAAACTAACCAAGGATTAAAAACAGAATTAGAACGAATCAGTACAATTTACACCGAGTTAAAAAGTTACGCTTCTATGGGTTGGTTGACTTCTTCGTCCCTGATGCACCACAAGTTATTTTCCCAAGTTGTGAGTCGATTATTTCCCGTTTCGTAGTTTCTGTTGCGCGCAAAAAGTCGTAAGTACTCATTTTGCGTCCCCGTGTTAACTAAACGGGACTTTCGTATGAAACCCAATCAGAAACTACGCGATTAACGGCAAAAAAATGTTGCTGGTGTAGATTTACCCTAAAAGTTGCAACTGCCCTCGTTACTGTTCGATGTTTTTACGGCTCGGCCCATACAGGGTTTCTGCGGGTCATTTTTTTTTGTCTCATTTTCTCAGCCCTTTTAACTTTTTTTGTGATCTAGCCTTATTTTTTTTCATTAAGAGCCCTTTTGAAATCACGACTTTTTCTAATTGCATCATTAATTAACAAAATTAGCTTACGAGCACATTTTAAAAAATTTGTTCCTTTAAAAAATCTATATATATAAAAGGCAAAACTGACTGACTGACATATCAACGCACAGCCGAAACTACTGTACCTAGAAACTTGAAATTTGGTACAGGGGTGCCTTACATGATGTAAGTGAGCACTAAGAAAGGATTTTCCGAAAATCGACCCCCAACGGGAAGAAATGGGGGGAGTAGCGGGAAACTAATTCTACGCGTACGAAGTCGCGGGCGTCCTCTAGTTAAAAATAAAAAGTCTTGATTCTCCCTTAAACGCAATTTTGTTTATATCTGTACTATAAATATGGATTAAGTTATGTATAGTACAGATACAATTTTTAAAACTACCTGAAACCTCTAAACCATTTTGTAACCCAAGTAAAATTACTTACATCTAGGTACCGTCACTAACTGCCCAGTAATTTTCCAAAAACAATTATGGTTTTGTATGACATTGTATTTTATTTGCATCATTGGGTCCACTCTACAAACAGTTTCAACTGAACAGGGGTTTTGTTACACCCTGTACATTTAAATTAACTACTAATTTACCAATTTACAATTCGAAATCAAATTTGTTTCAATTAATCGTATTGGGGCAACTCGGCTCGGCCGGACGTTCCGTTTCCATTGTTCAATATAGACATACGAAGGTGGTTACTAAGGCTGTATAACTTTATCTGTGTACAGATTGCTTCAGTAACCAGCATCCTGGCCAATGTTTTGATGTAACCCGAACTCCAACCGCAAAGTAAATAAGTACTGTCATAACACCAACGATATAATAGCGAGATCAAAGCAAATACAATGGGGAATAGAGGCCCTGACAAGTTGATTGGCAGGCAAAATGGCAATATTAGGTAAAAATAGACCGCCTTTTCTATATTGGGACCGGCGGTAACACCGTGATGACTCTGGTGAGCCAACAAGTTCTTGCCGAGTATGTAGGTTGAAGTTTTTTCTTACCACAACGACATGTCTGTTATAAAAATACATTATACACCTAGTAAATACCCAAGATAAATCGCTACTCGTTTATAATATCATTATGGTCTATTATTTTAGTTTTTAGTTTCTTCGATATTTTTTTAAATATACAGGGTGAAATTTGAATGATCGGCCAAATTTTATGGACTAACTCTGTTCAACTTTTATTATGGGACCAACATCCAAATCGTGAAAAAAAATCAGCTGCTCCATACAAACTTCGAGAGCTAAACAGCCGAAATGTATGGAACAGCTGTTTTTTCGCGATTTGTATATTTGGAGTTTGTCCCTAAAATTTGGGCGGTCACTCAAATTTCACACTGTATTTTTTGTATTGCAGTGTGATTTTGTCAAATACGAGTAAATGCTGTGGGATTTTTTGAGTTTTAAATCACTTGTCATGTTGAAAAGTGTGCGCTTATTCTACAAACATTATTATAATTTGAAGCTAGCTTGTTCCTGGTAAAAAAACAAGTTTCGCTTTTACGCTCAGCGAGATGCTAAGACTTTCTGTTGCAATGCAAACTCTCTTACAAAGACTTAAGACTTTAGGCGCCTCGCCTTTCACGCTGCATCCACACTAGCGGAGAAAAGTTAGTTAATCCTTTCTGTAAAGGAAATATTTTGAATTCAATAGTCGCTAAAAGTTACTTAAAGAAGCAAAGTTCTTGCTAAGTACGTAGTGTCTCCACGTAGTAACAAAATAAGCTTATTAATGTAATTTAAATCATTTTAGAAGTATTTTGCAACATTATCTAATTTTGATCCAAGTGATGCTCCTTAATGCATTGGTAGCCACTTTACATTGAGTGATTCGTTACTGGGCGGTTTTCAAAAAAAGTGTACAGTCAACAGCATAAATAAGTGATCATTTATGTACCTTGTCACTTTAACGTCTCGTTTGAAATGTTATACAAAATTGTGAAACGATTGAAAGCGACAAGGTATATAAATGATCACTTATTTATGCTATTGACTGTACATAGTTAAGGACTCAAATTAAGAAACCGTAATTTTAGTCAGGTGAGTCACGAAAATTAATTATTCATTTATGTAATGCCCTCATGAGCCAATAGGCGGTATCTCAAATACAATAAACGAAGCAGATTCAATCCTCACCCGTTAGTAATATGGTCGCACTTCTACAGGAGTTTTGTCTGAGGTACCACTATTTGTTTTTATAACAGTATAGTTAATTTTCGTGACTCACATCACTAAAGTTACCGTTTCGTAATTTTAGTCCTTAGCTAAGTACACTTTTTTTGAAAACCGCCCTGTAGCTAATTAAATTGGGAAAAAATAGATTACATTATAAAAACGTCTTGAGTTAGAACGAATAGTAGACTTAAAGTTAATCGGCAGTAGACTCACAATGTTATATAACATTTCCCAGTTCTGAATGTAGCGTAACTGAATATGAATCCGATGTGCAATCGTTGGAGCATTCGATTAATGCAGTCGGTTGAGCTCAAAGGATATTTAGGAAGGCCGCAATACACTCCTAACTGTAATTGTAAACGGGCGAAATTCTCGGCATCTGCGGAAATTTACAAACATCCTGTAGAACAACCCTGTGAGGGTAGATTTCATTTTCGTGTTTGCGTCAGTGTAATTCCGGACGTGTCACCGATTTACCTAAACCTCAATTTACGCCAGACCCGTTATATTAAGTATCTGGTGGATTTGATACGAAAATCGACCCGGCTTTGAAACTGTTATCTTAATTAAATTTAGGCCTGCATTTGCGTGCATGTGTGCAAGGATAATTAAAATGGATTAGAACTGCACTGAACGAGGTTTTTGTCAATTTTAGTTAGGTTAGGTTAGGTTTAGGTGGCTCATAATATCCGAAAATTAAATTTTATTGGTCGCAGAATTTCTATTCCCATTTTTTCCGATCGTGTTTTTTCACAGGCTCGTTTTTCTCTGACGCATTTTTTCCATTCCAGAAATTAATTTGATAGTGTCGACCACAGAACAGAAAAAACAGTAGAAGTGTCAAGTGGGCGTGTAACGTGTGGCATAGTTATGCAGAGTTCCGCTTAACCTACCATACTTTCGCCGCGATCGCTTATTTCGATATTTTTAAACTAGGAAATAAATCCAAAAGCATGCTTTATTGAGCTATTTTGGAATGTAAAAACGATAGCAGCACCAAAAACATTTTCAGTGGTGGCGTGTTGTTTTTATCATAGTTTGAGTATTGGCGACAACAGGTCTGATACTAAGCGAAGCTCATGCCACTTCCACAGTTTTCTCTATTCCGTGGTGTCGACGGACCTATTTTTGTGTGGTTTGGCCCCTCGGGCCTGCTGCAATACTAACATGACCTAAACATACCTTCCTTTTTCGACCTAATTATAAGTGGAAAAAATTGCAATTGGGAGAAATTCGGATAGGAAAATATGTGATTGGGAAGAAATAAGATCGGGAAAAATGGGAATGGAAATTAAATATAAACAACCAATAAAATTTTGATTTTCGGAAATTATGGGCAACGCTCCCTTATGTGCCTACGAGGGGGTTGACTTTAGTTTGCCGGTTAATACTCGCGTTGTCTTTACAAATAAATAAATAAATAAAAAATATATCGGGGGACAATGTCACACTAATTGACCTAGTCCCAAACTAAGCACTAGGCTTTTTTTTTGTAATCCCCTGAAGGGCCAAAGACAAAAGTCCTTGCTTTTGTTTACTGTTTTTTAAAACATTACTTTTGAGAAAAAGAAAAAGGGCAGAGGTGAAAATCCCTTCCGGAGACCTGGGAATGGAGGGCCCAGGTAATGCCGGGCTCACACCGGCTAAAAACACCAATGCCCCCTATTACCAACTAGAATTTAGACTCCCGCGGATACTACCCCAGCCAGTGCTGAAAGGCCGGAGGAGAAAGTCCTTCCTCAGCACTAGGCTTGTACTATGGGTACTAGACACCGATATAAATATTAACATAGAGAAATATAATACTTAAATACATAGAAAACATCCATGACTCAGAAACAAATATTCGCGCTTATCACACAAATATCTGCTGCTGCGGCTGTAAGTAACGGCTTCGGAGTAACCCTAGACTGGGCATGTCCGACATGTTCCTGCCCGGTTTTTATTGTATACTTTTGAAATTGTATGCAATTAGTCGTGTTATGAAATCACATTTTGTAGCTGTATTTAAGTGCAATCAATCACCGCAACTTACGTTCCGATACGTAGAGTAGTGAACCGTGACGTGTGTTTCTAAAATTGTTAGCGCACCCTGTTTGTGTTTGCAACGAACATTATCGACGGTTGAAAGCGTATGTCCACGACTCGAATTGTTCAAAACTAGGTCATATTCCGTTACTAACAAGAAATAAAATAGAATGTCATGGAAAGTGATCGTGAAGTGTTTGAATTTGAGATGATTTAATGGACGTGACGATCCATTTAAGCATTGAAATGATGTTTAATGGACGTTTCACTGGGTGCCAATTTAAACGGATCGATCGATCGCGAAATCATTGTGCATGGATGAATATGTACAGGCTGCTTTGCGGGCGAATGCAGATTTGGTATACTTTTAGGATTTGTACACTTTGGATAGGTTTGGCTGAACGAAGTATTATGTTAAGTCCTGTGGTTTTTGAAACGTTTTAGTTTAATTTTATTCGGAACTAGAGACTCGGCTTCACCCGGTATACTTACCTATACTTCAAGTGCACTAAACTTGTATATATATGATACGAATTTCATTGAGTTTTCGGAACCTGCTGTAACTATTTTGTAGAAAATAACGGAAAGGAGTTTTTTTTCTTAATTAATGGCTTTCACTTCCTGATTTAACAAGGTTTATTTCCCAGTGTCGAATTTTAGACTTTCACCATGTATAAACACTTTATTGAACCACCACCAGAGAACCGTTTCATAATGACAGCGTCAAGTGACGAGATAGAAATTACATAGGAATTAACTGTTGGTTTTATGTGACAAGGTTCTATAGTGGTTCATCATTAACGTCCGTGACCGTACAAAAGTATTGTTTTGAGTTTTCATTGTCTTTTGTACAAAATTATTAAGCAATTTAACTAATGTAGGTAATAGTAGAATGCCGTGCACGGTTGTCATCGAGTTGCAAGCTTACAACTATGCAGTGTTAAGTGATCTATTGTTATTTTACCGCTTGTTATGTGTTACTGTTCCTCAAATAAATAAATAAGTAAATAAAAAAAATACAATGAAGATAAATAAAATAAACAAAGGCAAACTGGTCCTAATTGTATCTTGAAGATCGCGGAAAAAACTGTTTATGACGTTAAAAACCGTTTGCATACTTTATAATAATGATGGTGTTTAATTCCATTGCAATATGAACAAGCAAGACCCATTTATACATTATTACAAACACCTTTTCATTCAATTTCAAATTGTAAAATTTAAATAACATTCCATGGGGCATTTAAATCGTCGTGCAATCTGTGGGAATTGTACAATCAAAATGAAGCGTCAACTCTAATATTTCGTATGGCAGTAATGAAGCCAAATATTTTTTTTACCGAACCGCGTCCACCGCATAATTTCAGACACGCTGTAAATTTATTTAAAGGTGTTTTATTTTGGAGGCAATTGTAGCCAAATGTCAAGTGTGGGCGATCAGTCTTTCTAAATACTTTTCGTACTTTTCTTAAAGTGTGATGGTCAATTTTGTATGGACCCTGTCCCCACCCTCCAACAGTAAAGGGATGCATGTCTATATGGTCATTAAGACCCAAAAAAAGACAAAATATCTATTTTAGTAGCAAAATCGATGGGATTTATTTAATGAAAAAAAAAACCTTTCAAGAGCCAAGCAAGGCAAATCATCTATATACATACGTGTTCATTTTCAAACAAATTCTTTACGATAGAATTATGATTTTCTAAGAAAACCCCATACATATGGCGATCGTCGCCATAGTAAAAATACATCATGTGGCCAAGATCTATAAACTGGCACATGTATCATCTCTGTTGGTGTGTGAGGAAATTATTGCCCATCGTCCTTTTTTACCCGACTGCGGCGGAGCCCAAAAGGAGGGTTATGTTTTTCACCGTCATGTATGTATGTATGTCCAGTTCTATGTTCCCCGCTACAATAAAAACGGCTTGGACGATTTTGACAGATGAGGTATCATTGGATTCGTCTTCGCAGCGAGAGTGTCATAGGCTACATTTTATCCCGGGAAAACGTCCCGTTTTTTTTATTATTAATAAAACTAAAAAGTACTTACTTTGACGACATTATCCAAACTGCAGTTGGGTTTTTTTTAAAGCTTGCTTTTCGTTATGGTAGCGTAACATCTCATTTAGTAACAGTATGTATACAACGTATACAGTTTCATCTAGAAACGTCCTTATTTTAGCACCTTAACGAATGTCTACTAACGCGGCATTGCCGTATTCTCGACGATTTATATCGCGTTCGCCCCGTTACTCGCCGATTTGCGGTTTTTCATCTGCCGGCACGCAGCAGTCTGCGGCCGCGGCAGCCAGTCTCTATGCAATCCCAAATTTTCAACGCTAAAACTAACTTCATAAAGTAGCGGGCACACCGATGCGTAAAATACGGTGACGTTGCGTAAACAAAAGACAGGGTCATAGTAATTACATGGCGCCAATTTTGACGGACCGTAATTTACGCACCGTTGCTCCGGTGTGGTCGCTCCCTAAGAGTAAGTACAGGCTGAATCTAGAAGGGCAGTTTTCAAAAAAAGTGCACATATTTAAGGAGTAAAATTAACAACGTTCGCTCTCTATCGCAATATAACTCAGTAACGGTCAGTTTGTTTACATTCTTTATCTTGTTTCATTGGCCGTACTTTATGTACAGTGGGATAGCTCTTAGAAGGTGCTTCGGGATTATACTTGTCTCTCACTCTCTCTCATACGCTCTTATTAAGAGTCTAACACCCGTATTCACAAACGTCACTATGAGGTCTCACAGTGCTCACGAACGCACAGGGTGGTTCAAATCGTGTCATAAAATCAGTCAGTCAAAAAGGGCCAATCAGAAAGCTCTATTGACCGCAGTGCGTTTACTCAGTGAAGGATCCCTTAAGTATTGTTTGTGAAAGAAGTGTAACTGCCGCACTCAGAGAGGTCAATTATATTTAATGCTCGATTATAGTTGCTGCTGTCACTTTTGTTTGCTACAGCAATAGAATAAGACAACACGTCACTAAACAATCATTAAATTTAATTGACGTCTCTGAGTGCGGCAGTAAGAGTCTAACTGCCGCACTCAAAGACATCAATTTAACTTAATGCTTGATTAAAGTTACTGCTGTCACTTTCTTTGCTACAGGAATTAAATAAGACAACACGTCACTAAACAAGCATTAAATTTAATTGACGTCTCTGAGTGCGGCAGTAAGTGCTCACTAAACTTGCTGACTGTATCTACGCCTTAAACTCTCTGTTCATATACATACCGAAGACTATCAAGTCAGAACTCGCAAATTGGTGATATTAGTTCTGTCAATCCCCTTGCCAATTTGAAACTCACAAAGCAAACCAAACTGAAGGCTGCCTCAAACATTCTAACCAAGCCAATTAGTCAAAATCAATTTGTGCGTTCCCAGACTAACCAGATAAATCCTATGAAGTTAGGCTTTCGGAACATCAAAGGTATACGAAAACATGTTTAAAGATTACAAAAGATAATAGTACATTACCGCAGAGGTCGGGAAAATGGGTGTTTCGGGACGAGTAGAGTAACGTGGCCGAAACGCAGTCGAGGCCGCGCTATTATACGAGTCCAGCAACCGTGTATCCCGGCTGACGCTTGCATAGAGCTTTTCTCCAACAATGCGAGAAAATTTGACACAATTGTTAATAATATTATATATATACAGTCCCAAAATTTCCTTGAAAAAAAAACACTGTCGCCATCATCGTCAAAGGTACTCGTTCGATTTAGTATTCAACTGAATTAAAGCATTTAATAAAATTACAAATTTAAACTAAATAAATTCAATTTTAATAAAATATACTTTAAATTATAACATTTATTACGCGTTTATATTATTTCGGCATTTTATTTTATTTATGAACGCAATTTCAATAAAAGAATTCAAACTATTTGATACACTTTTAAATACGCTGCAAACGCTGTTTTAAAAGTTTAACTTTTTAGTCTATGACATTTAAAAAGTAAAATATACAAGGAAGAATTTTGATTGCACGAGTGTTTGGCTGTTTGGAAATAGTTATACTAGTTCAAACATGGTTTTAAAAAGTAAAACATCAGGTACGTAATGAAATTTCATACATTTTCTCGCCCGCTGCCGTTGGTAAATAATAACTTTGTTTTTAATTTTTATTTTGCCTGAACCTGGAACTCAGAACTTCGCGGGCTGATTTTAGAACAGTGAGATTATCATTTCCGAGCACGTGGAAGAAAAAGATGTTTATGCAGTCACTCAGGCATTTTTACACGTTAAATCTACAAGCGTTTCCTAAAAAGTGACCACTGCTGAGAAGAAGAGAAACCTATCAGTCAGTAATTCTTTAATACATTAATTAATTCTTACTTTTAAATTAATGGCGGTCCACCGCGGTTCCAAAACAAGTTCACCAGTGTGTAGATAAAAGAAAAAAAGAAAAATCAATAAAAAAAAACTAAATTAAAGCCGTATATTTTACAATCGGCCATTATCCATGATGGTTACCGGAATAGTATTTCACATATTACTTATATCTACCCGTATTCACAAACTTCACTATGAGGTCTCACAGTGCTCACGAACGCACAGGGTGTTTCAAATCGTCTCATAAATAAAAGATCGGTCAAAAAGGACCAATCACAAAGCCGTATGAACGCAGTGCGTTTACTCCGTGAAGGAATCCTTAAGTATTGTTTGTGAATACGGGTGTTAGTGTTACAATGACAATACTTAACTACCTTTATACATACTATAATAAATAAAATATCAGGCGACACAGATAAACTGGAATTAATAATGCTGGGCAGTATTGGCAGGCAGGGATTTACGTAAAATACCGAGGGAAAGAATAAAAGCCGCACGAAGGGGGATATTATCGTTAAATATTAAAAATAAAATAGCAGGTTGCAAACTCGTAGGAGGCATCGTTTTATTTTTTTAAATGTTAGCTGTCATATTTAAATACAAAGGAAGGGCCTAAAATACTGTTCAAATAACAAGCACTTTATTTATTCTAGAGTGGGGTGATATAAATATAATGTTAACGTGTGTATCCGTGTATCTGTGTCTGTGTATCTGTGTCTGTGTATATTGAGAATACACGAGCTTAAATGTGTTTTGTTCGCTCGGACGGGACTACTTAAACTCGCCGCTGTGCTTTCGCTCGTTCGTTCGACCGACTGCCGTTTTAAGGAGAATAACACCCCGGAGCACGCAGGAATTGTGATATGAAATACAGTGTATATGCATTGACGGGTCCAGTTATTCTGGCCATTGAGTTATTTTAGACAACCCGGCGGATCCATTGTGGCGGACCTCGATTTAACTACTTTCGCTACAAAGGCCGGTGGCGTCCAGGAATTTCCAGATGCTTTGCGGAACTAAATGCCTCTGTCCACAGTCTAACCCCCTTACTAATAAAATAAACGTTGAGTAACGGTGGTATGGCTATATAATGTTTTGTCCTTATCTGTCAAATCCAAATGTCACAATGACAGATAAGGGCAACATTGTATAGCTATACTACCGTTACTCAACGTTTATTAGTAAGGGGGTAAGTATATAGTAGTAATAAATGCTATTGTGATTGTATGTCATTCCTAACATATAATAAAATAAATAATCGGCCAACTGCAAGCCTGTCTTACGTTCCGAGGTTTCCTTGCCATCACTCAATTACGCTTATAACATTGGTAAAGAATTCGATGAATTGCAGAAATGAAAGGAATGTCACCTGATTCTGTCAGTGCCGTCCTTTAAAGTCAATTCAATTCAAGTTTATTTCGGAATAAACGATTCAGTTTGAAAACGATTCAGCTAGGACATATTTTAAAAATAACCTAAAGAATATACTTAACTATCACATTGCAGTTGCCACTTATAATAAATTACCTAATTACCAAAATTAACTAATTAAAGAATTCACAAATACTATACTATATGTAGCACTTTGACAGCAAAAAAAGTTTTACACTGTTTAAGACCATGTTTATTTGGATTAGTAATAGCCTTAAGCTAAATTGACAGCTTGTTAAAAACCTTTTCTGGGGCAGTAATATGGCTGCATTGCATGACAAAGTTTGGAAAAGGCATCTGTCACCTTTTGACACGTAAATAAGAACGAGAGTGACGGATGCTTTATCCACATTTGACACGCGATATAGGCGCAGCGATACTGGGCCCGCTGCTTGGAAACGTGCACAGTGATTTGCCAGTGTTAGTTTTGGGGAAAAGGGATAAATTAAATTGTCTGTTTCATATAATTTTTTCGTGATGTTTCACTAACGGCCAAACGCTATATTCAATCCGCGGACAGATAAGGCTTACTTCGGGTTAAGATTTGACACTTGCCCATACAAAATGTGTCAAATTTCAATCCGAAGTAAACCTACCTATCCGCGGTTTGAATATATAGGGTTCGGCCATAAATCTGTGACCAGAATTAAAATAAGTACTGTACGTATCTGAAGGCTGTAAAACGTACTTCGGATCTCAAATCGAATGCATGAGGGCTTACTTACTGTCACACACACTCGCAATCGCAACCGGCTTCAAAGTGGAGCAATTGTTTTCATTTTTTATGTAGACAAGCCTTCGATTTTCAAAATGAAAACGATCGTGATTGCGAGTGCGTTAGACAATAAGCCCTCTGTATTTCTATTACACACAATGTGTGCGTGCATTCATCAATTTGTTAAATTTTTACCTCTTTTCAAAAGACCTAAGTATGCCTATGCAATCACGTCACTTGTTAAAAAAGGTTCGACCAGAAGCGTTAAGCAAAAAGACGATACCAAAACTGAGGGACGATTTTTTTAATTTGACAATTTGAAAATTTTACGTCAAAACGAAGATGAAACAGCAAATCGTATTCCTATTAAAGCAGATCTTATTTTTAATTTAATTATTATTCATTACTTTCATGACTTGAAATGTCTTTGAGGTATCGTTGCCAGTCAATTCAAGCACTCGATTCCCAAGGTCGACCCGCTGGGTAAATTCCCGCCTAAAAACTTTGAGATTATTTTTATTTATAAAATAAAAACAACGTTACGCTTGATAAACTATTTTTAAATTATTGGTACTTAGTTTTAGCCGTTTTAGAAATACAGTCGGCAATGAAACACAGCAAAATGCGGTTATTGGTTACACCCCTCCTGCGCAACTGGCTTCAAAGTGGAGCAATTGTTTTCATTTTGTATGCAGAAAAGCCTTCGATTTTCAAAATGAAAATGATCGTGATTGCGAGTATATTAGACAATAAGCCCTCTGGATTAACGTTAGCTGTCAGACGGTCGCGTCGAGCGCCTACGTCAATTCCATACATATTGTCCGTTTTCGAATATCGTTTACATTAGCGTTAAGAAATTGTCTAAGCCTCTCAGCTCGATCTAAGTTTGTAGGTAAGTACAATCAGCAACACGGTTAACCACGGAATAGAAAAAACAGTGGAAGTGGCATGTGCTTCGCTTAGTATCAGACCTCATGTCGCCAATATTCAAACTATCATAAAAACAATACGCCACCACTGAATTTTTTTTTGGTGCAGCTATCGTTTTTACATTCCAAAATAGCACAATAAGGCATGCTTCTGGATTTATTTCCTATTTTAGAAATATCGAAATATTGAAATAAGCGATCGCGGCAAAAGTATGGTATGTTGAGCGGAACTCCGCATAACCATGCCACAAGTTACACGCCCACTTGACACTTCTACTGTTTTTTCTGTTCTGAGGGGCTAGACAAGATGCACTACGCTAACTATCGTTTCTAATCGCTTCGTTTTTAAGCCAATCACGTCACTGGTAGATCACGTGACTTTTCGTATCACGTCATCTACAAGTGATGCGATTGGTTTTAAAACGTAACGAATAGAAACACTAGTTAGCGTAATGCATCTTGTCTAGCCCCTCTGAGCGGTTAACTGACCATTAGTGAATCTTGTCACCTTACAATTAGGTTAACTAGTGATCAGTTAACAGTGATGCTGATTGCACCTCATTAATAAACCTGTTAATAATTCCCGGATGAGTTCGTAACGGAGAATCCGCAGTCACGTAAGAGTTCGCAAGTTTGCTCTCGCCGGAACCTTGGCTAATGTGCATAACAGTAGGGAATGCAAATAACCGGTTATAACCGATTTTAACCGGTTATTTTCATACAAAAACGGTTAATAACCGGTTAAATTGCATTCCCTGCATAACAGGCTTCGTAAACTATTATAGTTAAACGCTAGAACATACTTGACGTAGGGCGTTAAGTTAGTAAGTGTTTCACTTAAACAACTCACTAGTGAAGTTGACGGGCCAAATTATTCGGTTAATTTAAGTTGTACATACAACATTTGTGTCGATACATATCAAACGTGGCTAACTCCATCAAACTTCATTTTGAGATAATCGTGAAAAACCTTTCCTGATCCTGATTTTATTACTAGGATGCTTAGATCAGTATTTTAATATGACGGATTACCTAAAAAATCAAAAGCCTATTACATTTTGATTGCAGAACATGGATATTGCGTAAAAAATTGATTTTAAATTTGGATTTAACCATGTTTGATTTATTTGTCTCGTATTTGGCCAAGTTTGAAAAAACCTGTGATGGATTAAACTATGTTTGAAATAATTGTACTGGATATTCGAAGTAAACTGACAGCCATCTTGAAACAATTACGCTTTCTGATTGGTTCAAATGGATTTAACTAGTTTTGATTTGAACGACAAGATGGATTTAACCAAGTTTGAAAAATAACCCGTACTTTAAATTAGTTTTATTCAAAATTTACAAAGATATATGATTTTCTGTGTTATATATAATAAAGATAAATTTATTATTTATCTGATAGTAACAACAACTCAAAAAAATGAAAAGTGGATTTAGCCACTTTTGATATGTGTCGACACAATTTAAGAGCGTGCATTATCGATGAGTATTACCCATCAAGTGAGCCAGGGTTACCAACTCCAATTTTTTTTTTACCGCTTGAGCTTAAGTTAAAACCCTCTAAAATTAAACTATTTTTTTGGAAAAACCCCTAAGTTAAAATAAAATAAAACAAATCACATTAGCGTAAATCGGAACGTTCGGTCGAGTATTTCTTTCTCAGTCGCACTTACGAGTTCGACCAATAGAGAGTGGGATACACTGCAGTATCGAGAACGTCCCATTTCCAGTAATAATTTAGTTTCTCACATCGTAAACACGTTTTCCTATATCACACAAACAAGATATGGAAAAATCCCTAAATATACCCCTAAAAATATTAAGCCCCTAAAAAATCCCCCGCGAAACTTAGAGGTAAAACCCCTAACTTTGCACCCCTTTAGTGAGCCCGCTCGTGTGACTTCGCTTGCGCTATCGACCTTTTGAGCGAGAGCCGTATTTAAGAGCAACACCTCAGCGCATGCTAACGTACGCACGCGGCGTTCGAAAAAGTCAGTAAAATCTACCTTTTTTTTTCATTTCTTCAGAATAATTAATGATTTTATTTTAGGTTTCAGTACTCAAGGGGTGCTAAGCGGGGTCTTATTACCATGCACAGCACAACTCATCTATCTTAAAAAAGAGAGTTTTTAAATAAACGCTCCAACAACTTTTTACAAACAAAAGATGATATAATTGTTATTAAATTTATCACCATTATTATTTCTAACAAAATTACTTCTAAATACTCGAAGAGTCAAGAACAAGGGTGTTTTATACATACATAAAACATACATACATACATTAAATCACGCCTGTTTCCCAGAGGGGTAGGCAGAGACCACTTCGTTCCACCTGCCACGATCTTGACAAATCTCTTTCGCTTCTTCCACATTCACACATCGAGTCATGCACGCACGTCGGTGTTTTATTTAATTACCCTAAAACCCGTTTGCCATTACTAGGGTGACGGAACCTGTGTTTTGTTCCAGCGTTGGCCGTGATGCCGCGCTGCTATATGGTGAAGAAGGGCAACCAACGGCACGATGGGCCTCCGCCGTGCAGCCCCCCCGAGGCCACCGTAGCGCCGCCCTGCTACAGCCCGGCGGAAGACCCGGCACTCACAGGTACCGACGCAGGGTTTTTATTTAAATTAAGAGCCTGAGGGGCTAGACAAGATGCATTACGCTAACCAGCGTTTCTATTCGTTACGTTTTTAAACCAATCGCATCACTTGTAGATGACGTGATACGAAAAGTCACGTGATCTACCAGTGACGTGATTGGTTTAAAAACGAAACGATTAGAAACGATAGTTAGCGTAGTGCATCTTGTCTAGCCCCTCAGATCTGACCCATTGCTGGGCGAATGCCTCCCCCCACTTTCTAGGTTTCCCGATTTTGAGTGATCACGATGGTAGACACTACCATCTCGAGTTGCTTTCAATCTCGACCCATAATTCACTCGGCATACGGAACGTGGGTTAACCCGACGCTTAGCTGTGTAGCCCACGGAGTTCGTGAGCGACCATCGCGACAGATGTTGGCAGGGACGAGGCAATTAGCACATAGCGGAGGACTGTGTAGGCCATTTAATTATTGAGCTTTTAATGTTAATCATAACGACAGCTTGAAGAATGGCACCCAACGGCAAGATGGGCCCCACTGTGCAGCTTTGAAGAGCCAGCGGTGGTGCTGCCGAGTATCGCTCATAGGTACCACCACTTTAATAGGCAATATACATCAAGATCTCCACCATCGCCATGAGTCTTTACTAGTCCGCTTCTGAGCACGATCCGCAGTTCTCATCCAGCTCTGGTCAGACAGCACAACCACCGTCTATAATCATTGAGCAACTGTTGAACCATGTCATAACAACAGCGCAAATTTGAACGAAGAAACCACGTCGAAACTAATCATTGGCTTGCTGCGACCGGGTTATATTGTGGCTCAACAATTGAAGTCCACGACACCCTGAGGGACCATCGCGCACAACTTGTCAGATTTGCAGCTCAAGTAAACAATGCTATTCATCCATCGTGGAAAGTACAACAAACTTATTAACTCAAAAGTCAGTGCCCGCTTCATAACACGTTGAAATAAATGTTAACTCATAAGCGGCCTTTACACGTAAAGTTCGGACCGCGGGAAACGCCACGTGCTTTTCCAATCTTCGTTCCGAACCGTAAATTTTTTAATATTTTACTATTACAGTTGCATTTACACGTACGGTTCGGAACGAAGATTGGAACGGCTCGTGCTGTTTCCCGCGTTCCGAACTTTACGTGTGTAGGCCGCTATAGAGCATAAATTTCTGTCTTTGACGTAGATTGCGGCGAGCAAAGTCAATTTATTATTAGGTTGGCGCTATACTACCCCTTCCTCCTGCCCCTTTGTCAGTCCGTCAGTGTACTACCAGCTGAGCAGACGTCTCTATGGCATGTAAGTACATAATAGTGTTTTTTAGCCATGAAGTTTCTAAAAGAGACAGTAAGGTTGTCAATGGAATCGGAGCACCAACAAAGTTTTAAGTGCGAAAAATCCGCTCAGCGAATTTTTAATGTATCGATTGTAATTTACTTGTAGCGAAAACACGTGATCATGTACTATTTAAGTTTTATATTTTCAGATCGCTTTTACATAATTTTTTTTAAAGCCATTTATGCTTTTTTTGTGGTACAGTGAAAAAAACACACATGCAACCTGAAGTTATATTAATAATACCGCGGATTCGTTTCACGGATAGTGTTGTTTCCTATATGAATTAAACGTAATAGTTACATTAAGATACTATTTTTATACATAAGTGTTGAAGGTTCACCTAAAACAAATCAAATATTAATTTCTTTCTTCAATATTTCCGTAGTTTTGGTATTCCGAACGATACAAGTACTACTTCTGTTAACACTTCAGTTTTGGGAATAACAAAAATATAAGTAAATGTCGACTGGCAAACTCAGTTTGTTAAAACCACCCTAGTACTGCCTTTAATTGCGATAAAACCCTCCTATACTAAAACATTCAACGACATTAAATAAAAACACGTATTTTCAGTGTTGTGTCAACAATAATTCGTGTCCTGTAATAGTATTACCGCGCAACTGGTGGCAAAGTAATTCGTTTAACTCCCGGCCGAATGTAAAACCGCCGGCCCTGAATTAGCTCTTTTGTCTTTGCTAACTGCCCATTCAAACGAGCTTTATTTGATCAATAAACTTGAATCGGCCGATTGAATGCACTCGATTCGGTGAATGGAAGTTATAAGTTATATTAAGAACATAGCAAGCTCGAGCTCGAATACAAAGGTAGCGTGGTTTAGTTCTAATTTTTAAATTGTTGGTCCGATTGATGCGAATTGGAATTACATTTATTGATAATGGAATATATTTAAGAATTTAAGAAATGCTATACAATTCGTAATTTAAAAATATGATTACATTTGTTTTAAAGAGGAAGTTTCAACGAAAAAAATAAACCTAAAATATTGCGGTTGAATTTGTTTGATCTTTAGTTTTTTTCTTACATTAAATCATCATCATATAGCATCATTAATGATTGAAAAGTAAACAGGATGAACGTTTATAAAACTGATCTATTTTTCTTTTGTTATTTAATAAAATCTGTTGTTGTGGCTATCCCTAGCGTGCGTTTGTGTACAAATTAGTGGAAAATTAATAAAATCAAATTATTATTAAGGTTTGAACACTGTTAGGTTATTTTCGGCCCGTCTTCGTAATCGTGGTAGAAGCTGACATGTAAAAGTGGCCGTGTGGTGTGGTCTTTTACAAAATAAACATTATTTATTGAATAAAATATTTTTTCTTAACCTTATTTATTACATAAATAATCAGTCAGAAGTGAAGCGTTTATAAAATAAAAGGTGTAAATAAAACTTTAAAACTAATGGTCGTGGCTCATACGTTATTATTTAACCTGAAACACGACTACCTGAGTCAATTTGAAACATTGATGTGAGAATTTTTGCACTTGGCTTGCAGTACATTTGAAGATAAAAATAACGGTTTGAGTTGAGGACGGTTGGTTGGTAGGCAATGGTTTGGTTCATGGTATTGTATACACCATTGATACTGGTTGTAATAGAAAGAGTCTCAGCTTCCGTTCAGTAGTAGATATATCAACGTTCAACATTGAAATAATCATATATCAAATAATAAATTTTTAAAAAGACCTTATCAGTCAGCTTGAACGTCGCTCTAACTCTGTTACAATGAAATTAAACATACAAATGTAATTATTATTCAAACTAATAATGTGCTAATACTTACTACGCGATGAAACAATTCCCACCACTTCGCATAAAGCGAATACGTATAAAATTTAAATGCCAGTATTGGAGAATCTAATTGACGGCCAGCGCAGCTAAACGGAAATACACTTGTAATTTACCGAGGTCCTTGATTGAATAATTTATTTGGTAATGAATCAGGGCTCCCCTACAGTGCTAGCCAAACTCGGGCGCCATTCTTGCTAAAGAAAATTACCAATGCTAGGGAATAAATTATTTATCAAGTCGCGGACAGGTAGCACTCGTGGCGGAATATCACATACGACCTTGTTTCCGGCTCGGCTGATATTGACAGGCATTCGAAGGCAAGAGGGGTTACTGGGCAGACGTGCGCTCGCGGCGTGGGTGAGTGTTATGGCGCTATCCATTTGAGATTCCTTTTTGCTTTAAAAATAAACTACTATTTTAATTCACAATAATTGAAAAATATTCGACTTTTATGGGCTTCACTTATTTAAAATAATAAATTATAGATTAATGTAATTAAAGTAGAGGTCAAGGTTTTTTTTATGTTTTCAATGTTTGTTCGGTCGTTAGATCCAAGGCCATTTGCAAATTATTAACTAGTTCTAGTCCGTAGTAGAAAAGAAAAGACGGGTAATTTTAATAAAATATTGAAAGTGTTTTCGATTTGTTTGTTTCGAATGATGGAGGTTACTAAAAGTGGTTTCTCCGTATTTTGATTTTTTACTTTTTAGTCCAAATTATTTTATTTGAATTGTAACAAGTAGAAAGTTGAATTAGTTTAAGACTGCTTTTGCGTTTGTGTGTATAAGCTAGTGCGAATAGATGGAAACTGTACCTAACTAAAAAAGTACGAGATATAAGTTACTCTCGATGTATGACAACGGGTAAAATGATTCTTACTTTATTTCTGTGCAATTGGGGAATGAACGGAAGCTTTATAGAAAAAAAAAATCTTTTAAGTGGGTTTATTTTGTATGCAGGCAGACTCGTCTTCGATTTTCAAAATGAAAATGATTGCGATTGCGAGTGCGTTAGGCAAGGCGTTGAGTTGGGTTCACGACACACGAAAACCACAACCCTTAAGTGGTGTGCCTTGCATATGTGTAAAATCTTGCAAGACAACGAAATTAAGTAGGTACATAATTAAATTTTAAAATAAAAATAATCTTTATAAAATAAATAAATTTCAATATTAAATATACAAAGTCCCGAACTAAGCTCAAGGCTTGTATCATAGGTACGATAAACATACTTATATATAGAAATACATACTCAAATGAATAGACGACATCTAAGACTGAGTAATAAATATTCCCGCTCTTCCCACAAATATTGGAACTGAACCCGGAATTGCTAGCTTCGTAGGCAGGGTCACTACCAACTAGACCAAACAAACCGTCAAAAATTTACGTGATTAACCTGTAACCCCGATTTGTCCGCGTGTCGGCTTTGCGTGACAATCCGCGAACTGTCATAATGTGACGCGTTTGTGTTTTATACGTAATAATACGGCTACTACACCAATTATTATTAATTAAAGTAAAAACGGTGCCTACATTTGAATTTTTGAATAAACATAAATGGGTTATGCAAATATAAACAGGGTGATGGTGAAACATTCGTTAAAATGCTCGTGATAGGGTAGATCTGGGTTGTAATATTAGTGTGTAGGTACAGTCACGAACCGGGATTATTGGGCCACTTGCTATTGTTCGTAATTTAGCCGTGTATTCAATAACCGATGTCAACGACTGGCTGACAGCTATTCGATTTGCATTACACGGCCAAATTAGAAAATTGGGTAAGTGGCTCAACAATCCCGGTCCGCGACTGTACTCCATTTTTCCTTGTAACTGTATTTATTCTATTAATTCGGGTTTCAGCAAAAATTCCGAAATAAAAATACCAAATTGGCCTTCGCTTGCAATGAAAGTAAAGGTTTTCATTTCTTTTATCAAACCCGGAACAATGTTTACATTTTGGCTATAAAAACGGATGTTTGTTGTACAATAAAATATTTGTTATAAAGACCAGATACCAGTGGTATAAACCGGTTAAAAAGTAAAAAAAAACAATATCCACAGCCAGTTTTAAAGCCACTGCAGTTATTAAAAAGGTTTATAATAAACCTTTAAAAAGTGTAAGCCACGAGTTCGAAATTTGATGATAATTTTAAAACGCTGCAAGCAAGTCTGCGGCTCGAAAGGTTTTCTTTAGACAACGCCGTACTTGTGACGATATCCTCACAACTGATCTTAGTTGAATGATATAATATCACAAAATTTTACACAAATCGTCTGAGTCCTAAACTAAGTTGTAAGCTTGTACTTACTGTTGGTAGACAACTACCAACATATTTAAATACAAAGAAAACCTCAAACACTGGAGCAAATACTCACTTACTCATTACCATCAATAAGCTGCAGGGTTTTTTTTTTATTTAATCGTATGGCGGAGTAAATTGTAGGAAATTCTTATAAGTGGATATCCAGGTTACGCAGCCAGTCGATAGCCTCAGCAGTCAGTTCCTGGTAGAGGTCATTCGGGTCGCCTTGGTAACGTCTCAGCGGGCAGCGCTCCACAATGTGCTGGGTTGACTGATCCTCAAGACCACAGTCACATAACGGGTTCTCACTCCATCCCCACTTACGCTTCATATATTTGCACCTGCCGTGCCCCGTTGCGAATTCTGAGACGGCACCAATATTTCCTCTGAAGAGAAAATCACCTGGGCTAGAAAATCTCCTGGGCTAGAAAATCCCCTGGGCTAAAAAATCCCCTGGGCTAGAAAATCCCCTGGGCTGTAGGGGTGAAATGATGTCACATGTCGCTAATTGAGGGATAAATTGGTGCAATTTACAGCTATCCCCAACATTTAGCTCTAAATAAACGTTGCAGGTTCCCTTTGTAAATACTTTATTATTTCAACGTGAATCACCGTCTTTGTAAATGGCAGAACGATCGATACAAGCACGAGTGTTTTACGTTGTCGACGGTGGTTGCTAAGTGTTACCGCGCGATTATTTCCACTTTGACACTCGGGACATCTCGGTTTTAATCGTAAAGGTTCGTGTTTTCACATAGAGTATAAAAAATCCTAGAATTTACTCACATAAAATATCCAAACCTATTTAGTAAAATTAATAATAATACAATTACCTAAGTATAGAAACTTCATTAACAGTCTAAATATTCAAATATACTAAACAAATAAAATAAAAAAAATAAGACTATAATCAACTTTTTATGACATGTTTTATAGAAAACATCGAAAACTTAGAAAAAAATATTAGTGTTCATAATACAAATATTTGACGTTACCAGGGGTCGAAAACAGGACCGCCTCTTTATAAGCTGTCTCTATTAACTAACTATATACCTAATTACGTATCTTGACCCTCGAACTTGTTTCGACAAATTGCGTGACAGCTACCCTTGTTTATCAATTAACTGTGACATAATCAATTGGTTAATTTAGTCATAATAAATTGTATTAATTGGTTGTCAGTCTGCGGTGATTGGGTTACAGTTAAATCTGTTATTATTAGGGCCTGTTTCACAATCGACAAGTAAATTTATGTGCCAGTTAAAGTTAGCTCTCTCCTTATCTATGTTCAAGTGTAAGAAAAGGAAAGGGCTAAATTTATGTGTCAGATATGCGTTACTTGACGATTGTGAAACAGGCCCTTAGCTTTTGTCTTTCGCTGTCAGTATATTTGTCATTTTTTTTTATTTAGAAATACGATAAAAGTCGAGTAACATTGACAAAGCACTAATGGCTAGGTACTTACAAGGCCGACCGTACCCTATTATTCTTCAATTTTTTTTTAACAGCTTGTTTAATGCAAAAACTTATCGTTTCAACCCTAATAGATGATAGGGTAAATGGCCGAACGTTGACCTAACTAAAACGATCTTTATACCTTAGAGTTGTCATCATTATTAAGAATTACAATTATTATTTTTACTCAATATTTCTAACTCATTTTTTTTTATTAAATGTCACGTACGTATATGATATTGTATGTGTGTTTTAGTTACGAATCATTTAAATGAAAAGGGTCTGAGTAAAAGTGTCTTTTACAAAACCTTTTTGGGTTAGCGGATATTCATTAAAGTTGTATATTATTAATTGTAATATAACTATAAAAAAACGTTATTTGTTTTATAATATAATATAAATGGATCTCTGTCTAAATTATTTTTCGTCAAATGTATCATTTGGTCAAACGCTTTTTTCCAAAACTGTAAATATTTCAGGATTTTTATAAAACTAACATACGCGGGTTCTACGCGATGGTTCTGAAATAAATCCTGAAATATTTACAGTTTCGGAAAAAATAGCGTTTGACCAAATGAAACATGTGACGAAATGATACATTTGACGAAAAATATTTGGCCAAACACCAATACACCAATATAAATACTCCTAATATTTAGTACCTACTTATCAAAAACTTAAAACATTAATATTACTAAATCACTATTAATTGCATTGAATAATACAGTGTGTATTTAGAGAGATCCCCTTAACCGTCATAAGAAAATAATCCAGGGTCACAGGAAAAAAACTAAAACTGTGTTTCATCGGGACCGCAGCTGGTTCGTAGAAAGGGTCGCGACCAACCTGTCAATCAAAATTGAAAATTAAATCAGCATTTATTCACATAAGAAGCGGTTACAATGGTTGTATACGTAATACAATTCCGAAAGCATTTAGCAAATTTAAACAAAATACATTTTTAAAACAAAGGCATTTGCGTACGTGTAAACGAGTAGGTCATCCTATTAACTAGAATTTCCTCCTTAAATGTGAGGCCTTAGAACGCGACGCAGAATTCAAGCAAAGGCTATTGTATTTTTCTTTAAAAGTGAGGTAGGTATACATTGCAAGGTAAACAAGTTCCTATATAACCTGGCTTAGCGTAAGCTACGCAAGGAACATTGAATTATCACTGTCAGCTTTGTGCATAATGGGCCTTAAATTAAAAATATTATGAGGCCACGGTACTTGAAACCCGTAAGTACATAGTTGTAGAACGATTTGAGCCTAATGGCGCCTTGTTTTCTCACTCGCCTTCAGCAGAAAGACGTCCTTTGCTGGTGCTGGACATAGGCCTCGCCAAAGGTTTGCTACAAGGACCGGTCCACTCATTTGTTTCCAAATCTACGTAAAAGTTTAAAGGAGATTAAACTGAAAATGCAACACATAAAGTAAATAAAGTGTGTTAAAATGAGAATCTATTGAGCGGCGACATCAATGAGACAGGCTGTAACACAATTTTTCCGTATGGAGGCTTCGCAGTTTTACCGAGCCCTTCAACGCAGTGTTTTAAAAATTGAACGTTAAAATAATGCATTTTCAATTCGGAAACCGAGCATCACATATTACCAGGCTTTTCAGCCAGATAACGAACATTTTATTAACAAAATATTGGTCCTGCTATTTACTGTGAGGGATTTCGAGTGGAGTTTTCTTTGAGGTTGTAACTGTCTGCTATAAGTGTTCCCAGCTGGAAATATACGCTTATTTTAAATGTATTTTCAAAGAAAATGATTTTAATAACTTGCTTGTGCTGAGAGCTAATTACGCGGCGGTAGGTGTAACTCACGCTGGGTATTGATTCTCTCAAAAGCAAAGGTGAGCGAATGCAGGAGTGAAGTCCAAGCGGTGAGTTTAAGTAGTCCCGTCAGAGCGAGCAAAACACATATTAGCGCGTGCATTCTCAATTAGGCAGCCTTATACGTTCGAGAAGCCATGCTGCCAAATTGAATACACGCGCTGAAATGTGTTTTGTTCGCTTTGACGGGACTACTTAAACTCGCCGCTTTTACATCACTCCTGCGTTCGCTCACCTTTGCTTTTCACAGAATCACTCACGCTGGAATACGATATAGAGTCTCTACCCCAGGTAGGCGATTCTCTTTAACCATTCGCTTTTTGACCTCGACGCACCGATTAAAAACCGGCAAGTTGAAGTTGTACCTTTGAGTAGTAAAAACACTAAAGGCATGCATTCTTAGCTTACCCGCTTTACCGTAAAACGGGTTTTTTTACCATTTTGGTACGGTACGGAACCCTACAAATGCATAAATCTCACTACTGTTTGCACTTTGACCCCTTTCACAACGTGCATCGGGATTAGGGAATGCAATTGAACCGGTTATTAACCGTTTTTGTATGAAAATAACCGGTTAAAAGCGGTTATAACCGGTTATTTGCATTCCCTAATCGGGATATGTACGCCAAAGTTCACTTTCCTAACGCGACGATTCCGAGACACGCTCAGTAAGTTGTTGAAGGCGCTCCTCTTTGCGTGAGGGAATTAATAATAATTAAACACCTCACATTTCCTTGGGAATCCTGTGAGTACCAGCCGCATTCAAGACTCGCTTTCTCGAAATATTATTTAATCATGCTTTAAGTAAAAAAAGTAACGTGCATTTTACTATCCAACGCATTTTAAACCTTACGGCATATTATGGTTTAGATGAAAATGAAATGTAAGTTAAATTACCGTTACGTTTTTTTTGTTCTGCAGCCGTGCACTCAGAATAACTCGAGGGTAACTCAGTGAATGCCTGAGAATTTAATGGTTTTAATGAAATTTTCATTTTAGTTTCAATAATGGCAGCGTCAACTCCCTTAGTGTTAAATTAATTAATTACCTTTATTGGTCTTTGAATAACTATTTGTATTAATAGCCCAAGAGCGTCGGTGGCCTAGTGGCTTAGGGGGTCGACTCGTGATCGTAAGGTACCGAGTTCGAACCCCCGCGGTCACCATGTACCAATGAGTTTTTCTAACTTAAGTGCATTACCCGATGCTCTAACGGTGAAGGAAAAACATCGTGAGGAAACCTGCACATTCGAACAGCTGACTGTGTAAGAGGGTAATTGCACAAAAGATCCTAAAGGGTCGAAGTGTATCCGAAAGGGCCCATCTGTAAGATAAGATAAGATAAGATAATAGCCAAAGAGCTGTTAAGCATTTTTGAGTTGGTGATTGAGGCACCGTGGAAATTTATACAGTACTTCCTGGATGGTTACGAACCTGGCTGAAGGGTCCGGGGTGAAACCGAGTTACGATTTTTTGAAGTAGTGATAGTAAAAATGTTTTTTCATCTCACTAGCTCGGAAAGCCCTTTTTGTTTGTTTGATATCTATTGAGAAAATCGCTTTTTATCCACATGTGAAGAAAGAGTTTTGACATTTGAAGGCAGCTTATTTTTTTTTTCTTGAGTTTTATTCCAGTGGGAAAGGCAAAGGACATTGATCCATACAGCCTAGTGAAGGCAGCTTAAGTGATATTTGACAGCTAACAAAACGTAAAACGTTAAGTGCTGAATTTTTAACGTCACAATTAATGAATTGCATCGAGTAAAAAACACAAAAAAAAAATGTATTTACAAAGAGGTAAATAAATAATAATTGATAGTAAAAACCCTTTTTTATATTTTCCTCGCTGTAGTGAGGTGAAAAGTTTTGTGTTATACACGGGTGAAAAGTTATTTTACGTCTCGTGTGTTGAAACACTCACTACGTTCAGGATTCTATTTTTGAACCACTCGCTCCGCTCGTGGTCAATCATAGAATCCTTTCGCTAGCTCGTGTTTCAAATGAACACTCGCAGGTAAAATACAACTTTCCCCCCTTGTATAACAAATAACTATTAATAACACTGCTCGGAAATATGGCCATAGATGGTCATAGATGGTTGTTTGGGGTCACAAAACGTCACTTATAAGGAAACACCAAGAATGTTTTTCTCGGCGTGTTTGCTGATTGGTCGAGAACAGAGTTGTCCAACTTTAAGAACCAATGAAAATCAATCAATAAATTTTTGTGTCAGCTCCTTAAAACGAAAAATTGAAATTGACCAATCAGAACACACCATTTTGTGACGTAAAATATTAGGTGTATTTTTGCTAAAAGATACACAGACTAAAAACAATGTCGCTGCTTTTTTTTAAATGTAATTCATACTTGGCCCCTAATCTCGAACCACTAGAGATGAAATTACATGGGAGTTATGGCGAAACAAATACAATTTTATATGGAGTTGACATCTTCATCTCGAATGTTAGTTTATTAATCTCGAGTGCCAAGAGAACAGGGGTCCAGATTTAAAAAAGTTATCTATGGTAAAATTGGCGGTGATACAGCTTCTATACTACCTTTGAAAAACCGACGACAATTGACTAACACTATTGAGTTTTGAATATGAGATTTTATTTTATTTCCTCTCAGTAGTTGTGAAAAGCACTATGTCTGCCTCGGTAGAAAGTGCAATTTATCTCTATATGACTCGTCCAAAAATCGCGTACTTTCTATCCTCTGCAACAATGTACTATAACAGCTCTACTTCTATGGTGTTTTAAATGGACAACTAGTTTGCGGGGACATTGTTGCCAGTTAGAAATAAATAGAAATTGAATATGAGTAGTTTAATATCGATGTTTTAGTTTCGACGAATCCGATTTCGACAAGTCCAATAGTGTTACAATCGGAAATGACAGATAATTATATTTCAAGTTGGGACGCCACATACTTAATATTAATAATACCGTTTATTGGCAGACGAAAAATAACCCATTTACGAAACGAACAACGCCAAGTAAAATTAAAAGTAAAGATTAAAATAATAAATTGGAAGTAAAAATTACAAAAATTAAAATATAACAGTACATAAACAATACAATTAGTACAGTTAAACTTACGAATTAATGCTCTTTGACTTTGACTCAACACTGAAGGTTTAAAGAGTGCTCAAATATTTTAAGCGCCTTAAACGTTTCGATGTATTTGAGGGCGTAACTAAACGTAGACACGTAATTTTTTAAATCGTAAAATTTTTTAATATTTAAATTAACTAAAATTTAATAAATTAATTTTAAAATGTGCTCTTAATTTGTGAAGGTAACTAACAAGTAATATCAAGCTGCTATTGAACAAACCCGAATTTAGATACCTAATTAATACTGCGGCCTAACTGGAAATTAATTACCTTCAATTCACAAACATTATTTCAGTCAGTTACGGTATTGATGTCGATTTCCGTGTTATTTTCAATTTAATGAGTGAAATATTTGATTTGGTATGGAACTATTAGTTTATTCACTGTGTGGTATCATTAGTACTGGTTTGTATTGAATATATTTATTTTTTATCAAGTAATTTTCTCGCTCTGTTACGTTTTTTAAATAACAATGAATGGCGGAATCCAAATGAGTTTAAAATAAACACTTTTAAACAAGCTTGCACGTTCAGTATATACTTTACTAATAACATTAATGAAAAATTATTACGTACTATTTTCGTGTATTATTTTATTAGTTAATTGTATTTATTAACTTTATTGATATAGAACGTGAAAACAAAGTTACAAATGATGATATTTTAAAGTACAATTGTATTAGATTAGAGTAAATTAGAGTTTCTTGTGGCGGTTGATCTCCGCAATGAAAGCAGGTCTTATTCGAAGCGCTAGTACACTTCATATTTACCATTAATTAAATAGATAATTTCAACAAGGTAAACTTAAAAATGCAACCTGACTACGAAATAAAATTAGTACTACATCGTCGCCTTTTACGCTATTTTTATACCTATGTTATAAAGTGATATGGTACATTTGTTACCTTTTCGAAATCAATGCATTTAAAACCTTTTTTTTGATACCAACCTCGATACATTTTCAAGGAATAAGGAAAAGTATTTTCAGTAATCATATTTTGCATGAAAAATCCGCCATGATGGATTTAATATGACGTCACATAACCTATTACACGTGGAACGCTAAAACAAAGTCGAGGACACCTCATTTATCAAAATGTAATGGATAGACTAGGAGCTTAAATATAGACTATTAAAATCATAAACCTTTTTTTTGCATCGCCAGCCTGGTAAATAGAGTTTGCACAGTTGTCTATTACTATTACTCATCGAGCTTAATTTAACATGGAACCCTATCGTAATTAAAGACCACATCACTCATACTTAAGTGTTGTAGCATTCTAAATTATAATTCATCACCTTATTGTGACAAAGTTTAACGGTGATATCCGATTTTTTATTGACTGAGCACGAGAATGTCCAATATAGACTATATTTTTTTGAACAACGTCATATTTCTAAAAGGCAACTGAAAATAAAGTTAGCGAAATAACTCGACTACACGCGGAATCGCACGCCGATCATTCACTGACGCTTTGAACTAGTTATTGGTGAGAAATTGAAAAACTCTCGGACAAAAACTTCAAAGCGAAACTAACTGGCTATTGAGTAACATAGTCGTTTGCAACTGAAATGCAATAATCTGTGTATTGGGGATATACACCGATGGTACAATATACCTTATGGGGATCCATCTCTGTGTGTATTTGATTGGATACTAAAACCGTTTGTGCGATTTCCATGAAGCGGGTTTAGCATTTCATTTTAGGGGCTTTAAACGTTGTATATAATATAATATACCTGCATTGTAAATTTTATTGGCCTGAATTATTATAAAACAAACCGTTTTGGCGATGAAAATAGCCCTTGGGATAAACGTTGCTTTACTTAAATACTTATGGTCTAAGGGACGTTAGGTTTAGTGCAAATTATTAGTACCGACTTACCTGCCTACCCAATGGTTATGATGGAAAAAAATAGTCAACCTAACGTTTGCAAATTCTATAGGCTTCATACTTTCGATTAGTTTGTAATTTTCCATTAAACAAGCAATAGAAATAAAAATAAAAAATATAGTAGATTGTTCAACAAGGGACTAAAACAAGCCATAATGACGCGAGATGTTTAGCCACGCGAGCGAGCCAGCGAGCGAGAGTGGCTATAGTTCGAGTGTCATTATGGTTGTTTAGTCTCGCGTTAAACACTCTACTTTTCACTTTGAATGCGAGGAAAAAAAAACAACGTTCAGTGCCGGATTAGCCACGTACCTAGCAAGAGTAGCAAATGCTACGGGCCCCGCGCATCCACGTCTAAACTCTAAAATGCTAGTACTTACATCAGTATGCGTATGCGTGTACTCATATTATTATGCATCAGGGTTGACGATAAGATGAATAATCCAGTCGATATTCTCCACCAGAATAACCTACAAACACCCACGTAAAATAGGTGCATATCTAAGTCGCTCAGTTGCGGAAAAAAGCCCGCCACAACCTGTAACCTAAAACAAACCCAGGGGTCTCTTTATAGAATTTGCTACGGACCCCGTGCTTGCTCAATCCAGCACTGACGAAGTTCTATACACATTTATAAAATTGATTATAAGAAAGTTTCTTACAAATTTGTTCCGCGGTTTTTTCTTTTCTTTTGTATTTTTTTTGTGAAGTGCCGCTTTAAATGCTTGCATATTTAGCCAACAGGTTCAAACTTGAAAACTATTTTAAAACTAATTGGACCAAGCATAATAAAATGAATTCATCCTTAATATAATTAAATATATTCATATTCGTAATCTTTAATCGTGTTTCACGAAATTAAATCATTTTTATTTTATATTTTTTCACAGTTGTCATTTTGAGGTTATTTCCACGCGCTAAAAATTGTCTACACCACAGAATAAAAACTAGAGGCATAGAAACCGTACTAAATAGACAGAAAATACATTATGGTTGACTTCTTTTTACTTATGGTTTTCATAGTAAGTTGGAAAGAGATCGTCACAAGGCGTGATTTGGACCTTTAAGCACCAGTGTGGAAGAAAGTAACGCCAAAGAAGACCGGTCGTGGCGGTCGTTGATTTGACGTTTCTTCACCTTCTGATCATGACAGATTAAAGAAGAAAAGACACCTAGGTTTTGTTTCTTTTCCTCTTATCAAAATGTAATCTATAAAGTAGAGACAAGTAGCTAGTGCAACGTTCATCTTATTGCACGGCTTCTATGCCTTTAGTCTTTATTCTGTGGTCTATACAAAAAGACTGAAAATAGCAATAAATCCTCCATTCACAAACACCGTGATTGGATGTTTAGGGGATTCCAAAGTAAATTAAAACAATTTTAATTTAATCCCTAGAGATTAAAAAGGAACTTTAGTCCCGATGTGCAGAGACTAAAGTAACATTTTAAGAGCATGAGAAGTGAAAAAGTTATTTTTCTAAATTTTGGCCTGTACTGGACTCAAATTTTACAGTCAACCTATTCGCCATATATAACATTCAATTTAATATAAAATACTTTTTATGGAATAAACAGCCCGGTAAAGGTCGTCTCCTATTCGGATCTTAGACCATTTGTTGTAATCAGCAATAGAGATTACATCTGTGTACATATTGTGAGTGTACAGTCTTACTTTGTACGGCCACGTCTGATACGACTAGAAAATATATCGGAAGCTATTTTCTGGGCGGCTAGCACAGCATGCCTGAGGCTTATTTGCCGCTTGGAAATCCCACTCTACTCAGTTTATAACGGAGGAAACGGTTTACCCATGTTATGTCGACATAAGCACTCCTAGTTCAAAGAACGTATCATTTCGCAGAATTTTCATTAATACAGGAGTTAACATTTGGTGATAGTCACAGACCTAAACTATAGGTTAGTTTAGTAACCCACGTAATATTTAGAACAATCTGGAAACAATACGGCTTCTTATGTCGGTTAAAAAAAAACAAATAATAAAAACCCCCGATATAACAACCCCTTTTTTGAGTGGTGATCTCTTAAACGGCCCAATCGATTTTAATGAAACCTAGTTAAGAACCATCCCTATTACACTAACGTTCTTTAAAAAAAAACACGTTAAAATCGGTCCATCCGTTTAGGAGTTACGATGCCACAGCCAGATACATAGATACACATGCACACAGATACAAACATACATAACATATAACATACGTTAACGTTAAATAAGCAACATATACCTACTGTACTCACGTAGAGCGCCTCAGAATACGTCTTGAAGAGGCACGCACCCTAAACGCGCTAAGCACACAGCGCTCACAGGGTCCCTCTACTCTACGAGTAAAAGCCAGCGGCACAATAATGCCGAGAGGGGCTCTTTTTAACACTATGGTAACTGCTTGTTTTTTTTTCTATTCAATTAGGTTCAACTAGTTTTTTCGTGTAGTAACTTAAATGTTATTAAATAATATAAAACGCAAATTTGAGTCGCATTTTGTATGTTGTACAATGTAAACCGCGCACGCCACTAGAGCGCCGGTTTGCCAATTAAAAGAACAAAGCGTGTCCGTGAACGACAATCTCGTCAATCTGCGTTTTTTCAATAACCGGAAAAAAAACTCAATTGTGTTGCCAGTTCAGATTGGATGTGGAACGCTGATTAAAAATAAAACGATAATAATCCGTCCCAATGTTGCCTGTTGTAATATTACAAAAGCGCAAAGCATAAATTGGCTAAAGATAAATTAAAAAATCTAGGGTCTAACGCACTCGCAATTGCAACCGGCTTCAAAGTGGAGCAATTGTTTTCATTTTGTATGCAGACAAGTCTTCGATTTTCAAAATGAAAAGATCGTGATTCCGTGTTTTTTAGACAATAAGCCCTCAGGTCATGCATGAGTCCGATTATGGCATCGTGAAGGTAAACAAACACACGGTCCTGGGTCTGTCCTGATCCATACCGCACCATCCTTTATCCTTTTTGGGGTTCCGTACCCAAAGGATAAAAACGGGACCCTATTACTAAGACTCCGCTGTCCGTCTGTCCGTCTGTCTGTCTGTCACCAGGATGTATCTCATGAACCGTGATAGCTAGACAGTTGAAATTTTCACAGATGATGTATTTCTGTTGCCGCTATAACAAGAAATACTGAAACCAGAATAAAATAAATATTTAAGGGGGCTCCCATACAACAAACGTGATTTTTTGCCGTTTTTTGCTATGTTGTATAGATAATGGTACGGAACCCTTCGTGCGCGAGTCCAACTCGCACTTGGCCGGTTTTTTAACCTGCCACCAATAAGTGTACCTATGCATTATTGTGATCAAAACTACTGCTAACTGTACTGCCCGGCAGCTACCAGTATAAGACAAATATTCACCGCGGACGGCAGTTTTTTCTTTAAATAACGTCTTTTTAAAACACGATAATTCCATTCACAAATACTGTGATTGGCTGTTTAGGGGTTTTCAAAGTAAATAAAAAAAAAACTTTAATCCCTGGAGATTAATAAGGAGCTTTAGTCCCGATGTGCAGAGACTAAAGTAACATTTTAAGAGCTTGAGAAGTATAAACAATTTTTCTCAAAAATGTCCGGAAAAGTTGACATTACTATCTACATATTGAGACGCGAAAGTACATAGTTTATTGACAGTCCTCAAATTAAAAAAAAACATTGCGGGCTTGTGTAGCGAGCGATTGCATACAAATTTCATTACTGTCTAGTTTGTAACTTTTTAAAAAGTGAAAAGGGCCATATTAAAGTGAGGGCACAAGTCTTATACATCCATATTTTATTCGAAACATAACTTTTTTATCACTGTATGGAATAGCATGTGTTTTTTTTTAAAACCTTGCTTTTCTCTTTGTGGTGGTGGTTTTTTCACGTGAAGTTTCTGTTTGTATGCAATTCCAAAAATGAGTTCAAGCTATGAATATTTTACTCCAACACAATTTTTTCTAGCGATTTATGAGAAAAGCACTAGGTATATTTGCCTTGGCAGGAACAGTAATTGCGGGCTTCGTATTTTTAAACCGATTCGCAAGCTAGTCCGTTTAAACCAATACTCGGCCCGCAATTGCCTACTTCCCTGCCTAGGCAATAATGTACTATTAAGCGCCTGCTCGCCTCGTCTCGGTGGAAAACCACCTTTAGGCCACTTCCTTATTGCTCGGTACGGCAGCGAACTCCTTCATTTGTCGGCGCGCCGCCGGCAGGCAATGACGAAGTTTCCTATTATTAACATGCGCTTGACATCGCCGCGGTATGCCGAGCCAGTGTTGTCAGTTGTGTCTGTCATCGTGAAGCGGCCTTAGTCCTCCGAATTGACAACGCATTTGCAGTCCTAGTACCGATTTCACCACACGATGTTTTTAAATCAATGTTAATCGACTGTTACTTCATACATTTTGACAGCTTAGTTTTAGCTTAGTTAACGCTCTAATCGTCTGTTAAGTGGTTAACAGCGTTTGGTGAAATTGGTACTTAAGATCGCAAATTATGTGTTGCCTTTTTCTCTTGACAGTAACAGCTGTTATAACGTCCTCAGAATAGTTGGTGTGGAAGCAGAGGGCTTATTGTCTAACGCACTCGCATTCACGAGCGTTTTCATTTTGAAAATCGAAGGCTTGTCTGCATACAAAATGAAAACAATTGCTCCACTTTGAAGCCGGCTGCGATTGCGAGTGCGTTAGACAATAGCCTCCCAGGATAGGCTTATACAACATAGAATAGAAGCTCAGTGGCAGTGACAAGATGAATTTGCGAGGACGATATCGTTATCGAAAATTGACGTAAGTTGCCTGACGTCGTTGCATCAATTATCTTATATCCCTTATGCCAATTCCACACATTTTAGTTTTCGAAAATCGTTTACGTTAGCGTTATGCATATAGTCTAAGGCCACAGCTGCTCATGTGCCGTATCAATGTAAAAAAATATGTAAAAAAGTGTTACTTGTAGGGTGATGGAACCAGTAATGGACAAGGCTCCAATGATGGACACTTGATTCTTATTTTACAGAAGATAAGCGTTATTCGTTTGTTTTGCAACATTCAATTTAGTTAGGACCGTATGAAATTTGAATTAAGAGTGAAGTGTCCATTACTGGTGCCTGTCAGCTGAAAGTGTCCATCATTGGTGCCATCACCCTACTATGCTTATTAAAAGTATCACTCACGTTCAAGTGACGTGGTCTATAACATAACGACAGGGTTCTACGGTATCTGCCAGTTCAGTATATTTGTTGTGCCAGACAGAGTGTGACGGCGATAGAAAAGGTACTATTTTATACTCCGTTTTATTGTACTCGAATATATTTACTTGAGTGTAATTTTTTTTCAAGATTTTCTGTGATATTATTATATTGCGGAGAGCTTCTGAAATGTAGGGAAGTTGAGAACTAATAACAAAATTAAACATCAGTCTGTACTTTTGAACTTTTTTTAAGTCGGTTAAAACTTTAACACCCTTGAAAATAGGCAAACTAAAGTTATGAAACGGAGTTTCGAAAGTTTTGAATGAAACTTTACCAATAGGTTTTTAAAGCCGGTTGTGCAGCTTATTACAAGGATGGTTTAAAAGTCTCCTTGGAATCATTTACTTAAGAAAGCGAGAGATCAGAGATCCTTTACAATTTCTCCTGATATATTGGCGAAATCACTGCGGAATACTGCGGTGGAACGCCATTAATAAAAAGAAGAAAAATAAAGCAGGACGAAAACAAACATATCTGACAAAATATGATGTCGCATGAGAAAGCTGAGCACTACCATTGTTACTTCTATTCTTCACGGTAAAACGATATAGCTTTTGACGTGTTATGTATGGTATTGTTTTTAACTCGGCCGCCATTACTATCAAGTAAAGTTACACCCATACCGGTGCTTTAAATACGGTGACGGTACGGAATCGCAGTGACGCGTCGTATCAGCACCGTTTTTGACGCAAGCTCCACACACCAATGCTTAAAAAACGGTGACGGTACGGAATCGCAGTGACGCGTCGTATCAGCACCGTTTTTGACGCACACTCACCACACCGCTGCTTAAAAAACGGTGTCGTTGCTTAAACAAACGACGGGGTCATAGTAACAACATGGCGTCGTTTTTGACGTACCGTAATATACGCACCGTTAAGCATTGGTGTGGAGGGCATGCGTCAAAAGCGGTACGGATACGACGCGTCACTGCGATTCCGTACCGTCATCATATTTTAAGCACCGGTGTGGTCGCAGCTTAAATTATGGCTATCGTAAATTTGACGATACGGTAATAGGTCAAAAGCAAATAGCTTTACCGTAAAGAATAGAAACCCAGTCCAGACAATTAAATGGATTTCTGAGGGCGATAGCGACGGCTGAAACCAAACAGAATAAATTGGATTGAGGTAAGCTGGCGTTTGGTGCCGGTCGCCTATGCCAGTTCGTTGGCATTGACAGATTGCATCTTGTTTAGGCTTACTGCATCATTACATCATTGGGGAGCTATTCAAAGTGACGCAATAATGATCGTTAAGGCCCATTTGCACGTAAATGTTAAGTCCACGTTGACCATAGGTTAGGCCCGCTTGCACGTAAACGTTAACCCCAGGTTAGCCGGTTAATTCGTTAAAATTGACAGTTCTCATATGAATCGGACATTCGTTAATAATTTAACCTGGGGTTAACGTAGAGGGCGCAACGCCCCGGGGGTTTTAGTCCGTACAAGTCAGACATAACCCGTCCTGGGCCCCGTCAGGGCAGCCATGCATAGGCCCATACATTTTTCTATGACAACGCAAAGCGACATTGATCACCAAACGCAAGCGTTTGTATTCGATGGCAACTTGTCTAGCCCCGCAGTTTCGTCATATCTGACCAGTTCGATTCCCGGTTAAGAAAGACGATTTTCCTGAATCTATGAGAGCAGTATTTATGGTATTCATAAATAAAAGGAAAGTTCCATTAGACTTTCCTGTTTACAATATTGAAGGTTGCCGCGCGGCGTTCATTTTCTCGACCTGTATAATAATTAATACCGTCTCAAAAACACTTGAGTCTGTTTTGCCAAAGAACGCTGTAAGGGGATCAGATAAATAGCTGTTTTCAGTAAACATCCTAGTTTTTTATTTATTTACAATCTTAACAACATCCTAGTTAAAAACGAATGAAAAACTACTTTCTATTGCTAACAAACAATATGGCGTAGCTCAGGATAGGTACCTAGAGGTTTTCTTCTACATTTCCTCAGCGATTGCATTAAAACCTGCTAAGTTTGTCCAACTTCTAACAAAAATTAATTTAAAACAACAAAATGATGAACCAATTCAGGAACACCAAGTTTTTAACTACTAGAGAATCATAAGTTATCCAATGTTTACGAAGTTAGTTGGAAACTAGAATATGTACGAGATAGGTGTCAGAACTCCAAGTAAATAGTTGGCATGCAGACTATTTGATACCCTGACATCTATATTCATGGCAACTATTTTAGTTACAGTTCAATAACTATGCTTCTATACTAAATTATTATAACGGAACAGAGTGAACTTTGTGAGATTGTATCATCTATCCGACATCTATCTTCGGAACTATGGAACCTAATTGAAAAAATCTTTTACCATTTACAAGGTAAATTATTTCGGACGGATAAGGGCTTTTTCTTTATTTAAACCGGAGCGAAGCGAGGGTGGGGCGCTAATGTTCATATAAAGCTGAAAAGTGATTGTGAAACCGACATATGTTAATATCTGGCTTTGAATATATAATTGACGTCCAGGGGTAACAGTAGATTAGTTGCACGGTTAAAGTATATCTATCTTCTATAATATACTTAAAAGGCAAACCTGAATGACTTATATATCAACGCACAGCCGAAACTACTGTACCTAGAAACTTGAAATTTGGTACAGTGGTTCCTTTTATGATGTAAGTGAGCACTAAGTAAGGATTTTCAGAAAATCGACCAACGGGAAGAAATGGGGGGAGAAGCGGGAAACTAATTCTACGCGTACGAAGTCGTGGGCGTCCTCTGGTTATGAATATAATAACTAGCATTTTCTTTTTTTTTCTATGTATATTTGTCACATCATGGAGAACGTTACCTTTATTCGAAATGTTTACCTGCGATTTACGAAAACTGACCAATTGTATGACATATTTAAGCGCTCGACGCCACCATCCGGCAGCTTACGTTAATAGCCTATAACTACATACCTACCTCTATATTCTCGATATCAATAAAGTACGCCGAATGCATCTTGTTAAGGGCTATAGTATGTACTTATAGGTAGGTATTTAAAAAAATGTAAACAATCCAAACCACGTGGCATTGTTGAACAGCCAATCAAAACCGTTTAATCGAACTTTGACGTATCAGTGCTCTACTTCTATTGGCTGACGAACTGTATCACGTGGGTTTTTTTGTTTACATTTGTTTAAATACCTAAAAATACAGACTATACCTAGATTGGGGTCTTTTATACGCCGTCGGTACAGAGTGAGTTAACTATCGCTTCAGGTAACTCCATTACGCGAAGAAACAGCGCAAAAACTATTTGAAGCTAAATTTTTCAGATATTTCCAATTCTTTCCCTTTTAAATATCATGATTCTCTGCAGTTAAAAGCTAAACCTTACTCATGATATGTAGTTTCAATTAGATGTTTTTATCTATATTTTTATGTGGTGTCAAGCTCGATTCTATAATAGATACATTTACGATAAAATACATGATGGACCTTATTACTAGCTTGGTAAATGAATGCTCAAAAGGAAAAGTTGAAAACAGAAATTTTGACTTCGGAACTTTGTTTGGACTAGTTAGGAGATAAACATACTAAAAGTCCCCACCCCTCGGAGGTGAGCCCTAGGGGTGGGGGGCACAAAGAAGGTCCCGTTGTTTTTGTTTTTTGTTTTCATCTTGAAAACAACGCATCATAGGAAATGTTGTTGTAAAGCATTATTAAAGCTGATAAAATTTTCTACAACTTTGATTCTATACATTTTTTACCTATTTTCAATCGTTGTCTAGATATGAGCTCCGAAAAACGGACGATTTTCAAAAAAGTGTTTTTAGCTAGGGTATTTACTGCACGACACCTTGCGCTTGCGACTATGCGCTGACACTCGTTTGTACGCTTTTATTTGCCTTTATTGTCAAGATTATAAAAAACTAAGAAAACATAAGGCCTGAGAATCGTGAATCTCTGCTAAATTAAACAAAACGTTTATTAACACCATAGCTTAGTAAATTATCATTAGGATGAAAAAAGTAAATGGAATTGGCGTTGAAATAATTCTATTACCTACGTCGTCAGTAGCTTTGCTAACATTCAACAAACAACGTTCTTCGGAACTTCGGATAACTTGCTAAGATTTCTCTCAACTTTGTTGTTTTGAACGTACAATAGTGTACAGTCAGCGGGTGAAATAGATGGACAGTCGAAGACACGGAATAGAAAAAATAGTGGAAGTGGCATGAGCTTCGCTTAGTATCAGACCTGTTGTCGCCAATACTCAAACTATTACAAAAACAACACGCAACCATGGATTTTTTTTTGGTGCGGCTATCGTTTTAACATACTAAAATAGCAATTTTTTAATTTATGAACATTATAGTTTAAGAAATTATGCATTTCGTTTTATGCATAATAATAATTATATCTTTGGTTTATTATAGAGATCGAAATTATGCAATTTGTGTTATGTAAAATGAAAATTATTACAATCGTTTTTATGCAATTCATTACACACCCCACTAGTAGATATGGTTGATTGCAAACTAACGATACACAGACCTTTAAAAATTCTTACCGACGTTTTTGCTTAGAGGAGGTCACGAAGAAACTTAGATATATACATACATCCGTACACGGGTTAAAAAGTCACAAGCAACAAAGTAATTCGTTATTTCACCTAAAATACTCGTAATACTATGAATATTAAAAATCATTTTCGAGAATTAACAGTTTACGTTAGAACTTTCCGCTTTAATAGTTATGACGCAGGAGCCAGCAGCCTTTAAAGTCAAAGTGAACAAAAATAAGAAATCATAAAAGAACACAATTGAACTTTCTAAGTATCTGTATCGCGAAGTCGTGCAGTTGGTGGCATAAAGTCGCCGTCAATATAATTTGCGAACTATGTAAACAAAACCAAACGAACCAATACACCATGATTACTCGATAATCACGTACTTTTAAAGATCAAGCGAGGTCTTTGCAACGATTTATACACTAAATCATTATTTTCATATTAAGTTTAAGATGAAATAACTGTTCATTAAACGTTATTTTTAATAAAAACTAGCTTGGTGAATATTTGAGGTTATGTGTCAAACAGTACCAATTTGTTTACATAGTTCGCAAGTTCTATTGACGGCGACTTTAGGTCCGACTGCACTAGACTGGTATTTCCTGCTGAGTTTTATATTGCTTTGAGAGTTCTGTTATAAAAAGCTCTTACTTTAATAAATCTCTGTGACGTACGGACTTCAAACCGAGTACCTAACTGGCTTTATAAATTTAACATTGCACGGGTCATTCAATGTATGAAACAGTAAACTGATATAAAATGTATTGAAAATAAATATATTTGTGTTTGTATTAGGTATGCAGTGGGGCGGAACGTCGTGGATTGAAAGCACTTTAACAAATAGGTATATTTTATAGGACAATCGTTTTAAAAAAAAAACCTAACACCTACCTAATCTCTACTCTTGTATCTCTTAAATTTCTTTGATTTAAATGACTTTAACAAATGTATTATCAATCATTTCACGACGACTCTTCATTATCTATATATATAAAAGGCAAACCTGACTGACTTATATATATCAACGCACAGCCGAAACTGCTGTACCTAGAAACTTGAAATTTGGTACAGGGGTTCCTTTCATGTTGTAAGTGAGCACTAAGAAAGGATTTCCGAAAATCGACCCACAACGAGAAGAAATGGGGGGAGTAGCGGGAGACTAATTCTACGCGTACGAAGTCGCGGGCGTCCTCTAGTAAATTATACTAAATTTCAACATTTTTAGTTTCTGCCAAATGAAGTCGGAATGATACCGGTATATTGGCCCGATTATTGCAATTCTTATTTTTCTGATTAACATTGAAACGTCATTTTATTTCTTAGTGAGATGAGTTTTTATTCTTGCTTTACATTTAACCTAAGTGCGACTTGCAAATTGCAGTAAAGTAAGCAGACGGCGAGCTAACCAAGTCGATAAAGTGAATGACTAGATTTAAAACGGTAAAACGAATGTACATTTTATTTTGCAGGGACTCGGCAAGGAGCCGCTTCTGATTGTGTTGGAAATCAATTTCCTTATAAATTATGTTACCTTCAGCTGCCAATAGAGTTTATAACTAGAAAATCTAATTGAAGGCTGACGTCGCAGCGGTAATGGGCGTCCGTGTTGTGGCTTTCGGCTGTTGACCCGGGACCGTAGCTCTTAAAGGGCATCTGCACAAGACATAAGACAGGACGTCAATACTCAATAAAATGAGAGGCAACAAAGATACATTTTCTCTTAGTTGAAAATAATCGATAAGTACAATTAGTTAGATTAGGGATAGGACTTTTGGTGGCATATTGTGGTTTCAGAATCCATGGAGTCGCTATTTCCTAATTATTATAAACATAACACTTTGATTTTGGCCTTCAATATTATCATATTTCAAAATAAACTACTTAATTACATTTTTATTTCCGATTATACATACCTACTAATATTTGAAAATTTCTTTGTTTGTAACACTTTCACAGCGGATTACCAAGATTCATATAAAGTCGTTTAGCGAGTTAACATAGAATGCATTTTGAAATATTATTATGACAACGGGCATGATTATAAAAATTATGGATTCTAGAACCACGATATGCAACCAAAAATCCTAACCCTAGTTATGATATTAGTTACATCAACCAAAGCTGATAGTAACAACGGCAAGTTTTTAGTGATTCAACTAACATCTTAGTTGACATAAACGTCTTGTTAGGCTCGTATGGAATTAAGACGCTTAGGCACAACAATCACAATCTTGTTAGAAGCAACCAATTTTTTTCGTTGAGGAATTCTTTCACGTACTTAAAGGTTGTTTAATTTAAAATTGGGAGTACAAAAGCGAGCTGTTCAAAGGACCTTCATCTAGTTTATCTTACAGTTAAGAATTTGGTTGTTTTTTTTTTGTTTTTGCGATTTCTTTATTTTCTTTATTTCATTTACATAAAACGATTTTAATGGTATTGGTAGAAGATCCGAATAGGAGAAGACCTTCACCCAGCTGTTTATTCGATAAAAAGTATTTTATATCAAATTTAATATGGTAAGTAGGTAATATATGGCGAATAGGTTAACTGAAAAATTTCAGTCCAGTACAGTCCTAAATTAAAAAACGCAAACGTGAGGTTGACTATTTTTTTCCATTATTACTTAGGGTAGGTACCTAGGTAAGTCGGTACTAATAATTTGCACTGAACCTAACGTTTCCGCCTATTCTATAAGGCTTCATTCTTTCGATTAGTACGTAATTAATCTTTATTTTTTTTATTTTTTTATTATGGACTGTACTGGACTGAAATTTTTCAGTCAACCTATTATCCATACTTACCATACTAAATTAAATTTGATATAAAATACTTTTTATCGAATAAACAGCTGGGTGAAGGTCGTCTCCTATTCTGATCTTAGACCAATAGCTCTTATTTACTTCTCAGTAATGCAGCAGATTTAAAAACAACAATATATTAACATGTAAAAAGCAATATTGATTTACCGAGTAGAATGGAGCCCCTGAGCATCGGCCTATGTATTCTGCCCTCCTTAGAAAAAAGGGCACATGTCTCATAGAACCGCTTATGTATAAGTGACCTTATTTCTTAAGATAGGAGGTTAAATTTGCTTTGACTATCGAACTGCACATGTGTCCTTTTTATATAGAGGTAAAGGCAGTATTCCCAAGTGAATATTTGTTTTACTTTGTAAACTCTGAACATTTTTTTCCCCAATTCACGCAAATTATGCGCTTTACACTGAATAAAAAACGTGTCGTTTTACCAAAAGGGACTGGTTTATTTTACAAAAAGTCACGCACGGCACGGACAGGTGTTATTTGAGTAATCTATTACATATTTGACCGCGCGTAGAAAGTGTGATATTCCTATGTTGAGCTTCAAACTCACGACAAACTTTTTTTATTGAGGTGAAAGTAACAATTGGGATAGTTCATATTTTTATAATTACTCTAATTCGAAAACCATTTCGAGGAATAGGGTTTTAAAGCCGTTCTGCATAATTAAGTTTTTGAAATATTTATCTATTTCGGATATTTCGACAAAAGTACATTTAACTTTGTTTGGCTTTCGTTTTCGGCTTGAAGCCCCCTAGGTGTATCTTAAGGGTCAGGCGGAAACCGCTTGAAATAGTATGTTTTAATACACTATTACAATCACTTTTTATCATTAGATATCATTTAATTGTTGTAATTTCTTAGAAAATGCCAACTCAAATTTAAAATAATCATGTCATCCATAAAATGTCTGCTAAATAAATAAAGAAATTAAAACAAAATTATTGGGCCAAATACAGAATGAATGAAATTGGTCTCCTAAAATTAACCATTCTTTCGAAATAGAAATGAAAGGTACAGGCCTATTTCTTTATAATAACTACAACGTATTCAAAAATCGTGGAAATCGGACTTGATTTAGGGGGTGAGAGACGTTATCGCCCGGAGCTATGTTTGTACGGTTTTTTTTACGGCTACGCGTTTTTCTATACTATTGATTACGTTTTCATTTTGTATGCAGACAAGCCTTCGGTTTCAAAATGAAAACGATCGTGATTGCGAGTGCGTTAGACAATAAGCTCTCCGGTCCTCGATATTTACATATAAACCGTTAAAGTAATTTTGTAGTTCCAAATTTAATTTATCGCTATTGTTAACGCGATTTTAGCGGCGCTTTACAATCCTCTTAACACTTTACTATAACATTGAGATGACAACATGACTACCAGAGGGATTATTGTCTAACGCACTCGCAATCACGATCGTTTTGAAAATCGAAGGCTTGTCTGCATACAAAATGAAAACAATTGCTCCACTTTGAAGCCGGTTGCGATTGCGAGTGCGTTTAACAATAAGCCCTCTGATTTCTGAACCTAAAAAACCTCTATTAGGTTATTGACATTGAAATCACTATAACCGTTACCATTATAAATATTGTGTACAGCAATTGCTCACCTAAAGTATATGATACATTTGTAGATGCTTCGTTTGCATTTAGTAACAGTAGTTCATTGTCCACAGAGCCGCGGGCCGCGGAGTATGCGGAGCTGGGCAGCGGGCCGCTGCAGGAGCGCACGGCGGCTGACACGGAGGCGGCTCACGATCTGCTCTCTCTGGCTCAAGGCCTGCCGCCCCTGCCCCCGCTGCCCCCTCTCCCGCTTCCCTCTCTCCCACTACCCCCAGCCCCCACGCTCCTCACCGTCCTCGAACCCGCACCCCCACCCCTCGTGCCCCTCTACACTTATACCATACAACCTACCAACATTTACATCATCGCCGAAGAACCGCCGCTACCTGTATTCACTAGCGTGCAAACCGTCTCGCCGTTCGAATTCGCAAGCATCGATCCACAACTCAATTATGTAACTTATCAAGCCCCGATTGAACCGCCAATGATGCTGCCGCCACAGCCGCAGCAGTTCCTGCCGCCGCAGCCGCAGCAGATGCTGCCGCCAAATTCACAGCAGCTGCTGCCGCCGCAGTCGCAGCAGTTGTTGTCGCCACCTATGCTGCCGCCGCAGGTGCTGTCATCGTCGCTGCTACCGCCCCCACCGCCGCCACCGTTGTTGCCACCACCGCCGCCACCGCCGCTGACTCCACCGCCTCCGTCGCCTCTTCCGCCACCAACCCCGCCTCCGCCGCCGTCGTCGCCGCCGCCGCTTCCACCTCTGCCTTCGACGCCGCCTCTGCTAACGATAGATCTGGAATCTGAGTCGGAAGACGAAGAGCTTACGCCCGAGCTTACTGCGAGCTTGCTGGGGCGAGACAGGTATGGTTGCGACGAGTGCGGTAAACGGTACGCGACGTCTTCCAATCTGTCACGGCACAAGCAGACGCACCGCAGTCTGGACTCAATTTCAGCGAAGCGGTGTGTCGAATGCGGGAAGGCGTACGTATCGATGCCGGCGCTCGCTATGCACGTGCTGACTCATCGCAAGGGGCATGTTTGTGGAGTGTGCGGGAAGCAATTCTCGCGGCCGTGGCTCCTGCGTGGTCATCTCCGCTCGCATACTGGCGAGAAACCGTACCGTTGCGCGCACTGCGGCAAGTTGTTCGCGGATCGCTCCAACCTGCGCGCTCATCTTGCGACTCACACCACCGACAAGCAACACCAGTGCTCAGTGTGCCTGCGCTGGTTCGCGCTTAAGAGTTACCTCAACAAGCATCAAGAGACCGCCTGCAGCCGCCCGAATATCCCCTACTGAGCGGCCGGTACCAACCATTGCAACGAACGTTTCTCTATGAACTTCTTTACACCTTTATACTCAAACAATAAGCGTAACCGCGCTTAGTTTCGACCGCGTCGATAAAAATTAATAAGCAATAATAACGTACCTAATAACGATAGGGCTCTTTCCATAATTCTAAATTTAAAAAGTATATATTTTTAAATTATTAGTCCCGTGTGAAGAATCGTGTCAATTTATGGCAAGAGCCTGTAATGTTACAGCGTAGTGTAATATTTACACGTTAAAGTATAGTTAAGTTAGCGTCGCACGGGTGGTGTGCCATTAGATAGTAGTTACGGTGATACGTAGAGACTTAATGAAACCGTCGAGCTGTGGTACAAAGAGAGCAATAAAGTAAAGAGCGTAGTGTGTGATAGGCGATAGGCGACGCTAGCGCGAGTAGCGTGCGGTGCGTCGCGAGTAGCTTAGTGAGTGGCGACCCGAGAAGACCAAACTGTTGCTCGGGCGCTGCCGCCGCGGCGCCGCGCCCACGCCCCCGCGCCCCCCGCGCTCACATCGCGGCCCCTCGCCCCGCGGCCGCCGCGGCCTCACATCGCTTCGTCTTAGACGCAAACGTCACACTGATTCTCAAAACGCATAGAGATTACCTTCACCGCTCAACACAGTCCAACAATGCTTTGCGAATTTAGCAGTTAATATTAAAACATGACCAAGTACTTTAGAGATTTGCAGACACACTGTACGCTGGTTCGCTCTAATGAACCACTTGTTGCGAGTTTTGGCCTTAAGAATCAAACCAAATGCTCAGTCTTTAATGACTAAGGTTTGGAAAGTCTAATCGAAATAAATTTTGTTTCATTTGAAAAGAAAAGTAAAATATTCGTTTGTTTAACTTCTTTAAAACGCCATCTTTTATTAACGGCTAAAGATGGCGGCGGCGGGTATTTACCCAATTTCGATCTATATTTTTAACTTTTTAACCACGCTAAAATTAAAAATCATACGATTTCCTTCTCGAACCCTTTTGCTTTAAATGTTTCGGTTCAGAGCGAGCCAGCTTGCCCCTATTTCACATAAGTGACAACTGCAGGTGACAGGTGAAAATGTGGTATACATTACCTACTTATTTACCACGAGTTACTACTGCAATGTATACATAATTGTCACGCGTCACCAGCGTTGTCAGGTTTGAGCTTTTGCGGGTAAGATCGTATCTCAATGCCGGATTAACCGTAGTTACAGCAAAAAAGAAACATTATCGTTACGCGCCTTATGTTCAAGATCAGGTACGATGTAGGGTAAGGATTATCTTTTGTTTTCCGCGTTGATGATGTGCTTTTGAATCTCGAATTGTTTCCACTGTGCTGTTCTTTTTTCTATCATTTATGACGATAATATTTTTTCGTTAGCGGAGTGAAGACTGTACAGGATGGCTGAAAAGCGGGGATTGAAAGAAAAGTATTTTTATATAGGATGCTATTTTTTACGTGAGTGACGAACGTTTCAGAACTTCTTTCATTTACTTAGGATTAGTTAGGTTTAGCTTTGTATGATAGTACCTATATCGTTATATTTTCACGTTTATATCCGTTGGCAGCACTATTCGTCAGCAGATATACGATAACTAACGCAAACAAGTTGAAAATATTATTTTCAAACACCACGTCTTTTAAAAAGGATTCATAAAATTAACTTCGGTAGGTACTATATTATGGCAATGCCATTCAGTTCTTTAACTCTCAAGTACATCACTGTACGGTAAGAAAGCAAATATTATCTCTCAGTTTTTAAGTAAACAACAATTCGTTAATCTTGCTATTTAATAAAATAGTTAATTGTGTAAATGTTGCAATGTTAGATACCGATTTAACTAGGAAGTCTTCTTCCTAGTTCAATACCGTAGCTGGGACTTAAACCATCTTAAACCAAGAGTCTTGTCCCTTCCGTGCGACTATTTCACTGACCTACCCGAGTAACGTAAATCGGGTCGAGTTCGACTTCCATAAAACAGTGGCAAAATTCTGTGACCAAAATTAATTACTGATTTGTATTGTTATCTCTGCTGACGGTTTGTGCTCATAATTTACGTATTTAATTGTATCCTAGCGTAAATACTTGATTTATGTACATAAATATAATTATCACACATCAACGTTGTACTCACATAATGCACATTTACTATCGAGATACAAAAGACAAAACGTAGAAAAACATTGATTTGATTTCTTATAGATACCTAGATGGTTTGTACTGGAACACGAGTGTAGTGTCCTTTTTTTTTAAAATCCATTTTAAGACTCAGGTTAATCTTCGCCATCAGACAGCTAGAAATTAGTCATTAGATTTTCTAAACAAACTGAAAACAGCGCTCTCTCTGGAAAACATTGACAACTATTTAAACGATTAGACATTAAAATTTGACAGATCAATTCTCAGCGACTAGCGGAGAAATGGGTTCACTTTGAATTACCTAGATGGCGCTGTGGTGCAAGCAAAGGAAATGGTTGAAATTAAATAAAAACAGATCATTCTAATTAGAATTTAGGAAATAAATAGATTTATTTCGTTATGTTAGTAAAATATATTAAAGAGGGAAGGTTTACACAAATTATTTTGTAGTGAAGTAACATTATAGTTGTGTAACCTAATAAAGAAAGATCGAATTGGCTGGAAGTTGAATAAAAAAAGAAATGACGGCTATAATGCTAAGGAGAGTAGGAGACAAGTTCAAAGTATAATGAACTAGACGATTAGACATTTAAAATTGACAGGTTAATTCTCAGCGACTAGCGGAGAAATGGGTTCACTTTGAATTACCTAGATGGCGCTGTGGTGCAAGCAAAGGAAATGGTTGAAATTAAATAAAAACAGATCATTCTAATTAGAATTTAGAAATAAATAAATTTGTTTCGTTATGTTAGTAAAATAAATTAAAGAGGGAAAGTTTGCACAAATTATTTTGTAATAAAGAATTGGCTGGAAGTTGAATTAAAAAAGAAATGACGGTTATAATGCTAAGGAGAGTAGGAGACAAGTTCAAAGTATAATGAACAAACCATTAGACTTTTAAAATTGACAGGTTAATTCTCAGCGACTAGCGGAGAAATGGGTTCACTTTGAATTACCTAGATGGCGCTGTGGTGCAAGCAAAGGAAATGGTTGAAATTAAATAAAAACAGATCATTCTAATTAGAATTTAGGAAATAAATAGATTTATTTCGTTATGTTAGTAAAATAAATTAAAGAGGGAAGGTTTACACAAATTATTTTGTATTGAGGTAACATTATAGTTGTAAAACCTAATAAATAAGGATCGAATAGGCTGGAAGTTGAAAAAAAAAAAAGAAGAATTATGACCGCTATGTTGCTAAAATGAGTAGGGGTCAAATTCAAAGGATAATGAACTTTGTTTGTTACATGTTATGTTAGAATAATCATTGTCATTAGAAGAGTAAATGCATTATTGCGGGAAAACTTCTGCGCATCCAAGCTTCTTAATACGCAGAGACGCTAGAGAGACGCTAATATGAGGAGAGATGAGTTCAAACGAAAGTGAGCTTTATTTGTTACTTGAAATGATGAAATAGACACTAAAGTTGAATAATTGAAATTTCTTTTGCGGGAAAAGTTGACGCACCCAAGCGATCTTATACGCATGTTTCATACAGCGGGGCCGAAAATTAGGGGTTTCTACGCATGCTCAGGGTTTTCTATATAAAGTCTGGCGAGGGTCTGAGCGGGGCTTTTTTATTCCGGTCGTCGAAGGGGTGAGTTGATATTTTGCTGAGAGGTGTCACGTATCGTCCATTTTTGCCTTGTTGGTTTTTATTTATTTGTGTTGTGCTCGTATATTATAGCTGTGATATTATTTTGGGTGTCGCTTCACGTTGCATTCGAGTAACGCTACAAGTTAACGATTATCGCTACACAGGAATGTTGTAGTTGACTTTATTTTGCTAGGATTGTGAAAATGTTTTAATAACTGGTGTTTGTGTGTTCCGGGATTGTTTTAACATGTTTATTAACCTTCTTTTGTTTTCCAGAACTCTGTAACGTCGCCACAAATGGTAGTCGGTTACGCAGAGCTCCAGGCAGTTGTAGTTTACGAAAATGAATACCTACACTCACATTTTGGTTGTGAGTTGAGACCTGAAGATTTCCACAATCAGGAAACGGACGGTTTTAACTCATTAACTGAGTGAGTTTGGAAGGTACGCGTACAAGGTTTCCTGATACCTTTATTCGGTATATCAGGCTCTGCTGAATGGTACTTTTCATGTCTCCTCTTCAGGGCCCGTAGAAGTGGATCCGAAATCAGTTTGCGATTGTTGTGTGGCCATCTAAAGTACCTTTAGCATTGATCCCCTTATTTATATATGTATATATAGACCACCGTAGGTATTTTCCCCACCTGGAAGCCAACTAAAGGCTAGAAATAGCCGGTCGAAGGGTCTTAGGACTACACACAGGAAGTTTTACTTCCGAAATCGAGGTTATGTTAGGTCTTAGTTGGTCTAGCAAAGGTTTTCTTACACCGGAATTCCTTTACACTACTCACACGTTTAACGTAACTGTAAAAGTCATTTTGGACTTTTAATTGCTCTAAAACAATAGATTAATAGGTGGTTAGGGGTTATAGGTAGTCAGTAGCTTTTCCTTTACACCGAGGGAAGCTTATAAACACGTAATGTGACTAGGTAGGTATATGTAGACAAAGTTTGTTCTACTACTGGCATAGTAAAACAAGCTCTGTCGACGTAAGAATTATAATTATTGAACCAAGAAAACTTAAATTAGCCTTCTAAAGCCAATAGGAAAATTAGGAATTAGTAATAATTAATTCATGTTACAAAAGTCCTCCTTTTAAATTAAATTCATATTAGGCAAATATTCAATCTAGGGTATCGAAACTTACTTATTGAATGTAATCTTGATAGTCTGTGGTTAGGTCTATCTATTCCTGTCAGAAACGTCAAATTCTAAGACTGTCCGTCTAATTAGAAAATAAATAAAGCTCTATAGGCTGCGGAGTATGTATGTTGTCCGATAAACCCGTGTTGGTATGATTAGGGAGTTCGTTTAACATGAAAGGTATTGTAGTGGTTATAATTAGCAGATAGGTAGAGGTCTAAGTTTAAGAAGCATTCGCGTCTAACCTTAGTGATAAACCTAGACGGCTAACTAGGGAGACGCCCGCAAACATGTTTTATCAGTTAGTGTGTATAAAAGAGTTCACGTTAAAACTGTCCCAAACGAATAAAAGTAATTAGTTAGCTATGTGTATTTACACAAGGTTGTTGTCATAGAGGTAATCTAAGCACGTAACGAAACTTATTAGTCTACGGTATTATTATTAACCTTCTAGGATAGTAAGGGTTAATTAAAGAGTTCACGTTAAAACTGTCTCAAACGAATAAAAGTAATTAGTTAGTTATGTGTATTTACACCAGGTTATTGTCATAGAAGTCATCTAAGCAAAACGAGAGTCTATGATATTATTATTAACTTTCTAGGATAGTAAGGATAAATAAGTACGGTTACATACCTGCTAAAAGATAAGCTAGGCTTATCATATTTAGATATTATTCCGAAGAGGTTCTAGTTGTAAGAATTAAATCGTTATCATTATAAGCTATACCTTATCTTTAAACATCAGGTAGAGTAAATAAATCTAGGTTAACGTAGTCCTTTTGTATAGGTAAAATTCAAAGTGATACTTACGAGTTGGTCTGTCCTTTCAATACACCTTTAACAGCTATAGATGTGCGGTACATACCTAGCTACGGCTTACTGTCTCTGTCCAAGGACAATCAGTGGTCACTGTACTTACACATATGCTTAGTTGTTGTCTGAAGGAACCCTAGTGTTGAGTATACACTATGTGGTTCAAGAACACACCACCTTTGTGAGAATATTAAGGTTATTAAAGAAGTTATTTAGTGATAAAACCAAAGGGCTACTAATTTAGTTAAATTAAGTGTTGAAACAGGATATCTGAAAGCGCATTAAATCAATTATAGGGCTACTTACTAGGGCTAATTAATTTTAGATATAATTTAGTGTTGGCAACTTCAGTGAAGTAGATGGTATATGTAAAATTTACACAAGTGTCTCAGACTAAGTTATGAATGGTGAGGAAACACTAATTCATTATTTTATTAAATTTTAAACTAAACAGTTTATGTACTAGGGATATAGTACTGAAATTGAATTATAGTAATCTGAGTGATTCAATAATTCATACTACAATCCAGAGTATAAAGGTTGTAGAACCCGCTTAGTAGGGTTAATTACATGATAATTACAGTAGGTATACTACTAAATAGTTTGGTAGTTATGACTACAAATTATAGAGAAAGACACACAAAGTTTGTCATAGGCATATTGAGTTTAATTCTATAAGTAAGAAGTAACAGGCTAAGAATTAAGAATAAAGCCTAAAACTAAGCATTGATATTATATTGTTCTAATATATTATTTTGTGTTCAAAGGTAAAATGAATAATTGAATTAAATAGTTTAATCCTTTGAGTTTGTCTCGGTCTCTCTTCTCAAAGGATCCTTTTGGAGAGACTAGTAGAATCAAGTTTACCTAAGACTAGAATTAGTCTACTAAATTTAACATTAATAAAATAATGTGTTATACTAAATAATAAAAGATATATTAGTGGGCGGGCTCTGAGGTTATGGTTGAAGAGCAGCGGAACGGCGTGTGATGGGGCCGTTCCTGTAATCACTAATATATTATTGCAATTTTATAAAAGTATATCTAGTAAGATATTTGAATTAAACCTAGAGTTCGTTCATAGTTATGTAGTTTATATCTGAAGCTCCAAGTAATATTCTAAGTCGCCTAATAGATATTATGTTTCAACAGAAGAATGATTATATTTTATGTTAGGATTTCTATATTCAAGCTAGCTATAACTCTGTTCCTTGGTTAATAATACAAAGTTAGGTTAATTAATCCTTTCCAGTAGACTATTATAATAATTTGAACCTTATTTCAATTAGGAATTTTATTAATATAATTCTTTACTGAATAGTTAATACTTTTAGTTTTGATTTAACAACATATAGATGTTAGCTGGCAAGTTTAATGGTATTCTCTAAAAGTAATCAGTAGGAAGGAGTAATTAGGAACTTCATAATAGACTAGTAATAATAAACTCTCGCTCATTAAAGTTCTTTGGTTTACTATTCGGTTCACAATGTAGGGTTCCTAGACATTAGACGATCATGAGGCCAACTTAAATATAAGAAAAAATACTTGTATAGTTAAATATATAAATAGAATTATTTTAAAAGTGATTTTTGGGGGGGGATCAGTACAGTTTGGGATGCCTAGACCAGGATGTGAAACCTAAATTATTATTTATTACGTGACCTTAGATATAGTATAAATAATTATGCTATGTTTTTCGTCACAATTTGATGTCCGTGTAAAAGGAGTGAGCTTGAGTTTATTATTGATAACTTAGTTGAGGTCGTTTCATTAGATAAATAACTTAACAACACAAATTATATCATTAATTTTTAATTCTCTGTATTACAATAGGTTAGGTTAGGTTAAGTCTAGTCGAAGTATTTAGCTTAATCTATAGGTGAATTCAATGCAGGCTATCCGATCCATTTTGTTCTGAAATGCATGTCTACAATTTCACTAAAATACGTCCATGACGATTGCCCGCGACAGAGCAATGGCACTGAGTTTCACGAAGGCACTGTGTTTTCGCTAAATCACATCTTGTAACGCACTTTTCACTTATAATCACTGATTGTTTTGGTCACTAGAATTTAACCGGGTTTTATTAGATGAACGTGACTCCGTGTTTAGTGGTACCTAATTAAAGTAATTATATTTTTTTTTACAAGTTGGATTAAAATATCAACGAGATAATGTGTGTTTGATCTTTACTACTTAAGAAGTTGAAAAGTGACGAGTTTATAGATAGATAGTACCTAATGTTACAGTTTACTCGGTGGTCGTTTAAAGCGTTTGATAAAACCGTGTTACGTTCTCCTATCGTCTAACTTCACTGAACGCTAGGATTGGTCGAAATCGTTAGCTTTATCATCTATTTGACCAATCTGTGGTCATCGCAGTGACAGTAGTCAGGGGCGTTTTTATAATGTGAAACGAAGCGAAGACAAAATGATTATTATACACGCTTCGTCTCATAAAAAGTTGTAAATACCTAGTTCCATTCGAGTATATTAATTTTTAGAATCAAAGCCCCTAAATTTTATATAATACGTTTTTAAGTAAAAGGCTAATTACTTGCCATATGACGGATTTAGGAGTAATTTAAAAGAAAAAGTCGCGTGTGGCTCATAGATAATGTAATAAATAAATATTGCGTTACGTTTTACGGGAGATTTATTCGATGATTGGAAATTCGATAGTCACTTGAAATAATTTAAAATCATTAAATTATTTAGACATACAAATACTATTAAATAATTGTATGACATGTAACATGTTAAATACCCAAGTTGGTTATTTAACTACTGATTCTAAGTTAACTGTTAGTAATTAGGATTCTATAACATTCATTCCATAAGTATAAAACTTTATGGATAGTGAGTATCGATTATACTTATTAAATTAATAAAATAAAAAAAATAAAACAAATCGCATAGCCAAACCCTAAACAAATGGATAAGACGTTCTATTATATAGGTAGGTAAGTAGATATTTCAATTGGTTAGATGAGATAAATTAGGAGATATTTAGAATTTAACTTGTATAAGTAAAAGCTGGTATTTTATTTGAATTTACAAGACCAAGCTGGTTTTTGGGTAAGATTAATAAAATGGACTATACTTACCCATCTTATAGATATGTTTGACAAATTTAAAACTGATTAAGAGATTTGCATATGGGGAGGTGATAATAGTTTGTTAGTAAAGAACTAAGATCATAACATAAACATCAGGCAATATTTTAGTCATATTGTATAAGAAGTTAGGCATAAACATTGTTTTGATGTATTTTTAGTAATTAAAAATAATGTAAAGCTTACATTATCATGAATCATTCATAACCTTTAAGTCAGGAAGAAATTTAAAGTAAAACTAGATTTTATTTATAAAAACAGAGGTAAACAAAATTGCATCAACTTATCCCAGCTGATACATAAAAGAAACAAATCATGCTTGGTTTAAGGTAAAATAAGTAAATCATAAGACAAAATTATGTAATCCATGAACAGTACATAACACAGGGTTAGTAGAAAGGAAAATAAGGTTTAGCACAACACAAATCACAATCGTTCACTTAGTAGGAAGCCGTCCCGGGTAGCTTGCAATGGTTTTACATGTAGAATAGTTACTGCTAGATTGGTTAAAACTTGCAGGCGATTAAACATTATGTTAGTAGGGTAATGAACTCTATCATAACTGCAGAGGGTGTCATCTCTCAATATTGCTGAAATAAAAGCAGAATATTCCGTTAGTTACTGAAAACAACATTAAGTAAACTTCATATCTAACAACTATATTCATTACTAGAAAGACTAAGGTACATAAAGGTACATAAAGGTAGTAATAATACTAAATTAAAGTTTAGAATTATGCTAAATAAAGGAGTTATGCGCATCGACATGAACTAAGGTTAATATAAATAAGTTATAGGTATAACTCACTATACATAGAAAAGGATTGTATACTTACGTAATATGAGCAGTTTTCTCCACTAGGTTGTAATATGGTCCAAGTTATTGACAGGCAGGAACACATTAGCCAATTTGGTTTGCTAATCACACCGGGTGATAAATTTAGCTATATAAAACTTCTTGTTCTTCTCTTTAATGGCAATCTCAGAGCCTGGTGCCAATGTCAGGAATGTTCAATTTTGGTTAAGTACGTAAAACACGGGACTTCTGTTTTATTTTGATAAACAAACAATATTAGTCATAGAGTTGGTAACGAACAATAAGCTCAAACAAAGCTGTTTAGCTGTCATATTTTGCAGTAGCATCCACAGATAATGTAAGGCGCGTCTCTGTCCGTTCAGAAACCTAAACACGTTCAAGTCGAAAAAAAAACAGGTCTGAAAATGTTGAGTGAAAACATAATAATAATAATCTCACATTTATTTAGCTATAGTTGCTATGTATCACTACGTACGGTAATTTTATTTTTATTGGTTATGATGGATGCGGAGATATTTAAGGCAAGGATGGTCAACGAATAATAAAACATGTGGCCGTACCTTTATACAGATTACGATAAAATCCCTTTTTGAAGTTGTTGCCTGCGAGTTGGACCGTGAATGTGACATGTCAATCGTAATAGGTGACAATGTCAAAATAGGGGGCTGTCAGAGTTTGTTGTTTTTATCTGTCATAATGTATTTAGTTATGAATATTTTATTCAAAGTTTAGTGAAAGAAACTTTTATATAGTGCAAAAATAATTACGCGAGCCGGGAATATAACTTGGTAATCATGGCGTATGTTTTTATAATAAGTTAGTGTCAAAAGTTATTAGCTTTGAAGGTTTGACTGTCAGTGGTTAGGTATAATAATAAAATGTAAGTTTATGGTTTTGTATTCGAATAAGTTAAATTAAATGGTATTTAGTACACATTAGGTTAAAGGATCAAAACTATCGAGTTATTATCAAAGTTTTCCATGCTAAATTCGCGGTGTAACTACATCTGATTTACGCGTAGTGTAAATGACTGAATTTTCTCTTGTTGAGAAATATATACCAGTCAATGTATATGTAAATATATATATAGTTCATACATAGTTAAGAACTTTTATCAAAGTTTTCTCTTGCTGGATCCGCAGAGAAATATACATCGGACGTTATGTATATACTTTGAGAATCTCATGCTAGATCCGCTGAGAGATATACAATCAGACTAGATGTATATATGAATAACTATAATAGTAATTTCACTTGTTAGATATGGTGAAAAATATACGCCAAGTATAGTGTTTTTATACTTTTAAAATATTTAGGGAAACACTGGAATTATGTACTGGACATAATATATGAAACTATTTGAGTATTAAATTCAAATTGGACATAGTGTGGTATTAGTAGATCTAGAGTTGAAGTAGTTGTATGAAGGTGGATTTTCTTATTTAATATAAGTAGGACAAATAAAATTTAAAATTAAAAACAGAAAATCTAAATAACGGATAAAAATAAATAAAATTAAGTTTTAGAATAAGGCGATTAAGCATACTAGAATAATAATAATAATAATAACAAAATAATTAGGTTGTTTGCTGGCGAGATTAACTTGAGGAATAGGGAGAGGTTGTAATTAAATAAAATTTATTTGAGAAAATGACTTGTATCATAATAAGGTGAAATTATTTAATGAATAATAAGGTTAAGGGAAGGGAGATTTCTTGCAAAGAAATCAGGTTAAGAATTTATAGGGACGACTACTCAAATTTGGTTATGGATATTATAGGAATACAATTCCTTTAGAGTGTGGTGATAAGGTGAAATGAGGGTGTGATATTATGATCTAAGATGAATTCAGAGGATGAAGTATGGTTTGAGGTTAACTATAATGGGACCATTTTGGAGTAGACGTTCTTGAATTATAACCAGGCTGGATCTGTCGATATCTGAACCTCTGGGAGGGGAATTATACACAACTAATTGTCAAGAATTTATGTGTTAGGTTAAAATCGTTTTACGATTCGACCCATTGGAAGGGGTAGTTCTTGATAATTAATACTATACAAGTGTAAGAAGGTTATAACAGAAAAATACACACCTACTTTCAGTGATGAAAGGTTCAAAGTTAAATGTTAAATAATAATAATAAAAAAAGGTATCTGGGTGTATTGACATGCTTAATAGTCACAATATTGAGTGTGCTAATATAGCTGAAGTTGAACTATTTAGTTGTTGAAAGTAACACATGCACCAAAAAGGAGATAACAGATGACTAATTTTGTGGGGGTGAGGAATGGTTTTTGGTTTTGACTTTTGAAGATATTAGTACTTGTTTAACATTATATTAGTTTGCAAGTAGATTTTCTCGGAGGAATCTCTTATTCCGGGCAGTGTGGAAAAGAAATTTGAGTTCGGGCAATGTGAGCGTACAGATTTCGATTGATTCCCAGGAAAATTATTACTAGAATACACTTATCTCACAAATAAGTGCTACTTTTGCGAACTAATAAAATTAGAGGAACATATCATCATCAATTAATACTAGGAATCATAGATCCAAGCTTCTACCTAAGGTGTCGTATGTTTGTCTTGTGATTGGTTAAATACACAACACATTAAAGCATAGTGGTCGGAACAGATATCAACGGATTTGGTTTCCCATATAAGGTTAGGGTAAGGAAATTGGTATTTGATAATAATGAAAAAAAAGGTAAATGATAAGATTAAAGAACTTTGACTATAATTGACATTCTGAATCATGTACTTTAAGGTAAACACCATAGGGAAGGTATTATCGATTTGTATGAGAGGACTCAACTGTTTCTTTTACCAGAGCAATGTTGGATATGAACAATAGTCGGGCAATGTGACTAAGTTCTAATTGAAAAAGTGGAGTCTGAAGGTATTTTCTTTTACTCCTATAATCGGTGCAGTGATGGAGGTATAAGAACATATGAGGGAACAATGTGATTATATCTCTAACTACATTGGTGTAGTTTGAGTTATGCAAATTATTAACACACATCAGGACAGATTATATAAAATAGAAAGGACGTGATTCATTGTGTAAAATTAGTTATGATAAATACATACCTATTTCTAATTGGTGAATATATCAAAGAATTGAGAATTGAAAATTTTGATATAGGGTTCCAGTTAAAGGAGGTCATCCTTTTGTTTTCCAATGTCTCTTACAGATAACATCAAAGATGTTGTCTTTCTTAGTCATTGTGGGGGTGAGCTGTACTGGAACACGAGTGTAGTGTCCTTTTTTTTTAAAATCCATTTTAAGACTCAGGTTAATCTTCGCCATCAGACAGCTAGAAATTAGTCATTAGATTTTCTAAACAAACTGAAAACAGCGCTCTCTCTGGAAAACATTGACAACTATTTAAACGATTAGACATTAAAATTTGACAGATCAATTCTCAGCGACTAGCGGAGAAATGGGTTCACTTTGAATTACCTAGATGGCGCTGTGGTGCAAGCAAAGGAAATGGTTGAAATTAAATAAAAACAGATCATTCTAATTAGAATTTAGGAAATAAATAGATTTATTTCGTTATGTTAGTAAAATATATTAAAGAGGGAAGGTTTACACAAATTATTTTGTAGTGAAGTAACATTATAGTTGTGTAACCTAATAAAGAAAGATCGAATTGGCTGGAAGTTGAATAAAAAAAGAAATGACGGCTATAATGCTAAGGAGAGTAGGAGACAAGTTCAAAGTATAATGAACTAGACGATTAGACATTTAAAATTGACAGGTTAATTCTCAGCGACTAGCGGAGAAATGGGTTCACTTTGAATTACCTAGATGGCGCTGTGGTGCAAGCAAAGGAAATGGTTGAAATTAAATAAAAACAGATCATTCTAATTAGAATTTAGAAATAAATAAATTTGTTTCGTTATGTTAGTAAAATAAATTAAAGAGGGAAAGTTTGCACAAATTATTTTGTAATAAAGAATTGGCTGGAAGTTGAATTAAAAAAGAAATGACGGTTATAATGCTAAGGAGAGTAGGAGACAAGTTCAAAGTATAATGAACAAACCATTAGACTTTTAAAATTGACAGGTTAATTCTCAGCGACTAGCGGAGAAATGGGTTCACTTTGAATTACCTAGATGGCGCTGTGGTGCAAGCAAAGGAAATGGTTGAAATTAAATAAAAACAGATCATTCTAATTAGAATTTAGGAAATAAATAGATTTATTTCGTTATGTTAGTAAAATAAATTAAAGAGGGAAGGTTTACACAAATTATTTTGTATTGAGGTAACATTATAGTTGTAAAACCTAATAAATAAGGATCGAATAGGCTGGAAGTTGAAAAAAAAAAAAGAAGAATTATGACCGCTATGTTGCTAAAATGAGTAGGGGTCAAATTCAAAGGATAATGAACTTTGTTTGTTACATGTTATGTTAGAATAATCATTGTCATTAGAAGAGTAAATGCATTATTGCGGGAAAACTTCTGCGCATCCAAGCTTCTTAATACGCAGAGACGCTAGAGAGACGCTAATATGAGGAGAGATGAGTTCAAACGAAAGTGAGCTTTATTTGTTACTTGAAATGATGAAATAGACACTAAAGTTGAATAATTGAAATTTCTTTTGCGGGAAAAGTTGACGCACCCAAGCGATCTTATACGCATGTTTCATACAGCGGGGCCGAAAATTAGGGGTTTCTACGCATGCTCAGGGTTTTCTATATAAAGTCTGGCGAGGGTCTGAGCGGGGCTTTTTTATTCCGGTCGTCGAAGGGGTGAGTTGATATTTTGCTGAGAGGTGTCACGTATCGTCCATTTTTGCCTTGTTGGTTTTTATTTATTTGTGTTGTGCTCGTATATTATAGCTGTGATATTATTTTGGGTGTCGCTTCACGTTGCATTCGAGTAACGCTACAAGTTAACGATTATCGCTACACAGGAATGTTGTAGTTGACTTTATTTTGCTAGGATTGTGAAAATGTTTTAATAACTGGTGTTTGTGTGTTCCGGGATTGTTTTAACATGTTTATTAACCTTCTTTTGTTTTCCAGAACTCTGTAACGTCGCCACAAATGGTAGTCGGTTACGCAGAGCTCCAGGCAGTTGTAGTTTACGAAAATGAATACCTACACTCACATTTTGGTTGTGAGTTGAGACCTGAAGATTTCCACAATCAGGAAACGGACGGTTTTAACTCATTAACTGAGTGAGTTTGGAAGGTACGCGTACAAGGTTTCCTGATACCTTTATTCGGTATATCAGGCTCTGCTGAATGGTACTTTTCATGTCTCCTCTTCAGGGCCCGTAGAAGTGGATCCGAAATCAGTTTGCGATTGTTGTGTGGCCATCTAAAGTACCTTTAGCATTGATCCCCTTATTTATATATGTATATATAGACCACCGTAGGTATTTTCCCCACCTGGAAGCCAACTAAAGGCTAGAAATAGCCGGTCGAAGGGTCTTAGGACTACACACAGGAAGTTTTACTTCCGAAATCGAGGTTATGTTAGGTCTTAGTTGGTCTAGCAAAGGTTTTCTTACACCGGAATTCCTTTACACTACTCACACGTTTAACGTAACTGTAAAAGTCATTTTGGACTTTTAATTGCTCTAAAACAATAGATTAATAGGTGGTTAGGGGTTATAGGTAGTCAGTAGCTTTTCCTTTACACCGAGGGAAGCTTATAAACACGTAATGTGACTAGGTAGGTATATGTAGACAAAGTTTGTTCTACTACTGGCATAGTAAAACAAGCTCTGTCGACGTAAGAATTATAATTATTGAACCAAGAAAACTTAAATTAGCCTTCTAAAGCCAATAGGAAAATTAGGAATTAGTAATAATTAATTCATGTTACAAAAGTCCTCCTTTTAAATTAAATTCATATTAGGCAAATATTCAATCTAGGGTATCGAAACTTACTTATTGAATGTAATCTTGATAGTCTGTGGTTAGGTCTATCTATTCCTGTCAGAAACGTCAAATTCTAAGACTGTCCGTCTAATTAGAAAATAAATAAAGCTCTATAGGCTGCGGAGTATGTATGTTGTCCGATAAACCCGTGTTGGTATGATTAGGGAGTTCGTTTAACATGAAAGGTATTGTAGTGGTTATAATTAGCAGATAGGTAGAGGTCTAAGTTTAAGAAGCATTCGCGTCTAACCTTAGTGATAAACCTAGACGGCTAACTAGGGAGACGCCCGCAAACATGTTTTATCAGTTAGTGTGTATAAAAGAGTTCACGTTAAAACTGTCCCAAACGAATAAAAGTAATTAGTTAGCTATGTGTATTTACACAAGGTTGTTGTCATAGAGGTAATCTAAGCACGTAACGAAACTTATTAGTCTACGGTATTATTATTAACCTTCTAGGATAGTAAGGGTTAATTAAAGAGTTCACGTTAAAACTGTCTCAAACGAATAAAAGTAATTAGTTAGTTATGTGTATTTACACCAGGTTATTGTCATAGAAGTCATCTAAGCAAAACGAGAGTCTATGATATTATTATTAACTTTCTAGGATAGTAAGGATAAATAAGTACGGTTACATACCTGCTAAAAGATAAGCTAGGCTTATCATATTTAGATATTATTCCGAAGAGGTTCTAGTTGTAAGAATTAAATCGTTATCATTATAAGCTATACCTTATCTTTAAACATCAGGTAGAGTAAATAAATCTAGGTTAACGTAGTCCTTTTGTATAGGTAAAATTCAAAGTGATACTTACGAGTTGGTCTGTCCTTTCAATACACCTTTAACAGCTATAGATGTGCGGTACATACCTAGCTACGGCTTACTGTCTCTGTCCAAGGACAATCAGTGGTCACTGTACTTACACATATGCTTAGTTGTTGTCTGAAGGAACCCTAGTGTTGAGTATACACTATGTGGTTCAAGAACACACCACCTTTGTGAGAATATTAAGGTTATTAAAGAAGTTATTTAGTGATAAAACCAAAGGGCTACTAATTTAGTTAAATTAAGTGTTGAAACAGGATATCTGAAAGCGCATTAAATCAATTATAGGGCTACTTACTAGGGCTAATTAATTTTAGATATAATTTAGTGTTGGCAACTTCAGTGAAGTAGATGGTATATGTAAAATTTACACAAGTGTCTCAGACTAAGTTATGAATGGTGAGGAAACACTAATTCATTATTTTATTAAATTTTAAACTAAACAGTTTATGTACTAGGGATATAGTACTGAAATTGAATTATAGTAATCTGAGTGATTCAATAATTCATACTACAATCCAGAGTATAAAGGTTGTAGAACCCGCTTAGTAGGGTTAATTACATGATAATTACAGTAGGTATACTACTAAATAGTTTGGTAGTTATGACTACAAATTATAGAGAAAGACACACAAAGTTTGTCATAGGCATATTGAGTTTAATTCTATAAGTAAGAAGTAACAGGCTAAGAATTAAGAATAAAGCCTAAAACTAAGCATTGATATTATATTGTTCTAATATATTATTTTGTGTTCAAAGGTAAAATGAATAATTGAATTAAATAGTTTAATCCTTTGAGTTTGTCTCGGTCTCTCTTCTCAAAGGATCCTTTTGGAGAGACTAGTAGAATCAAGTTTACCTAAGACTAGAATTAGTCTACTAAATTTAACATTAATAAAATAATGTGTTATACTAAATAATAAAAGATATATTAGTGGGCGGGCTCTGAGGTTATGGTTGAAGAGCAGCGGAACGGCGTGTGATGGGGCCGTTCCTGTAATCACTAATATATTATTGCAATTTTATAAAAGTATATCTAGTAAGATATTTGAATTAAACCTAGAGTTCGTTCATAGTTATGTAGTTTATATCTGAAGCTCCAAGTAATATTCTAAGTCGCCTAATAGATATTATGTTTCAACAGAAGAATGATTATATTTTATGTTAGGATTTCTATATTCAAGCTAGCTATAACTCTGTTCCTTGGTTAATAATACAAAGTTAGGTTAATTAATCCTTTCCAGTAGACTATTATAATAATTTGAACCTTATTTCAATTAGGAATTTTATTAATATAATTCTTTACTGAATAGTTAATACTTTTAGTTTTGATTTAACAACATATAGATGTTAGCTGGCAAGTTTAATGGTATTCTCTAAAAGTAATCAGTAGGAAGGAGTAATTAGGAACTTCATAATAGACTAGTAATAATAAACTCTCGCTCATTAAAGTTCTTTGGTTTACTATTCGGTTCACAATGTAGGGTTCCTAGACATTAGACGATCATGAGGCCAACTTAAATATAAGAAAAAATACTTGTATAGTTAAATATATAAATAGAATTATTTTAAAAGTGATTTTTGGGGGGGGATCAGTACAGGTTCGACAAAATCAATGCTGATATTGTTTATTTTAAATCATAACCTTTATAATAATTACCCATGTAAACCGTTATTAATAAGATTTTATGTTTTAATGGCCACAACTATTAGCACTTAATTCGTTAAGTGTCAAACCGAATTTACGCCATTTTTCAACCCACTTTTTGAAAACTGTCTAGTTGTCTATAAGGGGTCACAATCGTGACAGAGAACTATAGCTGAAATTTATGTATATCATTTTATTTAGAATTTTAATCACCCTTTAACAAATTAAAAACAATGGTACGATACTGCAACGAACATTCATAGTTCTTATAAGGATGTTATATTAAAAACAATACATGATTTATTTATAGTGTATTCTTAGCTCAAATTTCTGTTCCTTCTTAATTAAATACTCTCCTATACTCACCCCTTAAAAATAACGAGTTACTTCTGCGGGCCTAGTATGGCTGCGTCTCTATCGCGTGTCAAAAATGTGGATAAAGCATCCGTCACTCTCGTACTTACTTAAGTGTCAGAAGGTGACGAATGCCTTATCCAAACTTCGTCACGCTATAAACGCAGCCATATTAGGGCCCCTGATTACCATCGTGCCCTGAGGGGCTAGAGAAGGCGCATTACGCTAGCTAGCGTTTCTATTCGTTACGTTTTTAAACCAATCGCGTCACTTGTAGATGACGTGATACGAAAAGTCACGTGATCTACCAGTGACGCGATTGGTTTACAAACGAAACGAATAGAAACGCTGGTTAGCGTAATGCATCTTGTCTAGCCCCTCTTTCTCTTAATAAGTCACCGCGTGGTCGTCGTTGGAGATAGAATGTTTTACCCGTCAGTGCATAGACATTACGAGTTCCGACGTGTATCGACGAGTCTAACTTCGTCGCAGCGTCATTGAATTTAATAACATCCTCACCTCTGCCAAGACTAGGTATTTGGTAGGTTTTAACTAATCATAATCCAGCCTCTGAGGGCCCAGACAAGATGCACTACGCTAACTATCGTTTCTATTCGTTTCGTGTTTAAACCAATCGCGTCACTGGTAGATGACGTGATACGAAAAGTCACGTGATCTACCAGGACTACCAGTGACGCGATTGGTTTAAAAACGAATCGAACAGAAACGCTCGTTAGCGTAGTGCATCTTGGCAGGGCCCTCAGATCTTTGTTTCCAACAGACCATTCCTATAAAGCCGTGGCTAGTACTACCTATACATTTTTTGTGTAACGTGTTTTAGTATAACATCTATATGAGCTTATATATCCCGGTTATATCATATCGAAAGTGTTTAATATATTTAAAAGAGCTTTAGGTGATGTTTGGTAGGTTTGCTCAATGAGATTAAGGAATATTTGATTTACTTATAAGTGTAGTTGATATTTGTCATTTGAACTGTCTCTTTACTTGTAACATATATATGTTAATAAAACGTTAGACTCGCACCGGGGGTTCCGTACCATGACACAATAATGCTAATATGACTTGATAGAATAATTTAATCAGAAGAATATAGCAATAACAAGGACATACCAAAACCAGATGGGTGACTGCCTACACAAACTTCAAGTTGGTATAATTTATCTTATATATCTCACTAATATTATAAATTTGAAAATTCGTGTGTTAGTTTGTTACTTCGTCACGCTACAACTGAAGGCTGAACAAATTTGGATGAAATTTGGAGTGGAGATAGCTTATATCCTGGATATAGGCTTTTCAGCCCAGAAAATTGCAGAGAATTGATGTTTGTTACCCAATCAAGGCAGAACGGCTAAAAGATTTTGAATGAAATTTGGCACAGAGAGAGATAGACTAGTCTAGTCCGGAATAAAATATTGGCTAGTTTTTATCCTGTAAAATTAGACAGTGCCCGAGGGAATAGCGATAAACGATTAGCGTTTGGGTACGGAACCCTACGAACACTAACTTTTTATTGTTACTGTGATTAACACGTAAGTACAGTTAAAGTACTTTAATTGTTCTGCGACTATGGAACCCTGTCATAATGACAGCGTCAAACCACATGAAAGAAATTACGCCAAAATTAATGATTAACGTCATGCAACAGGGTTCCATAGTGGCATAACAATTAAAGTCCTTAACTGTACACCCAGTAGCTAAAAAAACACGACGGAGAACGTCGTTCGGTTTAAATTGACCTGAAAAATCTTTGAGTAAAGAGACGTTAGACCCTTGTAATATTACTGTAGTTCTACTCACTATCCATTAGGTTTAGAATATTTGTCAATTTGATAATTTTGTCAATTTATGAATATGTATCAGATACCCAAGTTACCTATTTGATTGTAATATGCTACACACTTCCTTTCAGTACCTATTCTACATTTCAAAAACAAACATAATGAAACGAACGTAACAATATTTAAAAATGAGTTATCTTTTGCCCAGCAACAATTTGAAATAAATAATAATTTTGTCATTTTGTAAAAAACTACAAAAAACTCCTCGAAGTAAAAAATACGAGGTAAATCGTACTTCTTTCAAATAACTTTTAAATTGTATAAAATAACAGTTTTGTTAGTCTATCTAACGTGTGAAAATCCAATCGAGGCAAAACAAACATCCAACTAAATGCGAGGTAACAAAATAAATAGGGAGAAATAGTTTTGCTTTGAGCGTTACATTGCATGCATAGGATAAACAAACGGAGAAATGAAATTAAAATGGAATGCATTATAAAAAAAAAACCCACTTTATATTTTATTAGTTTTCAATCGCATTTTCTATGGAAATTCAGAATAAAATTTGGATACAACAAATCAGCACAGCACCTTGGGTTAAAACATTTAAATATATGCAAATTAAAAGTAAGTCCTGCTTGAACACAACAAGGGACTAGTCTAGTAGACCAATCACTTAGACATTCGAACATTTGAGAAACTGAAACTAAAACAATAAAATTACGTCAGATAACGTCCGAGGGAAATCTGTACCACTCTAGTCAAAGAAACGCATGTGCGCAGAAACAACCAAGTCGCAATAACATCCCATCACTTAAACTTGAGTAATGCGGCGTTGAATACGTCGTCTTATTACGACCGGGTCCTTCGGTGGGAAACGAATACGTTTCCTTGATTGTACAGCACGTGTCAATTGAAATTGCCAATATTGCCATAGATGTAAACAAATTGAAAATGAAAAATGAAAAAATAAAAATGAAAATGTATATTCAGAAAAACTTAACTTAAGGCATAACAATGGTTTTGGGTCCTGCGCTAGGATTCCCTGTTGCAGGGCTCAAAGCCCAATTAGTACTGTTTGACACATAACCTCAAATATTCACCAAGCGTGTTTTTAGTTAATACCACGTATAATTAACAGTTATTTAATCTTAAACGTAATGTGAGAGTAAAGATCCAGTAAATAAATCATTGCTAAGACCTCACTTGATGTTTAAAAGCACGCAAACGCAATAATGGTGAATTAATTGGTTCGTTTGGTTGTTTACATCTTTGCCGATTTCAAATTGGCACAGACTTATTCCAATACTATAGTAAAAACAAGTTTCAATATACAGAGGAGGCAATAAAAACAAGTAGGTACCTAATGAAATGGTACATTACTGCACAGACCGGGAAATGGCCGTTGAGGGACGAGTAGAGTTAGCGTGGCCGAGACGCAGTCGAGGCCGCGCTATATACAAGTCCAGCAACCGCCCTTCCCGGTCGAGGCTTGTATATAGTGCTTTTCTCCAACAATGCGAGAAAGTATAACACATATTGTTTAAATATTAAACACAGTCCCAAAATTTCCTTGAAAAAAAAAACAGAAACACGTACTTTTAAAAGTACTGAAACAAAGCATTAAATTTAAATCACACATTTAAACGTAATAAATTCAATTTGAATAAAATATGGTTTAAATTATAGCATTTATTACGCGTTTATGTTATTTCGGCAATTTATTTTGTTTATGAACACAATTTCTATAAAAAAAACGTCAAACTATTTGATACAATTTAAAATACGCGTAAACGCTGTTTGAAAATGGTTAACTTTTTAGTCTATGACATTTAAAAAGTAAAATACACAAGGAAGAATTGTGATTGCACGAGTGTTTGGCTGTTTGGAGTTAGTTATCCTAGTCCAAACATGGTTTTGAAAAGTAAAACACCAGGTACGTAATGAAAGTATACATTTTCGCGGCCGCTGATGCTGGTAAACAATCACTTTTTTTTTTAATTTATCTGTACCTGGAACTCAGAACTTCGCGGGCTGATTTTACGACAGTAAGGATAACATTTCCGAGCATGTGGGAGAATTTTTTTTTAAGTAACACTTTTATATGTGTAGTCAAACGCTGATAGGAAGTGTGTAGCGAATATCGCGGTATCAAGGCAAGTCTTCCATTTTGTAACGATCTCAATTCGAACGGACGCGTGTTTTAATTGTTACTACGGAAACTTGATCAAGATTTAGTTTCGATGAAAAATCACTTGTATTTTTAAATGAAAATGCACTACAAAAATTCGTAATGCCGATTGTTAAGTAATGTAATTGGAGTTAGGGTTGGCACCGCATTTGCAGGCATGAGATTGTTATCGTAATGTATCAAATGACTATTTTATGGGCTCTGGAGTCCACTTAGTCGGCGATGCATTCTCAATGGCATTTATTAAAAGACGATAAGTGTTTGCAATATTATCGTTAATCTAAAACTAAAATTGATTGAGAATTGTCTTTTCATATATTATCATGTATCTAACCTCGTTCGAAATTATATTTTTTTGCCAACCCTGTAGGTAGGTATTAAAAAAAGCAATATTTTTCATTGTATTACCCTGGATGTATATAACTTTTCGCACTTGAGCGTTCTTGATCTGGTTTACGTAGGACGTGTATTATATAGGTATTTCATTAATTATGCACTTGAAATTAACGAAAATTTTGTCTAAATGTGTACCTATCTGAAATTGCTTTGGTTAGACTACAGTTGTATTGAATATTAATTAGTAATTTTTAGTAATACCAGTATTGTGGTGCGACGTGTAAGCGACAAAATGTAACGCTTGGAGATCTCTTTTTAAGTCTTACGACGTAGACGCACTAAGCATCAAAAAGAAAAAAATAGAGCGCTCTGTTTAACGTACTTTACGCTTGCATAATTTGAACTGTATATACGTGAATATCTACCGCAAAACAGCAGTGTTCGCGTTGTGTTCCGGTTGGGGGATAAGACAGCCGGTGTACTAGCATAGAGGCATTCCATCTTAGTCCTCAGGGTTGGCAACGCATTTGCAGTCTTAGGATTGCAGTCTTGTGAATGCGAATGTCTATGGGTCACAGTTTCCACTTACCATCAGGTGGCCTGTGTGCTCGTTTGCCTTCCCTGATATAAAAAAAAAACAGTGTAACATTACCGGATAATCAAACTCTGTACTGGGAAACTTTTGGCTGGTTCAGCTGAAAGGACATACGGACAAAATAAAACAGAAAGATGATGCTCTCTCTCAAGATTGGACAATGGTATGCAATAGTCAGCACCTGAGGTTAGTCGTGACGGTTGTTTAGTGAACTACCTACAAAGATAGTGATCTTAGGGTATTACCAGACCAATCGATCGATCATCAATCGACGGCATCGATCGACGTCGATCGAAGTCGATCGATTGGTTTTGTAGGAACCGATCGACGTGGACTAATCTATTCTACCATCGATCGACGATCGATCGATTGGTCTGGTAACACCCTTAGGCACGTTCCCGAAAAGGCAAAAAATCATGTGATTAGCACGTAGGTATATTTGTCATGGAGTAGCGGACATTTTGTACGTATTTATTTATGTTTAAGGACTTAAACCGTTGTCTTGCACTAAGCATAAGCCAAAGGCGAGTTGATGAATGATTGTCACTCGTTAATTTATGTTTTCCATGGAATACACTGCCAAGACCCAGTGTAAGTAAGGGGCGTGTTCGATTCCAATCGGATTCCGAAATTTAGTATGCCGATGTCGGTCCGAGATCACGGATGCACTCGTAGTGCGTAACCGCTTGTACTTCGATCTGAATCATAAACAGTTTAAATTGTACCTTGACGCGTATAAACTCAACAAATTAACAAATTCGCGTCACGGTTTAATCATAACTTGAAAGAAATATCATATTAAAGTGTTTAGTTATTTATGATAGGTAATATCATATTAAGTAAAGTGTTTAGTTATTTGATACTGGACTTAGGTATTCTACTACCACATCGGTATAAAATACGGGCAACCAGTAGGAGTCAAGATACCTTTATTTTTACACTTGTATGTTTCACAAGCGGTAAAAATAAATATCCATACAAAGTTGCAAAAATATGTACACATAGACCTTATTGTCGTAATAAGGTCGTGTACATATTTTCGGCACTTTGTGGTGTATACATATTGGTGACCTTGACTGTAACTACATTGTGCAGGGTCCGTCCGGATCGCTACCACCATCTCATCCTGTAACCTATAGTCAAGCAGCAGTGTTCGCATTGTTGTGATCCGATGTTTGGATAAGATGACCGGTGAAATAGCTAGCATAGAGGCATTCCATCTTAGACCTCAGGGTTGGCAATGCATTTTCAGTCATAGGATTGCAATCTTAACATTGTAGTCTTAATGCAAGTACCTAAGGCCCTCAGATCCCACTTGTACCATCATGTATTTATGTGTGTTTGTGTGTATACTGGTTTGCCAATACCATAAACAAAAATAATTATATACTTCAATATTATTTCGGGTTGTATGAATACGCTCTATACCGGCCAAGACTGTGTGCGGTGGCACGTGAAAGTGACTGGCGGGCGGCTAGAACAAGTGCATAGTAATCGCCACTAGGGAATTTAAATAACCGGTTATAACCGGATTTAACCGGTTATTTTCATACAAAAACGGTTTATACCCGGTTAAATTGCATTCCTTAATCGCCACATCGCCGCCGCGGCGACTCGTGGCATGCTTTTATAACTCAATACAGTTCCTGCTGCTTGCGCGCATAGTCTTGGCCAGGTTTGAAGTTGTAAATACTTCGTGGGTTGGCATGTAATTTCAAAAGTGTTCGGAAATTTGATGAATCAGTCCTATTATTTAACCGTGGTTGGTGTGCATAACAGTCTACATCATTGTCGATGTGTATCATTACGGACTGACTTTATAAGTAAAGTTGCTATAAATCAAACAAATAAGTAGGTATGTACATTACTATACCTAATCACAACAAAAGTTATTTTAACTAACTGTAAATTCTTGCTAAAAGCATTCGATGAAGTGACTTGTAGAAACGACGAACATACATATTGCTGCTTAAAATTATCAAGGTATAGTTTGGCAAACAGGTTTGACACGTGGAACTACAATTTTCACAGGTGGCAACGCTGGCAACCCTAACATTAAAATCTGGATCATGTTGCCATTTTCACTCCTAACAACTCCTTCAGCATTTCCAAAGTATTTTCTGCCAAGCTCTACATAGTATAATTCTATTTGACTTAAAGAAATGCATAAAAGGTGTTGGACGTTTCGAAATAGACAAAGAAAATGAATTGTATTTTTAAAAATAGACGGTGCTTTCACAAATTATTCCTTTTGCACTGAAAATAAATAACACTATCCGATTGTAGTCTTGAAAATTAATGTCTTTTTTTGAGCGGGCAACATTTTAATACGTAAACTGACTGTATAAACAGTTCCCACTTTAGATTCTAGAGATTAAAACCTTTTTCGTAGGTAACACTGTGTCAACTTTCACTTAGTATTAGGTAATATTAATAAGTCTAGTATCGCGTTAAATACTTAAAAAGTTAATTCTTAGTGTCGCTGTTTAGCAGTTAGCAACAGTACTAAGTACTTTAGTACTTGTGTAAGTTTAGGTTAAGAGTAATGGATATCAACCTTTAGCTATAGAATATTGTAAATGTCTTTATTATGCTAATGTGATGGTTTTAAAATTAAGAAGTCGTTAAAAATGACTGAAATGTTTGATTTATAATAATGTAAACGTGATATGTAACTAAGAGTGGGTTAATTTTGCAATAAGTAAAAATAAAGTAAAAAAATAAGTTGGAATTTATTAACATGAAATTATAGTAACTTTATGCTTTTAATTAGTCTCATTTGACTCATGTAAGTTTTTTTTACTATAAGGTTAGTTAAGCGAGAATGTTTGTATGATGGGATATTTGTAAAGACTGCGGAATTGTCATGCATGAGTCATGTAATAATAGTCGTAAGAGTTAATTATTAATTTAAAAAAGTACCAGGTCAATGCAATTTCATTAAGACCGTTACTTGTTAATGTGTAATTAAAATAAACACATATATTCAAATTAAAAAAAAAAAACAATATTTTAGGCCTATAAAAAAATCTGGGTTAAATATAAAATAAAAACTCCTACAAAAATATTTCGAAAAGCAATACGCCACGTACAATTTTAGAATATTTAGGCAAAAATCAGAAAACTGGATCAAAATTATATTTACCACTTTATAATAAATAAATTATTTACGATAACTGTAAATACTTAGAACAGAAATTCAATTTCATGTTACACTATTTCAAATTAATTATTTTACGCATGAATTCATCATTAATATCATCCATCCATTGAAGCGTTATAAGAGTCCCGTATTAACAAACAATACTTAAGGGAGCCTTCACTGAGTAAACGCACTGCGTTCAATACAGCTTTGTGATTGGTCCATTTTGACCGACCTTGTTTATGAGATGATTTAAACCACCCTGTACGTTCGTGAGCACTGTGAAACCTCATAGTAACGTTTGAGATTACAGGTGTTAATTCGTGATACCGTTTGGCAACGTCATTGTCATTATCAAAATCATATCAAAAAACATTCATTGCTTGACCCAGGCCTCTCGAAGGACCACCAGATAAACGTGTTGGTTTACCAAGGATCTATGATTAGTTAAAACAGTTGATATTAAATACCCGACTGTATATATTGTTAAGGATTTTGGTGTATCTTTTAATTTGAACACCCGATATATAGTATAATATGTATTAATGTCGTCAAATTTGATACACGGTGTTCACTTATGGCATTTTTATAAATTAAAATACCCAGTGATACTCGCTACGCTAAGACACAATAGAGAGCAGACCAACAACAAACCTCCTTATTACAAAGTCGGGTAACTAAGTTTGGAAACCCGACTGTCTGCTTTAAATATAGAATGCTTCAACCGCAGAACAGAAAAAACAGTAGAAGTGTCAAGTGGGCGTGTAACGTATGGCATGGTTATGCGAAGTTCCGCGCAACCTGCCATACTTTTGCCGCGATCGCTTATTTCGATATTTCGATATTTCTAAAATAGGAAATAAATCCAGAAGCATGCCTTATTGTGCTATTTTGGAATGTAAAAACGATAGCCGCACCAAAAACATTTTCCATGGTGGCGTGTTGTTTTTATGATAGTTTGAGTATTGGCGACAACAGGTCTGATACTAAGCGAAGCTCATGCTACTTGCACTGTTTTTTCTATTCCGTGGCTTCAACGATGCCCCAGACATCACAAAGCGTGAAGCCTCGGTCGCGAAGAAACAGACGTACTGACACACAACATCTCGAGCCAGTAGAAATACTAGATCATTCTTTAAAATAATTCCTTAATTTATCCATGAAAGCATTATAATGACAAATTTTTTGCTTACATTCTAAAAGAAAATTGAATGAAAAAAATATTCCAATTGTTCGTCGGCCATTTTGCCATCATGTTAATAGAGGGGAAGCGAAGTCAAATCCGATTAAAGAATAACGTTTTAAAACTGAACTAGACACTCTTACCAAAAAAAGTTTGTTGAAAAAATAATAACTTGTATAGTTAACGTCAGAAGGGTCTCAGGTCCCACTTACAATCAGGTGGCCTGTATTCTCCGGTGCCTTGCCAAAAGTGACAAGATATAATATTGTGTATCGTAAAACTACACAACTATGGTCCTAGCCTACAACAATAGTCAAATTTTACTTATCACATTATTCTAAAAATATGATAGCTTTAGCTATGGTTAGAGTTTAGAACAATCGATTTTAGGCCAAACAGTACATGTACCCAGCAATAATAGCAGTAAGGTATCATATTTTAGAATAATGAGGAAAATTGGATTATTGTTGAAGGCTAGGACCATAGTTGCGTAGTTTTACGGTACGTACTTATCTACTTTCGATGTTGACTGACCATTTATGCTATTTAGATTTTTATTGTTTTTGAATCTCTCTGATTTAATAGTTTATTCATGTAAAGCAAGGGTATTTGTACTTATAACGAAGTAAATATCTATTCAAAACCGGAAATTTAAGTTATCGGTTTCATCTAGGTACCTAATTAAAACTGATTTTATTAGTGAAACGGTTCTATATAATATATTATTATGTTGGTAGGATAGGAGTATTTTACAATTTTATAATTTAATTACAATAGCTTTCGTTTACGTTTATTGTCTTATAATAAGACGGAACAAATCTGAGGGCTTCTGAAAAATTAGTATTGTAGTTTATAGACAAAACAACTTTATAAAAAAAGCTTTTAAATACACAAATATTTATAAATATTTATACATAAAAGTGCACCTTATGCATCCGAAGCATTTAGCCATTTGTATCAAACTTTAAATTCACATTAATGGTCGCCTTTTAATCTATTTACGACGTAATACGTTGGTTCATAAAAACTACATTGTTTCATGTGTACAAATAAGGTTTAATTTTGCGACTGAATGATTAAAATACTGAAATGTACCTCTATATAAAGGTATATCTCTTGGATATCTTTTGCGTCGCGTGAGCCACAGAATAAATAACGCACAGAAGGTTCGCTCCGGTTATTTTTGATAAAGTTACCTACGCGCGTCTCTAGCTCTGAGGGTGAGGCAATAATCATTCGCCGATATAACTAACATCATAGTTGTTTATTCAATGTGAGTCAATTACCAAAAAGCCTTGTCTCTACCCTCTAGGGGGCTGATTAGACGAGCAATATGTTCACGGCAATATGTGATCTGCAACTATGGCCACACATTCGCTTCGAAAGTTGCGAAAACTGAGCCTTGGGGCCCTCGCATATGAACCTCGCTCCATCGAAATATTATACCTAAAATTATGTAGTCATCCTCTGTATGGATTATTATAAAGATGAATATCTATCTCAACGTTATAAAGCTTTCTCTTGTCGTTAATTAAACCCGATTCAATAGAAAATCAACATAACATAATCCGTTCGAAGAAATGATATGATTTTGGTATTTGACTGATTCTATAATAAACATTGCTATTGAAACGTCAATTCCGACTTCAATAATAATTATACCTACTTAATTGATTACCCAACGTATTACCTTGTAGGTATCTACACCCCAATTTTACAAGCAAAGAGTTTAACAGTCTGTAACATCGATTATATGAGTAACATGACCGCGAATCATAATTGTATATTTAAGGACGCGTCCGCATTAAACACCGGAATAGTCCGAACTGTCCATCGTGGACACGAGGCCGTCGTCTATGTGTAAAAGCAAATTTCCCTTTGAAACGGACGTTCTTTCTATTTATTTGGGCGTACGTTATCCGCACGCCGGCTAACAGGTTAAATTGTGCACAAGAATCCGCAGCCACTTTTAACTGCGGTCGTTACCTAAAACAAGAAAAAGGGTAGCAACTAAACACGGAGGTAACAGCGCAACATCTGCCTTTATTGTGTTTTACTGTAAAATTACCACCCCGGACAAACCATTTAGTTCAACCAGGGAAACCCGTAATGCTTTAGGATAAAGTTGAGTTCGCTACAAGCAGACATCCGTTTAGTTTGGTTCGTGGAAATGGGGTAGTGCAAAGGTGCCTTTAATTTCTTTAGTCCGCTGTTAAAGTTAAAGGGGACGCGAAATGTCAAATGCGTGTCTTTTGAATTAAACACCGCGAGAGTGCAGACTAGGGAATGCAAATAACTGGTTATAACTAGTTTTAACCGGTTATTTTTAGCCTGGTTGTGCAAAATGTGGTCACAGAATTATCAACAAGTTTTTGGAGTTGTTGGTGAGTCTGTGGCTCTGCCTACCCCACTCTGGGAATGAAGGCGTGAGTTTATGATGATGATGATTTCATACAAAGCCAGTTTATAACCGGTTAAATTGCATTCCCTAGCAGACGAGGTTACAACCTCGGTCAAGTGCGAGTCCAACACGATTTCGAAAGTACCAAAATATTGTAAGGGTTACGTTGGTCTCTTTTAGTACCTACCCAAATATATCGGTCGGTGTTTTATAATACGCAAAAGGTTTCTTTGATTCCCTATAATTTTCAATACGTTACGTTGGTCACCTTCAGTAACCAAAAGGTTTTAATGGTCTCTTTAATACCTAAAATATGATTTAATATGCTCGAAGCTTCAGTTGGTTTCCTATAATATCAAACAATATCCGTTGATTTTCAAATATACCCAAATTGTTCCTTAAATTTCCTTTGTAAATACGAACTAAAACAGAGCAGTATTTGATATTGCTCATCCGAAGCTTCAAATACGAAATCGGTTTTAATATTGGTTTTAATCAATTTTGCTAAGAGGGTTAACACGTGATTATTTAAAAGGCAACAGTACGCTTTGAAAATTCGAATTTTAGGCCAAATTGCGGAAGATGCATAAAACTACACACGCTATACACAATAGATATATGAATTTGAAATATGTAAATTAGCCACACCTGGCGATCTAGTCGGCCAGAGGACCCAGCCAAAATGCACTACGCTAACTAGCGTTTCTATTTGTTTCGTGTTTAAACCAATCGCGTCACTGGTAGATGACGTGATTTGAAAAGTAACGTGATCTACCAGTGACGCGATTGGTTAAAAACGAAACGAATAGAAACGCTAGTTAGCGTAGTGCATCTTGGCAGGGCTCTCAGGTAGGATGAACCTACTGCAATCAAAATGTGCATTTCAATCCTCGGCTAAATTACACTTTACGAATTATATAAATTATGTACAGACAACAGCATAAATAAGTGATCATTTATGAACCTTGTCGCTTTCAATCGTTTCACAATTTTGTATAACATTTCAAACACGACGTTAAACTGACAAGGTACATAAATGATCACTTATTTATGCTGCTGACTGTACCACATCATGTATCCAAATTTTAACAACGAAATTAAATAATGATCTTTAGTATTTTTATATAATGATTAGGACACATTTCGGATATGGAATACAACGATACTTACTGGGATGAAAACATTCTTTATAAGAATAAAGACTTATAAGGCGTTCGGACTCTGAGCCATATACATATAATATAAATATATATAAAACAATTAATAATATAAACAATCATTACGGAATAATCATTATTTAGAAAACACATCAGTAATTTATTGAAACAATTTAAATTAAGTATAAATTTTTGCGCCATGATTACATAGGTTTAAGAATCTCAATTTTTACCGCGTTTAGGTATTGTAACCTAGTCTAAGTACCCTATGTTATAAGGAAACATTTAAAAAAACAACTTGTGTACAGTCTGTGTTAAAAAATAAGAGCAATATATTCCCAATTTAAAATATGATGATTTCATTAAGTACACATACATGTTTTATCAGGAAAATGTTTTTCATGATGGTTTCAATTGTTGTATTACTGTTACAGTCGAGTACTAGTAGATAATTTGGTAGCGGTCAACGTCTCATAAATATGTCGACACGACCTTTTAAGACATTCCGGTACCTAGGCTTAAAGCGCTTCTTGATTGTATTCTTACTTAGTCTTATTTATTTAAGTCTAACTGTACCAATTAAATACTAGATATTCAATAGGAATATATAAAATTTATTACATTGTTACGCTGAAGTGCTTGTTTTAAAATAGATGATTAGGTTTTAATGCAAATATTAAGCTATAATATTTAGCATTTTTCGGTTAAAATTACAAATTTTATTTTAGGTAGTCAGAAACTTGCTCCAAGTCATTTGATATTTAAGTTTATTAGCAGTTAATAAAAAGTGATTGCGTATTCTAGTCAGAAAATTTATTAGTTCAGTAATTTATTTATATCATTTTTGATAATTTATTCCAATGTAATCTTTTGATATTTAAGTTTAGTAGTAACTAACACAGCTTAAAACTGGTTTTTACGTGACGAAATACATAATAAGTAGGTCCTAGTCATGTAAAGTTTGAAAAGAACTTGGCCTAAATTTTATATTGTACACCATACGGTTTGTATAATACAGTGAGAAGTTCTCACCCCTCGCAGCTTACCTAATGATATAAATGATTTTGTATCTTACTGACATTAAAATACAGTAACGATTAGATGCTTGAGATTAGAGGTTATAATGAGACATGCATGGTTTACAATATTCGTAAGAGAGATGCAAGTGGGGCTAAAGTTTCACTGTTACGATGTGCTTAAGATATGTTTTATTCTTCGTTCAAAAGTAGTTTAGCACATAAATGTAAATTTTAGCCCTCCTGAACCGGGACTAAACTTGAACTGTAAGTGAAGGTACGTCATATTCAAAGCTATTCTCACTGTAACTTGTTGACTAGTCTTTTATGAGAGCCAAGTCTTTGATGTACTTAAAACATAAGTTAGTCGACCCGTACGCTTACCATGAGTTACAATTAACTTACTCGCTAGCGAGTCGAATGCTCTGCACCCTTACCATGAGTTACAATTACTATCCTAGCTAGCGAGTCGAATGCTCTGTCCCTCGCACTCTATTACAATACTGTGAGGGACAGAGCATTCGACTCGCTAGCGAGGACGGTAATTGTAACTCATGGTAAAGGTACTGTTCCTCGCAACCTCGCAGTATTCTTATAGAGTGCGAGGGACGGAGCATTCGACTCGCTAGCGAGTACGGTAATTGTAACTCATGGTAAAGGTACTGTTCGCACTACCGTAATTTAAGTGAGCACTGCGCTGTTTCAGAGCAAAACTGACCTAGCTCATACATATTCCCGGCATTCCTAATCTCATTGCATGAATGTAAGGTTGAGATTTGGATGTTTTGTTGGATATGGGTTAGTTAAGTTCGACGTATCTGATATTAATCATGAACTGCTGAGTAATCGTAATGTAAGAATAATTCGAATATAATAAAGACGTAGTACACATGTTGGTGTTTTATTTTTAACCTTCACGTGCTCTTATATTACTCGTAAGCCACAGACCCTATCGACGGTTCTGTGACTAAACCTCGTATATTGAAATATGTCCAGTATAAACTGACACGCACTAAGTATGCACTCGCGTTCTTAGTTAGTGTCAGTTTATACTGGACATTATTCGGTATACGAGGTTGAGTAACAGAACCGTCGCTATTTAAGTTGATACTAGCCTCAAGTACGAGTAAAAAAACATAACTATGAAAAAAAAACCGATATAATCGCAACTCATACCTTCAGAGCTAATATCTCTTAAGACGAGTAAAGCTAAAAAAATCCATACAAAATGCTATAGCGTTTCTCTCCCATTTAACCTAGTCCGATTTTTACGATTTTTGAACATGTTGTAGATATCATAAAAACTATGTCTGTACGTTTTTCTTTCCAAGAATATATTTCTTGGAATGGAACAAATTTAAAAAACAAAAGAAGAAACGTACAGATTTCTTTATAATAATTACAACATATTCAAATTTAGTTTAGGTCACACGTTCTTACTCTTATGACAACTTGAAGTCACACGAGCTCACAGGCCACCTGATGGTAAGTGGAAACTGTGACCTGTGACCCACTGTGGTTTATAGTGCCCCTTTTTTGAATGTGATAACAATTCCACGCTAAATAATGTCTCGCCGAGATTATTCGAATAAAACAATAAGCGAAGTAAATTATTAAACAATAATTCTACTAAGTTTTCACGCTCCACTTGGCTAGTGAAATAGTTAACTACGGTCGATGCGGTATTTTTCGATTACATTGGTCAAATTTGTGACTCATGGTACCTACCGACGTGCGATGGCAACAATTACGAAACGTTAGTCGCTAACGCTTAGATTTCGGTAGGTAAATTTACCGTTAGACTACTAGCGATCTTTAGTACCACTACCATGAGTTTACATTGACCGTACAGTCAACCAATTTGATTCCTAGGCCACTATTGACTTTGTCAATGTGACGTTGTAAACCAAATCATAAGAAGTCTGTAACGTTTGGTTGTCAACGTCACTTTAACATAGTCCAAAGTGGCCTAGAAATCAAATTGGTTGACTGTACCTAGCGACCGCGTAAATAATTTAACCGCGTAAACACTAACCCCCTTACTAATAAACGTTGAGTAACGGTGGTAAAGCTATACAATGTTTTGTCCTTATCTGTCATTGTGACATTTGAATTTGACAGAAAAGGACAAAACATTGTATAGCTATACCACCGTTACTCAACGTTTATTAATAAGGGGGTAAACTTATAGAACGAAAGGTCGCTTTGATGTTCAGTTTGAAGTTTATTGTGACAAGGTATTAAAGTATTTGGCAATTTCTTTGGTGATATTAACAGGTGACCTCTATCTCACCTGGTGAAGAATTCTAGGATGATGATGATGAAGTCTAGAATGAAGCTCGCTGATCCAGAAAAGCCTATTCGCTCTTGATAGAGCACTTTAGAATAGTAATAATTACTGTATTGTTTTTTGTTCACTTGTTCCTATTTGTTTCTCCAATAAGGTATAAACCACCGAAACTTACTTGAAATATATCTCAAGTACCCTATAGGTGCACTATGATAGTATTTTTCAAATAACCCCCAACGGACAAAGAGGGAAAAACGGAAAGTAATCATACAGTATTGCTTGACTATAACTCTTGCAATAAAACTGATTTTGTTATCACTGCGAGTGAACAAAACTAGTGTAATCACAGAACAGAAAAAAACAGTAGAAGTGTCAAGTGGGCGTGTAACGTGTGGCATGGTTTTGCGAAGTTCCGCGCAACCAACCATACTTTTGCCGCGATCGCTTATTTCGATATTTCGATATTTCGATATTTCTAAAATAGGAAATAAGTCCAAATCATGCCTTATTGTGCTATTTCGGAATGTAAAAACGATAGCCGCACCAAAAACATTTTCCATGGTGGCGTGTTGTTTTTATGATAGTTTGAGTATTGGCGACAACAGGGCCTCTATTCAACACGGTAAAAACAATTATCGTTTTAGATATGTTATCGTACTGTCAACGTTTTGATAGCTCTTATTTACTTGACAGTAATGGCGTCTGACGTCATAACAATACCCTAACAGGTCAACTACGATATCGTTTTTAGCGTCGGGAATAGAGGCGCAGGTCTGATACTAAGCGAAGCTCATGCCACTTCCACTGTTTTTTCTATTCCGTGAGTGCAATAGTACTAACAGCTAGAGAATGATGCGTCTGGTTTGATCAACTATAGCCCCAACACAAAGCGTGTAGCTTGCACTCCATTATCAGATTAGGTCATAGTTACCATAAAATTGCATTGTCATCAGGGTACATATGTGGCGTTATCTATGAAAAGGGACCTTATTGTCGATGGCGCTTCCGCCATTATTAACGATGCTCCGATATAAATGACGGCGAGACGCAGTGCGGCGTAAGGGCCATCGACGATAAGGTCCCTTTTCATAGGTAACGCCACATATGTGGTCCAAATTTCAGCCCATTCCACTAATGGAAACTGGTTCAAAATTAACAAGCAAGATTTGAACAAAAGAAACAAACATTGCAAGGTAATAAAAAGCTACTAAAAAAGTTGAGGCGCATATTGAAGCTGTAAGCTGAACAAATGAATGCGTTCGATTTGTTTTGATCTTGGCCCTTATCCTACATTGTCTTTACTATTATTGTTATCGTATTGTTACCGTTATAACGGCTTTTATCAACTTGTCGTTGCAGGCAGCCGAGGCATAAACAATACAGGTTCAATGGGAGCAAAAACAAAAGAATAGAGGCTCAGTATCACAAGTACGAACTTTTATCCGCCCAACTTGTAGCGTCATCGAGGAAGTGAGGTTGTCGATTGATATCAGCGCCCTCTAGTTTGTATTATGTACTTAAATTTGACACCAAGTTGACATTGACGTTGACATTTGGATCGTCATCGAGTAGTAAACGTGATGTACAGTCAACAGCATAAATAAGTGATCATTTCTGTACCTTGTAATATTTTTCTACTAACTTTAAAATATCAATACGTTCAATTTAAATTCGCGTAAATCACAAATGATGCTTTACGCGAATTTAAATTTAAGGTATTGATATAAAATGTTAAAACGCAGCTTTGATTGGTTAACTGCCAGTTCCAATTTCCCCATCAGTGCATTAAGTACATCATTCAGATGAGTGCCCGTCTCGCTCATTTCCGTTGCGGCGGCGTTGATTCAATAATAGTGAACGAAATTATTATTTGTATAACGAGAAAACCGAGAAATCTAGTTTACATCGAGTTCTCGTAGCAGGAGCTACGACGTAGCGCTTAGACAGTGTAGGCGCTCTACAGTTTAGAGATCGGATATTGCGGAGTTAATTCACCTTACGTTTGCATACCCGAGAAAAGCTGAGTAAATCAGGAGGCGGCATCTTAAATGCATTTATCATATACGATGGTGTAAATTTAAGTAGATGCTTTTTGTATTTAGATGTTTTAATTAACTTGTATTTATATGGTTCACGTAATGACGTTGAATATTTGTTCATCTAATCCAGTCATTCCAATGGTTTACAGGGGTCGACGATAACCTGCAAGGGGTCCATGTGAGTGGACAAAGAAATGGGGGTCCATGAGATGAAAATCGAGGAAAAAAAAAATCCGCTTTCCCGCCCCGTTGCCCCCTACTAAATCTAAATTTGTTAAGAGACAATTTGCTACTCAATCTGCCTGTTTATAGAATATTATAAATAGAGAAATTAGCGTCTACCCCATGCAACCCTACCCTTTAAATATAAAAAAGCCATCCTAGAATTATAGAAAATGAAAAGTTTCGACGAAACATACACACACACACACACACACGCATAAACACACATACACACACACTCACACACATACAATTCATACACGACGGTAGGTACCTACTTACATACCTACTCGTAATAGTTAAGGTGGTGGAAAAAAAAAAATGGTGCGAATAAATAGTCTACGTAAATACGTTCGTACGTACGTACGTAAATAGTAAACGTTTGCATATTCTATAGGCTACATTCTTTCGATTGGTATGTAATTTGTCTATTAAACAAGCAGTTGCAATTTTTAAAGTTGTTTTTTTTTTTAATTCATTATGGTCTGAAATGTTTCAGCCAACCCATTCGCCATATATTACTTAGGTACCTACTATATTAAATTTGATATAAAATTCTTTTTATCGAATAAACAGCTGGGTGAAGGTCCTCTCCTATTCTTAGTGGCCATTCGTATAAAAACGTAGGGCGAATTGCACTATTGTTGGCCACCTTCCAAATATTGGCCCCGTGAACTTTAAACTAAGGTAATAGGGACGATAATTCAACTATTATTTAGGTGTCAGTAACTGGTATATTAGAGGCCAGTAAGTAATTAGCTGTTTTATCCTAAGACTCGGCTCCGTATTTCGAGGTCCACTAAACCGTTACAAGAAAATCATTCAAGGCCGCTGAAAGAAAAAAAAACTGCCCATACAAACTTACCCAATAATCCCCTTAGCATTTCAATCGAATACCGCGTCTTTCATAAGTTTTAATTTTATTTTATATAGCCCTGTTTATATTGAAACTAAGGGCCCGTACAGACGGACAGCATTTGAACTGCAACCCAACTGCAAAATGTCAGTTCAAGTGCAGTTCGAGTGCAGTTAGAGGCCAGTTCACATACGTACGTATTGATGCAGTTACGCCAACTGCATCAGAACTGCACTCAAACTACCATTTTGCAGACCATCTGTACCGGCTCTAAGAAATTCCGTTCTGCTGCATTTAATTTCTAGTTCTATTAAAGTTTGTAGGATCCATCGTCGCCTACAAGTGGGCGAGTATTTATAGAGGTCTATTCAGAGATGTGAATGGCCTAGACGGTAGTTCCGTAATGTACTAACTAATCACATGACAGCGTCATCGTGAAATGGAGAATATTGAGTGCCGATTTGTATAAAATATTTATAATACAATTAAAAGTTAAAACTAAACTTATATACTTACCTACATTAAAATAAAAACTAAGCTACTCAAATATAAAGACGTAAATAATAATCACCACTATAAAAAGAACACCCCCTCTAGCAGGTCCGCTCGCGGCATGGTCCCTATGACACTGGCTGCGTTACCTTACTTTTAATTGTATTATATTAAATGTATTAATTTGTTAACACCATTAAAAATACTTATCGAGGCGGTGTTAGAAAGAGGTGCCATTTGTTTACAAGCTTTTGTCAATTAGCTTCTTCTTTTTAAGGTTACATAGTTAAAGTTGGAACCCTTATAATTTTGCACGCGAGCCATTTTTTAAACAAGCTTGTATTTTATTTTCGTCTTAAGGTCCTATTGTTACAAGAATATGACAAAAAAAATATCGTCTTTGCACAAAATTATCGCTAAATTGTACCAAACTGAATAGACCGAACTTAGTGTAATTGTGTAATACTGTATTTGGTTTATAAACGCACTACTACTACTTGAGACATTTTTAAATACTCTCTGTAAACGGCGTTCGTAAAGTTTAACGAAAACCCAGTTCAAACATGGTTTTAAAACTAAAACAATAGAGATTTAATGAAATTTCATAAACTTTTCGCGGGCGGGAAATAATGTTTTTTTTTAATGCCTTGGGCTGGAACCAGAACTTCACGTGTTGTTTTTGCAACAGTAAGGTGAACATTTCCGAGCATGTAGGAGAAAAGTATTCATTAGTTTACTTCTCTCCTGCAGACCGCCGCATACAGCAGATTCCTGGTTAACATGGTTTATCTTTTCTTAATGATTAAATATTATAATGATTTGTAAAAAAGTTAAGCAAAGGTCCTCTTGCATGTACAAAACCAATATGGAATTTACATCAAATTCGAATTATAGAATTATAGAATGTAGAATGTATAAGCGTTTGGTGATCACTGGGGGGTCAGACAACGTGCCAACGCCGCAAACGTTTTTCTGTTCTATCGTCTTGAAATGTATGGGATCACAAATTGATCACGTGGTTTATCTAAGCGAATCGCTAATTCCTAGACAACGTTCTTATTTCGTTCGTTTTAAATCGAATCGAAACGAACAGAAAAACGCTCAGAGCTGTCACAATGACATAATCCACTGGTCGCTTTGCGTTCTCATGGAATCCCCATTGATGTGTTACAACTACATTTAGAGGACCTTAAGTTTTTTACCTATACTGTCGTTTATTTAACAAATTTCGTATATACACTCATTCCAATTGTTTTCAAAATAGTTCTAAAAACGTTTACTTTTACTGGGTTACTGATTGTTCACCAAACTTCCTCCATTCTTCCATACTAATATTATAAATGTGAAAGGAACTCGGTCTGTTTGTTACGCTTTTAAAGGTAAAACACATTAGTATGGAGATAGCTTATGTACCAGGGAAGAACGTAAGGTACTTTTTATCCCGAAAAATTGTACGGTTCCCGAGGGAAGAGCGATAAACTACTTCTACGCGGACGGAGTCGCAGGCAGCAGCTAATTGCTTATAATGTGTGTTACCATGGTAACAAATAAATAAATCAGGGCCTCTATTCAACATGGTAAAAAGCATATCGTTCTTGATCTGCGCCTCTATTCTAGACGGTAAAAACGATATCGTAGTTTACCTGTTAAGGTATTGTTATGACGTCAGCCGTCATTACTGTCAAGAAAATAAGAGCTATCAAAACGTTGACAATACGATAACAGGACAAAAACGATATTGTTTTTATCGTGTTGAATAGAGGCGCTGTTATCGTATTGCAACGCTTTGATAGCTCTTATTTACTTGACAGTAATGGCGGCAGAGTTAAAAACAATATCATAACAAATCAAATACGCTTTGAATTTTACCATCTAGAATAGAGGCGCTGGGAATGTTATATTTATCTTTTCATGAATAGTTAAAGCTCCTTGAATTGATCATTAGCGGCAGCGTTTTGCAACCCTTATTAAGGATTAAATTGATGCATTGAAAGAACACCCCTTGAAATTCCCGCACTCGTTGCCAGGTAACACCCTGTATAATGACATGGAATAACGTATTTTCCCCGGTTAAGGCAACAAGTAAAAATGCACAGGTAACAAACAGTAAAAGCTCCGCTTATTCGATATGGAAACCATCCGTATAGCAACCCCTAAACCCTTTTAAGCCTATGTTTTCATGACCGCGGGGCCCCGCGCGAACGACACGGCGCGTGGTACACGATTCAAACTGAACAGTGCTATTATAGTTTTTTCGTCCACATGAACGCGCGTCGTCGCGCGGTGCTGCGTGGTTCAACCTCTACAATTATTGACAATCCGCGTTTCTTTAGACGAACAGGCAAAGTGCAAAAATGAAAAGAGATATCGACATAATCACTTGTTGATTTACTTATTGACGAATTGGAAAAGGAGATGCCATTTGTAATCATTTCAGAGTTTAATAATGATTAACTAGATGTACACTCCCTCCGCCCAAGCATCGCCGCGCGTCATGTGTGCATCCCTACCGCGAGTTACCTCGCGTCATGACATGTGAACGCTTCAATCAAGCGTCGCCGCGTATCATGTTACACTTCTGCCGTGCGTCATGAGTACAATCCCTACCGCGAGTCGCCGCTCGTCATATAATCGCTTCTACAGCGCGTCGCCACACATCATGTTAAACTTCTGCCGCGCGTCGTCGCGCGACATGTGTAAATCTCTACCATGTGTCGCCGCGCGTCATGTGAACACTTCTACCAAGAGTCGCCACGCGTCATGTTAACGCTTCTGCCACGCGTTGCCGCGCGTCATGTGTACACTTCTACCGCGCGTCGCCGCGCGTCATGTGAACGCTTCTGCCACGCGTGGCCGCGCGTCATGTGTACATTCCTACCGCGCATCGCCACACATCATGTTACACTTCTGCCATGCGTTGCCGCGGGTCACGTGTACAATCCTACCGGGCGTCGCCGCGCGTCATGTGTACAATCCTACCGCGCGTCGCCGCGCGTTAGGTATATGTACAATCCTACCGCGCGTCGCCGCGCGTCATGTGTACACTCCTACCGCGCGTCGCCACGCGTCATGTGAACGATTCTGTCGCGCGTCACCACACATCATGTTACGCTTCAGCCACGCGTCGCCGCGCGTCATATGTACACACCAACCGCGCGTCGCCGCGCGTCATGTGAACGCTTCTAACGCGCGTCACTACACATCATGTTAAACTTCTGCGACGCGTCGCCACACATCATGTTACATTTCTGACACGCGTCGCCGCGCGTCATGTGTGCAACCCTACCGCGCGTCGCTACGCGTCTTGTGAACGCTTGTATAAACCAGTATTACGATATTACTTTTATAGTAAGTCCTTACTTCTTACTTCGAAAATCCTAAAGATTTTAGGCGATTTCTTATGGTGAAAAAGTAACTTTATGATTCAATATTCTAAATAGAATTTAAAAAATATTGTAATACAACCATACAGATAAAATTAAATGTTACCTACATTAACATCTATTCGGGAACAATTTGTTCATCTTACAAAATTCGCACTAAGCAAGATTCAAACCCACTTCCTCTAGAACCGGCCTGGGTTACACCACTGCACCATAGCGCGTCAGCGTAACAGATAAGAGACGTCGTTTATAATAATAACACGGAGTAAAAAGTTAAAAAAGTATAAAAAAAAGCGCCTCGAAATATAACATTACCTCAACCGTGACCACCCTGTAAGGCTATGATTGTATTATCGGGTACAATGTTTCCACTGGTTGATCGTGTGCAAGTTGCCCAAAGTTCTCGCGGCGTGGGCCCCAATAGACATCGATCGGCCGGCGCGCGCATCACCCGCGACGTATATAAGGGGGGCTAGCGCCGCGGTGCCGCCACTATCGCTCGCACATTGCCGCTCGCCCGAGGCGCTTTCTCTTCTCTTCTCTGTTCGTCTCTTCTATGTGGGCGCGTGGAGGCTGATGCCGGCACCGCGATGCCGCGCTGCCTCATGGCGAAGAAGTGGAAGGCGGCTCCGGCGGCGGAGCTGGCGGAGGACACCGACGAGGAGATTGACGTGGTCGGAGAAGGGCGCGGTAGGAGCCCCGCGCCCGCCGCCACTGCGCCTGGGCCGTCGCCCCGAGACCCAGAACCAACGCTCCTCTACAACGGTAAGTTCCAGTTTGAACCAGTTCCTAGCACCTAACAAAACCTTGTAGAAGTACTACTTATTATGAAGTTGAATCCAAGTTTCGCGGGCAGCGAAAAAACTTATAGTAGCACTGTTACAACTCTGCCCCATTCACTGGCTGGATTTTAGCAGGTTTATTCAGTTAATAGCTTCTATCCACACAGTTTAAGGTAAGGTAAACACTGTCGTAACTAGGATTTAAACCATTGCCGCAGTAAACAGCTCCACAATGCGCAGGTTTGACTGTGCCGCGGTTTAAAGGTTGCCTGCAATGCTTTGGGGGAAATCGTGGACGCTGTAACAGGTGAACGGTTTTGTTTATGGTTTTATTTTTCTACAGGTGAGAACGCCGTGGTCCTTAGTCTCTTTAATGGTAGTAATAGCATAGCAAAGAAATACTAACTTTAACATACGTATAGCCCAATTAAAATGCTAGGTTGATTAATTATTTATGTTAAAAACCTGTGCTTCAATGGTCCACAATCCTAAAGGTCGACCTTATGGCTTCCGGCTTATACAAACTATAGCCTACATATATAAGCCGTTATGAAAATATTGCGTTGTGATTGCTGCCTAAAATTCTTGCCAAATTTCAAGGCTATTTATTATTTTGAAGCGGGTTTGAGACTAAGTCGGATTTTTAACTGAGCCTTTCATTCCTTTACCCAGATTATTTTATGGCCAAATTTTACAGCACCTAAATTCTATATACAGCGTAATACTACCTATGCGTGTCCTCTTTACCCTTGTTTAATTAAAACGAGATGATCATATTTGATTGTATAATTTACTAGCATTCTCAATTTGCCCGCTATCTGTTGATAAAACAACGTATGAATAGAATAGAAAAGTTTTTTTATTGATCGAGACAGAATTACCCCCAGCCAATCGTCCCAGAAAATGTAAGTACATAGTTTCATAGTATTCCGTTCACTTATTTATTTTGTCATGGAGTTAGTTATAAATTATTAGTTATCGTAATTTACACCCGTATTCATAAACAATACTTAAGGGATCCTGAGTAAACGCACTGCGCTCAATACAGCTTTGTGATTGGTCCTTTTTGACCGACCTTTTGTTTATGAGACGATTTGAAACACCCTGTGCGTTCGTGAGCACTGTGAGACCTCATAGTGACGTTTGTGAATACGGGTGATTAATGGTACTAGCGTACGGAAAGAACTCACTACGGTTTGGTTTGTTAACCATAATGGCGTAAACGCAGAAAAAAAGGCTAGAACCTAATATTGAGCACTGCACAGTAATATTGTGTCCAATATTTTTCTGAATGCATATACTCCATATTATGTAAAAATATCGGAATCAATATTATTGAAAATAGGCCCTAAGTTAGTTAGTTAGTTACCTGCAATGACAGCCTTAGTTCATGTTCACCAGCTGTAACTGATAGCTGCGTATTGTCATATCTAAGGGAGCAAGTCTACCGTACGCTGGTTCCACCCACTGTTGACATTTACATTCATAAGCTTTGCTAAAATGCGACTGCCTTGTTTGCGAATTGGATTTAAAATAGAGTAAGATGCGTATGCGAGGTTCATAAAAAAATATTTGATAAATTTAGGTTTATGATGACAAATTGTGATGTGAAAACCAGTCTTATAAAGTTTGATTTCCCCGGTACCGAAAGAGGTTAAAAAAATCCAAAGTCCTGAGCGGAGATGATTGTTAATTCCTTGAATATGATAATAGCAATCAAGTCTACTAATTAAGTCAAGATGTAGTAAAAATTTGAAAAAAATATGGTAACAAATAGCGGTCATTTCCAGGGGTCGGCTTTGCACCCGCTATTCATTTTAATTAATATTACAATATAGTTTTCATCTCACTAGCTCGGAAAGCCCTTTTTGTTTGTTTGATATCTATTTAGAAAATCGCTTTTTATCCACATGTGAAGAAAGAGTTTTAACATTTGAAGGCAGCTTAATTTTTTTTATTATGTTTTCCCCAGACGGAAAGGCAAAAGACATTGATCCATACAGCCTAGTGCAGACAGCTTAAGTGATATTTGACAGATATATAATAATTGATAGTACAAACCCTTTTTCTTATTTTCCTCGCTGTAGTGAGGTGAAAAGTTTTGTGTTATACACGGGTGAAAAGTTATTTTACGTCTCGTGTGTTGAAACACTCGCTACGCTCAGGATTCTATTTTTGAACCACTCGCTTCGCTCGTGGTCAACCATAGAATCATTTCACTAGCTCGTGTTTCAAATGAACACTCGCATTTAAAATACAACTTTCCCCCCTTGTATAACAAATAACTATTGCTTGCTTATCAAATTATACAAAATATTATTGAAATTCTCAATATTAAATTTGATGGATAACATCGAATGACAGGTTATGACAGTTAGGTATTTAATGAAGGGTAACCACACATTAGAACTTAAATTATTAGTTTTATTAGGAAATTATTGATAATAAAAGGCTAACTTAAACAAATGAGTGAATATCATACACTGTTCGTCATTAACTGAGCTACAATAAAATGTACCCTGAAACGTTGTTGGTTAGAAACAATTTTTTTTATCAAATATCCGATTCATACCATATTATTAAACAGGGTGCGAAAATGCAACAGTTATAGGCATCGGAATTAAATAACGATTGTTGACATACAAGTAAACAAGATTAGGTTATCCAATACATGCTTGGGAAATGCAATAACATGGTTGCGCGTTGCTGCAAATTGGATTATATTTGTTTAACCCTAGTTATCACTGTACTGTGGAGCAGTTCGGAGCGGAATAACTGTATGATTGAGTTGATTTTAAATGCATTTAGTTCAAAAGTTAGTTTAGTTATAGTTTCTCTTTTAGTGGAAAAAAACACAACTAACAACAAATATGGTCACCCTTTTTAACCTTTTCTTATAATTGAAAACAAACTAAGTTAGCAACGAAAACTATTTTTAGTTTACAAAAATAATATGGTCTTGCTTTGATAAATAATTTACACGGCTGGATGATCTCACTTATGATTATAATAAAAATCGCTGCTAAATTATATTCGGTAGAAGTTGAGATTTGAGCACAATTTATTTTATGTAATATTTTCCCCATTTAAAAAAAAAAGGCTGCCCCGTTTATGAATTCACTCATATCATTATTATTATTTTCATCGAAATAATTCAAGTCACCAATGACGGCGTTTGTTAAAGTTGTATTGCATCATAATGTACGGCTTACATTGTGCGATAGCGTCAGCGGGGGCGACGAGCAGTCAGCGTCAAGAAACAATTGCATAGAGATGTCTGCATGCCTCGAGGTGCCGCGGCGTTGAAGTGATTTCTATTTCTATGGGTTTGTTTCCGCCGCCCGCCTCTACCGCAGTCGCCAACGCTCGAATTCGTTTTACTTCACTTTTTTTTACCGTTATAGTAGGGGATTCGAATAGGAGACGATTTGCATCGGGCTGGTTATTCAATACAAAGCTAAGTAATATTATGGCGAATAAGGGGGCTGAAAATGTTCATTCCAGTATATAATTAATTAAATGTTTAAAAATACACTTTGTTTAAAAAAAATGTAATTGCTTGTTTAGGCAAATTACATACCAATCGAAATTATGAAGCCTATAGAATATGCAAACGTTAGGTTGACTATTTTTTCCCCGTCAAACTATTGGGTAGGCACGTATAAATAGGTAAGTCGGTACTAATAATTTGCACCAAACCTAACGTTTGCATATTCCATCGACTTCATACTTTCGATTAGTATGTTATTTGTCTATTAAACAAGCATTTTTAATTAAAAACGAAGTTCATTTTTAATATTTTTTAATGATATAAGTACTGGACTACAAAATTCAGCCTACCTATTCGCCACATATTATTTAGCGTATTAAATTTGATATAAAATTCTTTTCATCGAATAAACAGCCCGGTGCAAATCGTCTCCTATTCGGATCTTAGACCATTATAATGTCTCGTGATGAATTAGAACTGTCACAATATATCAAAACAAGCCGGGCTAAAATAAAGTGTAAAAGAGGCCCACCTATTCCAAACCCCCAGTCCAACACAACCCCGTCGTAAAAGTCATACAGGTCAATATCCGCACAGCATAATTCTAACCTCACTATAATTCTTATTGGTATAATCTTAATGTGTTATATCAACACACATTAAATGGTAGGAGATAAAATCCAAACCCACCATTAATGGGTTATGGCTTGTCGCTCAGTTTACGAGCGCTAGCTATCGATTGTGATACATGCTTTTCTATACTACTTATTTCAACCAGTTTAAATTGACTTCATGACTCATAAGTCATGCCGTCACGTGTCTAGTAACAAGGCGTATAAGGCATGTATTACTTATTTATTATAAAACTAACTGCCCGCCAGCGGCTTCGACCCGCTGCAAATTTCCGACCTGCCCGTTGGATTTTTTTTTCTTACATATAAACCTTATCCTGACAGTAACGAACACAACAAAAAAGAAATCAGCCAAATCGGTTCAGCCGTTGTCGAGTTTTGAGCTTAACAACACATTTAGTGATTCATTTTTATTTATATAGATAGATAGATAGATAAATATATTTTTAGTGCAGGTCATGAAAACTTGACCATACATTAATACGCGTACAAACTCGCACGATGATGTTTAAAAGGAAAAGACTTCATATTATGGTTATTGATATTATTTGCAAAGCAATAGAAATCTAATTACTTATACAATTACGCCGTTTTACGAAAAAAACTAAATATTCAATCCGCCGTATTCTTTCAAAGGTAATTTTCCCCGATAGTTCTAACTGTTTCCGTGCTGAGGCAGAATCGAAACGATTTTATGTTAATTGCGGTTGTCGTACTAGTTAGTCGTGAAGTGTTACAATCGCGTAAACTTTCGGCTGGTGTACGACGTTACGGCTCCGTACTAAGGTTTGAGCTCACCGCCAATTCTGGGGTCCTAGTGAAAAAGGGTGTAAGTCTCCTGAGGATCAAATGAAAAAGGGTGTAAGTCTACTTTGCTCCGTTTATGTACATACATACCCTTTTGTAGAACAAGTTAAGTCGACTTATACCCTTTTTCACTAGGTACCCAGAATTTAAGCTACACCTCCACGTTTCAGTCGGCCTTTTAACGATTTATGGCACCATGTGGCGCTTACGAGCCTCGGCTCTACGTGTCCCACCACTTGGGCCACTCGCGCCAGATACACCTTGAAATTTACAGGAAATTACTATTAGTTTAAATTGCATACGACATACACCAGTTTAATTAATAATTTAAAAGTTGGCAACTAAAACTGGCTGGCGGTTACGACGTACTTATAAAAACGTATATTAAAACTGGTGTCTGTAGTTAAATCATATAAAAACAATCATTTCTTTTTAGTATCTTGGAATCATATAAGTATAATAAATGACAAGTAATATTTAAAAAAAGGTTAAAGTCGGATGAATCACGTAACCCCACACCCACCCCACTTATTCACCTAGGGTAAGCGTACCAGTGAATGAACCCTTAAGGAGATTTTCGTCTTTAAATATTTTTTTTTATAAAATTAAAGCAGTTACTGACAAATATTATTGTCCTTATCAATCAAGAAAGTGTTCTTGTTTGCTTATATAACGTTTGTTTTATAATGATATTGCCAAATTTCAAGTTATAGCTATTTTAGCCGAAAACGACCCAAAACACCAGTGAATGAACATGAAAACACCAGTAAATGAACAAATGAAACCAGTGAATGAACTATGTCTAATTGTTTACTATGTTCTTTTCTTTTTTTTAATTTATTAAAAAAAATGATATTTTACTACTTAATATTCATTGACGTGCCACTTTCCCGCCTGAAAACGCTATAGGTATAATATTTTCTTGTAAAATAACGATCGTTCATTAACTGGCTCTTAAATGTTATGCGAAACCAATGAATGAACAAGTCGTATTGATGGTAGTTCATTTACTAGACATTATAAACTAGTGAATGAACGAACATTTTTAGCATTTATGAGTTTGTTCGAATACTGGCCATATGACGGACAATCAATTAACAGCTATGTTTCTGAAAAATAAACATTAATACAACAACGAAAACGCACAATATTGTAAAATAAGTAATTCACACGGTTCTAGTGAATGAACACCGCGGTTCATTCATTGGTTTTAGCGGTTACTGTGATCCAGTTATAAAACACTTGCTTAAAATGGCAATTTGAAAGAAAAACACATGTTATGGTCCGTAAATTGAAAAAACATATCCTTAAGACTTGAAATAAACACATACTACGGGTCGTTGTTGTTTGGAATAAGTACAGTATCACATCAAACACAAGGTCCTCTTACCGTCCGCTAACTACTGCCCCATACAACGAAAACACGTCTGCGAAACGTCCACTTTGAGTATCTGTTATTTTGCAATTAATGCACCTGAGTTGAATTCAATGTTACCATGATGTTACTAGTAATGTTTGCTCATCTAAAAAAAAATACTTTGTTGTGTAGAAATTTACAGAATTCTTATTTTGCGAAAATATGCTCACTTTGTTCATTCACTAGCACTGTTCATTCACTGGTACGTTTACCCTACCATATTCTAGGTGGCAATACGTAGTTTGTGTACTTACATATAATCAGTAGACTGTGCAACTGGTTACCCAAGAACAAAACGGTATATTGGCCCAAATAAATGACCATCATACTATACGTTCGGAAATAAACCCCTTTGCAAAGAAGACGGGCACTTACGATTATTTCGAGTAGTTTTACTCTAACTCTTATTACACTCTGTATAAAAACGGGCACATTTGATTTCTTCACGTAGTTAAATATACTGTAACTAAACGACATTAATTTTACTCTTCATAGTGAAAAAAGTATTATTTATTTACGAAGCAAAACCATAATAGGCCTTCTACATGGTCGGGCCAACCGAGAGGGACGCAGCTATGTGTTAGAATGAGATAGTAATATATACGTCTCGTTCTTACAGTAGCTGCGTCCCTCTCGGTTGGCCCGACCGTCCAACCGTGTAGAAGGCCTTTAACTATATAAAAATAATCTAATTTAAAATTCTAAAAGCGGAATCACCCTAACTTTTATAGTTTCCGAATTCCCCAAACTGTCCCAGGATGGATCACCCCGTATAAAGTGATTTCACGTGCAATTACGCAATCCTGTAACGTTAATAAGCGGACTCCACCATTTTTGTGGATCGAAAACACTTTTGTTTGTAATACATTAACAATAGCAATCATTGCTTTTGTCTCTACGATTTATGTTGTAAAGTTTAAAAATACACGTACCGCTACGTAATTTACGTGCCGACGTTCAAATTACCCAGCTTTGTGGTTGTGAGGGTTCCGTGATTGTCAACAGGTTACAGTATTTATAGGTATGCAATGGAATCACAAGTGTTTTTGCATTTGTAAATGAATTTACGCGGCTTAAGTTTGTTTTTGGAATGCGTTGAATAACAGACGATATTTAATACGTGCGCGGATTTTAATCCGCTGTGTTTAAAATCTTATAAGGAGTCAAAATTGAGTCAAAACCATATAACATAAAGGCCCAGGTAGTATGATGATTAGAGTGGTAAATTATGATAGAAAAAGGCATTCGAATACAAGTAATACCAGTTATTACCAGGGGCCTAGTATCCGTCACTCTCGTGCTTATATAAGTGTCAGAAAGTGACGGATGTTTTATCCACATTTAGTCCCGTTCTTTTAAACAACTCACTTTTCAAATCGTTACCCATTTATTAACCGGCAACCCTTAGTTTTTGACAGTTAATAATTTTACCAATTTAGAGGTGTTTTAAAACACCAAAGAATAAAATGCAAGCGGGTCGAATTCGAGAATCGAACACTCGAAAACTTCATTCGAAAACAAATGTGAAACTGTATAATAGTAATTTTTCAAGTTCGGGGTTGGTTGTGGTGATCCCTTAAATGCGATTTATTGTATACTTTCGAGCGCTTAATGTCATAGATGCGTTGCCGGCCTTTGAGAAAAGACGTCTCCTCTCTCTCAAAGGTCTGTAAGTAGTAGCGGCCTTAAAAAATACCACTATATAAGCTGGTTGCACAGAATTGTGTTGCGAGGTAAAAAGTTTCGCAAAAACCATATGATGGCAGATTGCTACAGGGTTGGAAAGACAGACGTTTTTGAGCATAGATAAAGTAGCGAGAGCTCGGAGCGGCAAACGTATTGGTGTACAGTGGTATAAAGTAAGTTTAGTTGTGGGTATATTAACTTATAAGTATGAAATGTAATGAATTAATATTTTTTAATAGTTAAAAATAAATTCAGGGGGCCTAGTCAACATGCATAACGCTAAACATGAAAAAAAAGGCTTGTCCGCATACAAAATTAAAACAATTGCTCCACTTTGAAGCCGGTTGTGATTGCGAGTGCGTACGAACATTATTTTCTCAGATGCGAGAAAACGCAAAAGTACAGAGCATTCCAAAAATTATAACGATTTAAAATATAAAAAAAAAACAAGAAGCAAAAAAAAATACTGAATATAAATCCTACAGGTCATAAAAGTAAATATGTATACATAGGCGTGTAATAAAATAATATATATTGGGAACATTACCTTCTCAAACAAAAAGCCCGGGTAAGTTGGGGTAAGTAAAGAAAAACATCGACTTCGGAAATCCGCAACGCTATTTTTCTATGGATTATGTTACTTACTTAATACAATTTTGATGATCAAAAGGAAGGTCACGGGGGGGGGTAGAATTATGAAGTGATTTTACCTTTGAACTTTCACAAAACGAATGTTAGGTAAGCCTCTTAAATGTCTCTTAGACTTTTCTTTGCTACGTAAATGACGAAACATAATTATTTAGATATTTCTTTAGATATTTCTTCAGTTCGTTTCCGATTCTTAAGTTAAGCAGGGTACTTTTAAGTTTTAACGAGCAATAACTTTTTTTAAGAAAGTATGCTTTACATTTCGTTTTAAATACGATTACCGTTTTCTGCATTATAAAGTTATTTTGCTTTTAAAATTAAATACAGCATATACTTTAGAAAGATGTCAACAATATGGCCTGGAGTCTATTCGAGTATGAGTTAAAGTCGAAAAAAAAGGGGAATGGAGGGCAAATTGTAAAGCTAAAAATTTCCATACAAAATGCGATAACGTTTCTCTCCCCTTAAACCTAGTCCGATTATTAGGATTTTTGAACATGTTGTAGATATCAGAACTATGTCTGTACGTTTTCCTTTTCAAGAAAATATTTCTTAGAATAAAACAAATTAAAAAAAAACAAAAAACAGAAACGTACATATCATTCTTTATAATAACTACAACGCATTCGAAAATTGTTAAAAGTCGTACCTACTTGATTTAGGGGATGAGAAACTTTATCGCCCGGAGCTAAATTTGCATGGATTTTTTTTGACAGCCACGTGATTTTAGCGGCACTTCATGATCCTCTTAAACTCCCAAAAAAAAAAACTTTACAAATTGCAAGCTGTTACCCGCGACTCCGTCCGCGTAGAAGTGTCGCGGTAAAAACTAACCTTATGTGTCCTTTTGTGTTCAGGGGTTGAACCGTATCAAACTGATAAAGTTACTTTCGCATTCATATGGGTTTTAATTATCATTATTATAATTTGTATCGCCTTCAATCCCCAGCTACTTAATCAATTTTAAAAGAAGTCCCTTAAGTTCCATCGCAATATTAAGAAATGAATAATTAGTAAGAACTATAAGCAACATCTTCAGAAAAATGTCGTATCAGTAATGGAATTTTATTCAAAATTAAACCTAATGGCAACTTGAGATAATTGGATTCCCCTCAGCGAGCTAGACTGGTACACCCTTTTTATTTATAACGAACAAGCACTCTGAAGTTTGCTGCTTGAGTTTTAATCTACTTTATGAACTTCAGTAGTTTTTTTATGAAGTAGTAGGTACTGTTTTTTTTTAAAGAAACTTAGTTGATCAAAAATAACCTCATAAATATACGTTTAATGTGAATAGCTGAGATCACTGCCGCAAGGACACACATTATGTGCTATATCTACCTGTTACCTTCACTGTTTTCTTTAATTATTCGTAAATTTGAGTCTTAGGTTAGTGAATCAATGTCTTTCTTCTTCTTCTTCTGAGTAGAAGCTTCTTCTCCGCAATGGTCTTGTCCGAAGCGCTAGTAGATTCACTACATATTACCGATGTGTAAAAGAGCCCTCATGTGGCCAATTTACTGAATAAATATTTTTAATTTTGAATTTTGAATTTTAGAAACGGCATAAGTTTATATCTACCAGTATTGGTCGTTCACTAGAGTTGCCTCGGATGGATCCAACGGATGAACGAAAGCCTGAGCCATACAGACTGACAGTCATAGGTGACGTTAGTTTGTTTCATCCACCGCAGCACTAGTAACACGACTGATACAGTGTAATTGTGTGAGTAATAGTGTAGTAAAGGTATTTCAAAGCTAACCGTGATATAAAGCCTGACCAGGAAAATAAAATCCTCGGACCCGATCCTGTTAAGGACTCTAAGTCCCACCACTGCGTGCGATAGAAGGAACGAACCCTTCCTTCACCAGCCCAACCCGACCTGACCGCCCTCGCCATGCTCGGGCGGAAATTTTAATTTTTAATTAGGTTAAGTATCGAGCCTTGGCGCCCGCAAGCGAGCGTCCCCTCTACATCAATTGCGAAGATGTTACGGTGTGTAACCACACCAACATAATTTAGTCAAAAAAAAACCTCTTATTACGCCACTAATACTTTTTTCATCTGTCTTCACGGACAGGACTATTGTCACCAATAACCCTGATATCGTGTTAACAGATCGATCCAAACGCCAGATAGTGCTCGTCGACGTAACTATTCCGCGTCACGATAACGTAAGGCTGAGAAGTACGAGCTCTTCAAGAACTTGACTTGGCTCTCGAGGTGGCCGCCATGTGGGATGTTGACTCGACGTTCATTGCCCGATAGTCTCGACCTCAAGAGACTCTGCTATAAGGCTAGGTCAACAGATAGATAGGGAAAGCAGTACTGTTCGATACGGCGTGTTTTTGTTAGGAGGTTTCTCTCTTCAGCTCTAACCTTAAGTTTGAGCCTTGCCCCTCTGCCAGCGGCGGCGGTAGGTTAAGATTTAACAAGCTTTTATTTAACTTGCAATGTATGTTTTTAGTTAAATTTGACCCACTTCCCGTCAACGGAATGGGCTGAAATTTGGACCACATATGTAAACCCAATGACAATGCAATATTAGGGTATCTAAGATATGATGGTGGACTCGGAAGGTGGCGACAGGATCTCCGCTATACTTGACGTAGACCCACCGTGTTAGGACTGATTAGTTCGGTCTTATTAAGCAGATAAAGATATTTCAAAAACAAAGTACAGTCGGCAACAAAAGCTTGTCTCAAAAATGAAATTATTGACAGAAACTTTTAATTTATATGATATTATTTTACTTTTCTTCTGTTATTATCTGGATAATAAATTATGTACTCTGTGCCGTTGCCATAGTGGTCAATATCGGTACTGTACAAAGACAGCCGGTTTTAAAGCTTGCTTTTTAGAGTTATTTATGACCGCTTTTAGAGTAGACGACAAAGCCGCACGACAGCCGCGCTGCAACCGCGCTTTTTTATTTTCTATAATCCCGAAACGCGCCTCTAAGCTGCCTTTATTCCACTTTGTTTTAGCCTATCTTTTTTTATATGGCAACCATGTTGTTAACGTTACTGTAGCTTTTATTCACTTGACAGTAACAGCTAATATCGCGCCGACCGCGATTATAATATCCCATAAACATCTCAGTGACGAACTCGTCTGTGTGTTATTAACCGGAGAACTTAAAATGTCCCGTACGCTTCAGGCATTAGGAAGAGAAATATGCTATATAAAGTTAATAGCATGTTTCGTGATCAAGCAGAAACTTTTACCTTCTATAGAGCAAGTAACGTTAACACATCTTCATCGATAAATTGTGTATGGCGATTAGCCAATCGGACACGGAGCCCTTTAACCAAAGCATTTGATTATCAAGTTGGCATTGACGTTGACCTTCGTATCGTCTTCGAGTACCTAGTACCTAAGGAGCGTCACACACGGTCCTTTATATGAATATACCAAAATATAGACGGAGTCCACACAGCTCTTTCCTTTGCGAATATTAGAATAATGAATGGAATGGATATATATTTCATATTTTCTTTAGGTTCTTTGCTATAATATAATTATATATTTCAATATATGGTCCCGTTTGGTTGCCGGTTTAGAATAGTGCCACTCCATGTCTTCCCGTGGATGTCGTAAGAGGCGACTTGGGGAATAAAGGCTTGTAGTACTGTTAGGCGATGGGATTGCAACCTGTCACTAATACACTGGTAATCATCTTCAACCTAATTGTGCAAAATGTGGTTACAGAATTATCAACAATTTTTTAAAGTTGTTGTTAATTCTGTAGCTCTGCTTACCCCACTCTGGGAATGAAGGCATGAGTTTACGAGGTGCGAGGGACAGAGCATTCGACTTGCTAGCGAGTACGTTAGTTGTAACTCATGGTACGTACAGAGGCCCTAGACAAGATACTTAACGCTATCGAAAACTATTTTCGAAAACTGTCAAAGTGTATGTAACTGACATAAGCGCTTGACGCGACCAGCTTACTTACGTCAAGCCTATGCATTTTCGATAACAATAACGATCTCACCACGCATATTGGCTAATGTATGTATTTCGATATATTAAAATATATTATAGCTCCGTTTGTGACGGGCTTAAAATTGAGTATGCGATACAATTTAAGCTGGCCGGGTACTCATCCGTCTGCTAAGTTGCGAAGGCACCGTAACTCGGGAGCGTTGTACTTCTATCAATGTATTCCCCCGCTGTTCCAGTCATGTTCGAACGCGTGCCATCAAGCCGAGGGGCCCGCCCTCCGGCCTTGGCCCTTTTTTACTCGCCTCATTATAATTCCTACTTGTCTGTGGGAAACCAGATTTAAAACTACAGCATGGCTTAAAGGAATAAGGACCCAGGCCATAAACATTAAAAAAAAACTACAGCACTAACGGCCGCACTCAGAGTCAGTTAATAATGGTTAAGCCGTTTCTTAGGACCACTTGCACCAAAAATTAACACTTGGTTAAGACACTAACTCAAGTTAGTAAACGTCAGATTCATACGAAAACTGTCATTTTAACTTGAGTTAGTGTCTTAAACCATCGTGAATTTTTTGGTGCAAGTGGCTCTTAGTGACGGTATTTCATTCTCAAGTTTAAAAAAGGAACGAGGTAATTTTATTGTCTCTAAAATGTTTGTGAGTATGGCGATAAGGGCTGAAACTTTCAAATTTATAGGTGAAAAACTTAAGTAAATGAACTCTTGCATGTAGTTGTGTACAAAACTAATATGGAATTTACGTCAAATTTCAAATATAGAATTTCGAAAGGTCTATACAGATGTGTTACAACCACATGCAAGAGGTCATTTACGTAAGTTTTTCACCTATACCGTTTATTGAGCTATTATACCGCTCCCGTGATACTGTGACCTTCATACTTTGTTCCAAATTCAAACTTTAAAAAAGGTTGTGACTGACGGTCCGACGGACACGTGAGTCATTGTATAATGTATTTCACATTTCCATATGTCATGTTTGTCCCCTGGAATTCTTTTTTTAAACGTGTCAGATGTGTAAGCTACATTTCTAGGGATTTAAGAGTTTTTGTTCGGCATCACTATTTTAACAGCTAGCAGCCCTGTATTAACGGAGACAATGACATAAAATCCACGTCGTTTTATCCAAGAATACTCCGCCTTCAATTGTATTATTGAACAAACAGCCTAACACATAATTAACGTAATGGAACCAGTAATCGACAAGGACCAATGATCGACACTGATTCTTATTTCACAGAAGATAAGGGTTATTCATTTCATTCATTTGTTTTCTCTCAATCTCAATTCATGACCGTATGATCTTTGAATTAAGAGTTACCTAAGTGTTGATCATTGGTGCATGTCAGCTTAAAGTGTCGAACACTGGTGCAATTACGTTACTAACAATCTATTCCACTTTGTATTACCACATCTTGCTGCGATATCGTTGTAATTCTGTCCCAGTGTTTTATTTGCTAGTTTTTTTAATTCCTAAAGCAACGCTTGCCGTATCTGTAGAAAAGCTCACAGATACAATACAAACAGTTATTGTATTTTCGAGCCTCAACAAAACGATGTTTCTTTTATCACATCTTGCTAAGTCAAAGGGAACTCAATTTGAATTTTGCGCGTAAAGCCGACGGCTTAGTTAGTTAGTTCTTTGATACGGGAGATAGACTGTGTGTACAAAGGCCAGTTAATGAAACTATCACGACGCGCCGCTTTGGGCGTGAACGTTGCTTTGTGCGGACAGATTGCGGGTAAATTAGGTGTGTCGTGTGACGGTAAAGCAGGTTATTAGTTAGCTACTTTGTGTTACTTTTAAACTGTATAAAATAAACTACCGGTAACTTGTTTTTTTAGTAAAAAATGTTATATTAACGTTTAAATGACTAAAATCTATAAAAAGGGTTAAATGACCAATGGTCATTTAGATAATGATAAACTAAATATATGATCAGCATCGAACAATCGATCGTAGAGTACAATCCAGGGGGGGGGGGGGATTAAACACGTTACATAACGCTCTATTATAGATAGGTACCTACAGTTTAAATTTGATACAAACAGTCATTACGTTTATTAGTTGCATTCTAAATTAGGTAGAATTCATAAAAAATCACAAGAAAAACATGGAAATAAAAACAATAAATTCAATGTGTCATTCTTTTACACGATAATGTAAATTTTCGCATTAATATAATTTAGAACTTCGTAAAAGGACGTTTCTGTTAAATTTAAAAATGATTACCACTACTCTCAAAAAATACACGCTTAAAGTAATTTACGTACGTACACCAAATTATTATCATCTTTTGATACAAACAACGTAATAAGGAATAATAGAATATATAGCGATAATGCGATCCTGTAGATACAAAAGGTAGATGTCGTAGATGCCCCTTTTTCTTCAGGAGTCGGTATACATATTTAAAAGATGCTTTCGCCTAGGGAATTCACATGCCGGTCACGTACATTTCACACCGCCGCATTAATGATTCTATGGTTTAAAGATTAAAGCGCAATTTGAAGTAGCTGGAATGGGATTGAGTTTGCTAACAAAATGTAAGTTGCTAGAGTTCTAAAGTGGAATTTGTTGTGACGTGACCTCCCATTGCGTAATGAAACCAATGTCTGTAGTAAATTTGCCGATTTCTTTGCGAGTATCCTAATAAAATAAACTATAATTTGAATTTAAAAACAATAGATTTTCAACTACAGTTAATTTTGAAATTGATGTGAAACTTACCTCACCTAAGTGACTAACTGTATTCCCCCTGTTATATATATTAACAGTTTTAATTCGAGACTAAACGAGTCTTTATTCAACTTTAACATATTTTTTTAATATATCAACAGTATTGACAGTCCAAATTGGAGATTGAACAAAAAAAAATTTAACAATTGATATACATTTATAAGCGTCATTGTAACTGGGAATTTATACATATACCGTTGGGTACCAACCAAAGTAGGTAGGTAAGTAGGTAAAATAACAAAACAATCGGAAACAATTATAAATTAGGTTACGTCGGTTGATTGACTTGCAAATATGTAAAGTGAAATCAAGAGTGATTTTAAAATGATAAGCCGCAACCTTTATCTGTTTATTGAAGTATTTTATACAATTTGAAAGAATTCCTCAATTTTAAACAAGTAAATTGGATTTGTTTTCGCAATGGGCAGCTGCAATGCGGGCGCTGCGCCACTAAAGTCATCGAGGCAAAAAGACACAAGTCCAAATACGCCTATCGTAATAAAAACCTTTGAGGGACATGTACAGAGTTTAATTTGTAATGAATATGTTTACAAATATGTCCGCCTTAAAAAATAGATGATGCATACATATTTGAATCTAAAAGATTTTATTAGACGCAGTAAACTGACAATTCATGTTTAATCTTTTTTTTTCAATTATGTCCGATTTAATTTCAAACGAAAGTTGAATCGTTGTTTTAAACCAAGTTTTAACTTACACTTTCTGTTACTTATTTCTGCCAATTAAATTCATCAACAAAAAATTGGTTTTGAATAAATCTATTCCAAGTGTATGAAATAGGGAAAAGTTTCACTTATTTTGATCCAAGGTTTTACAAGCGCTTCTTTATAATTAACTCATAACGCTACTCAGCATGTGCTTTTCGAATATTTATTTATGAAGACAGTACCGGTCACAGTAATTTGTGACCCATCTTAGGCCCAAATTGAATCCAAAATTCTACAACAATAGTTTCCTATAAGTAACAAATGACTGGAGGGCTTATTGTTCAACGCATTCGCAATCGCAACCGGCTTCAATGTGGAGCATTTGTTTTCATCTTGTATGCAGACAAGTCTTCGATTTTCAAAATGAAAACGATCGTGATTGCGAGTACGTTAGACAATAATACATTGGTCATAAATTAACGTTCTTAACCATATAAACTAATAATACAAATGTTTTCTGCCAGTTAAATATTCAGGTTGAAAGCTGGGTGTAGAATTATTCAGACAATTTAAATGATCACCCTGTACTAACAATTTAAATTAAACACAATTAGCTACTCAGATATTCAAGCCATAAATGGAAACTGCATCTGTAAACATGACAATACCTAGGAAGTTCGGTAAGCGCTATCTCTCACCCTCGGCTGAGTCGCAAATCAGGAATGAAAGAGATGGCATTCTCCGATAGTGCTTTGGATCGGAGTAACCGGTGAACGTGGCTAATTATTAACAGGCAACTCGAAACTGTCTGCAACTTGGATTAGGTTGTATACGAGGCATCCAATGACACAGCCCATACTGCAAGCGGATTACTTGTATTGTATTGTTTGATCTTAGTTTAGTGTTGATCGAATTAACTAAGTTTAAGTTTAGTTAAAAATAATACAATTAAAAGTTAAAACTAAACTTATTTAAATTAAAATAAAAACTAAGCTACTCAAATATTAAAGACGTGAATAATAATCACCACTATAAAAAGAACACCCCCTCTAGCAGGTCCGCTCGCGGCATGGTCCCTATGACACTGGCTGCGTTACCTCTCTGGATAGCTAGCCCAATCCTTAAGGAGAGGTAAGCACCAGCTCTAGGATCTAAAAATAATCGTTTGAGAATTGTTAAAGAATTTTTTCGACGAGTGACTGCACGGGTAGCACAAGTTGTATTTTCTCGCTTGTCGCTCAGTGCGTCACTATCGTTACAGACTAGAAAGAAAGGGAGATCCGAGCGACAAACAAGTCGCGGACAACATGTGCTAGCCGTGCTGAGAGTGAGTTATACACTTAAGACTGGGAATACTTCAACTCGTAATTATTAACAGATTTTTTGGTAATTACCTAATGTAAAATGCTAATTGTAAACTTGTACAATTATTTTTATTCTAATAATGTGCCAGTACCCTGTAGTATATTGAAGGCCCTATTATCTACATCTACTTAATTATTGGCCATGTCAAATATCTACTTTAGCCTGAGAGCGTAGGTAGATTAGTTAGAGCGTAGTTAGAACTTCGTAATAAAACTAATTCATTGTTATTCGTATCTTAGTGAACTAGAGTCGGTTTTGGTGAAACAAACGCGGGTGAAACGAAGATAACTCGCGGTAATAAACAGAAGATAAGCGACTCAAGGCCTCGGTCTCAAATGCATACGATTAGCTGAGCTCGGTCGCTTGCTCCCAGGGGCAAACCTTGAACCAGTAGTTGGGATATACCATATTTTTTACAACATAATAGTCATTTTAAAACCATATACAGTGTTTGTGTTTTTATATTTGATCTTTGAAATGTAAAATTAAAGAAAAAACAAATTCGGTGAATTTATTCTTAAAATTGCTGAAAACCCCACGAAACCTGTGTTTACTTAATACTAGAGATAAAACTAAAAACTCATTATACATAAAAAAATAAAATAAAAAAAAACGTTTGGTAGTACAATGAAGCTTTAACCTATGTTAAACTTTAACATGGTATGCCATGATAGCTTTTCATAAAACATTAAAGCCTCTTCTTTAGAAAAAATCGTAACGACGGCTCCAATGTTGGACACTTTTAGCTGAAGGTACCAATGAATGGACACTTAACTCTTAATTCAAAGATAATAAGGTTATAAATTGATTGTCTCTACATATATAAATGAGTAGCCCTTATCTTCTGTAACATAAGAATCAAGTGAACATCATTGGTACTTGTTCACTACTGGTTCCATCACCCTAGTACAGTATTTAACGTAGATAGCTTTCATTTGTTTTTCTACACCCTGTATAAGTCCTAAAATGCAACCTTTTAAAACGAGCATGCTCTAATCCCCATATATTGCTACGGTCTACGCCGTAGCCACTCGTAGCACACAATTATATTTTTACAAGTAAGTAAATGTACACTTAATGACAGTGATCGGGAAAAATGTACTAAAAATTACTTTACAGATATTTTACTTTTTAAAACTATGTTTGGACCAGGGAAACGAACCCAGAACAGCCAAGCACTCGAACCACTCGTAAAATCAAAGATCTTCCATGTTTCGTTATAAAAGTCAAAGACTAAAAAGGTTAACGTTCAAGAACGGCCTTTACAGCGTATTTATATGTAAATATATCAATATGGTATTTACAACTTGCGTTTAAAAACTTAAATGCGTTGTAAATGTTATAATTTTATTATCAATTAATTGGTTTTAATATATATTATTAATATGTCATACCTATTATCTCTAATACAAATGACATTATAAGTAATGCTACCTAGTAAAAAAAAAGAAATGCAATTTTGTGACGGTGTCCTAATTATGTTAACAATTTTATTGCATTTCTTTGCAATATTAAATAAAACGACTCAGCCGGTAAGGGTGGTTGTTACTAATATGAAAGCTCAAAAGGAATAATTTATATATCATCAGCAGAACACGTTCAAAATAACCCGTTTATTTCGCTCTCCAGTGTAGTTTAATTAAATTTAACTTGCTAAAGCCCCAGTCAAAGGGAGCACAATACTCTTACACAAACGTGTGTTACTCAATGGTATTAATTTCCAACTTTTAACGTGTGTACAAATTCTTAGCGTTTGCTTCACAATTAATTTAATGGCTTCTAGTGAGTTTAGCTAACGTGATTTGTAAATTTACTGATGAAACAAAGCAACGCAATTATCTCTCTTTTATTATGTTTCAGCCGTGCTTTCACATCGTACCTAATCATATTGTTAGTTAAAGGTTTGAGAGCACTTATCAACTACAGAGTAAGAGTTCTTAATCATTAATTATAGGTTAGGTTAGGTTAAACTCATGCAGCGATGAAATTAAAATGCTGCGTTATGATACGTTCGTTTAAAGGTGTTTCGATCGGCTGCGGCTCCACTGAGGCGGAGACGAGCGGAGCTGAGTGGAGCAGAGCTGTGAAAAGAACTAAGTGATTTCACTGAGGCGGAGACGAGCTGAGCTGAGTGGAGCAGAGCTGTGAAAAGAACTAAGTGATTCCACTGAGGCGGAGACGAGCGGAGCTGAGTGGAGCAGAGCTGTGAAAAGAACTAAGTGATTCCACTGAGGCGGAGACGAGCGGAGCTGAGTGGAGCAGAGCTGTGAAAAGAACTAAGTGATTCCACTGAGGCGGAGACGAGCGGAGCTGAGTGGAGCAGAGCTGTGAAAAGAACTAAGTGATTCCACTGCGGCGGAGACGAGCGGAGCTGAGTGGAGCAGAGCTGTGAAAAGAACTAAGTGATTCCACTGAGGCGGAGACGAGCGGAGCTGAGTGGACCAGAGCTGTGAAAAGAACTAAGTGATTCCACTGAGGCGGAGACGAGCGGAGCTGAGTGGAGCAGAGCTGTGAAAAGAACTAAGTGATTCCACTGCGGCGGAGACGAGCGGAGCTGAGTGGAGCAGAGCTGTGAAAAGAACTAAGTGATTCCACTGCGGCGGAGACGAGCGGAGCTGAGTGGAGTGATCTATGTGGGGGTGTGATTCTCTCACCAACGACGAACGGACGGATGAACGAGTGAATGTCCAAGCGGCGAGTTCAAGTAATCCCGTCTCAGCGAACAAAACACATTTTAGCGCGTGTATTCAATTTGGTAGCATGGCTTCTCGAGCGTATAAGGCTGCCTAATTGAGAATGCACGCGCTAAAATGTGTTTTGTTCGCCCGGACGGGACTACTTAAACTCGCCGCTGCGCTTTCGCTCGATTGTTCGACCGACCGCCGTTTTTAAGAGAATAACACCCCTGTAATGCAGTTACGTCTCCTCTCCGCTCCGCTCGTCTCCGCTTGACTGTTTCCACTGAAGCGGAGCAGGGACGAGATGTGGATTTCAACTAATATGATTGGTCGATTCCTACACGTCTCCTCTCCGCTCCGCTCGTCTCCGCTTGACTGTTTCCATTGAAGCGGATTGGAGACGAGATGTGGATTTCAACTAATATGATTGGTCAATCCCTACACGTCTCCTCTCCGCTCCGCTAATCTCCGATTGACTGTTTCCATTGAAACAGACTGGAGACGAGATGTGGATTTCAACTAATATGATTGTTCGATTCCTACACGTCTCCTCTCCGCTCCGCTCGTCTCCGCTTGACTGCTTCCATTGAAGCGGATTGGAGACGAGATGTGGATTTCAACTAATATGATTGGTCGATTCCTACACGTCTCCTCTCCGCTCCGCTCGTCTCCGCCTCAGTGGACCCGCACCCTATTAGGTCATCATAACCATTTTATCCAAGCCAATTTTATTTCAACTTATCGATTGACCGTGTTTTAAAATCACAGGTAAAAACTAGACATATAATGTTAACCACATATGTTTGGAACCAGCTTTAGTGAAAATGGACCGTGTGAAACTTCACCTGCTAGGTAGGATCTCACTGGAGCCGGTACAGACACAGAAATGAACTTTGCTGGGAACTAGGCCATTTGTGTGCTGCAGTGGAGTGGATGCCCCGATTAACGGGTGCGATTTACTTAACGAGTCAGTTGCGCGGAATTTAAATTTATCTGTGCAAATAAGGTCAAATGTTTCTGTGGGACATGTCACAGTTTGTAGCTTGGAGGTTGCGTCGTAAAGTTTAACACTGATTCTGATACCGTCAGGGAGGTACGGTCGGCCTTATAAGAAGCTGCACACGTAGTAGTAGTGTTTTGTCACTTTAACGTCATGTTTGAACTGCTGCACTAATCTGTCAAAGGCGTTAAAGCGACAAGGTACAAAAGTGTGCAGCTTCTTAAAAGGCTGACTGTACTATCAGGGTTGCGTGGTCAAACCTGATAAATCGAAATAATTGTTTAATCAAATATGAATTGTCTTGCTATATTCGTTAATGTTCTTTTTGACACAACAAGTTATATCGACTTACCGGGTTTGATCACGCAACCATCGCCCTTATAATCTGTGGGTAAGATAGCCGATTGAAAAATGTTTGGCTTTTACTTTTGATTTATATTATTTACTACGAATATTAACTAGTTGAAAATTGTTGGTCTTTAAGGGGTACGTATCAGAACGCCTAAAATTTATAAGCCTAATGTATCATAATTCCTAAAAGTTCATAATACCTAATGGTTGTTTTTTCTGAAACCGTAGACTTTTCAGGATTGTTACAGAACAAACCTAACCTAACCTAATGAGTTCTATAAAATGGCGTTTTAAAAAATCCTGAAATGTTTATAGTTTCAGAAAAAAAAGCCATTAGGAAATATGAACTTTTAGGGATTATGATACATATGGCTTATAAATTTTAGGTGTTCTGATACGTAACTAAGTTCAAGAAAATAAACATCGTGTCTCTATTTTCCCGCCTAGCTAGATTAAAAATACAGTTACTGAAACGTTTTGATACTTGATTCATGAATTTGAAAACTGTGTTGCTGTTAAAAAAATATTTGTAAAATAATTAAACCAAGAAATATGTCAACAGTCAGTCTCCGAAAATATAGTTCTAAATTTGAAATTCATATTATATCGATTTGAAAAACAAGCAATACAACAGACAATAAAATACCGGACAAGTGCAAGTCGGACTCGCGCTCTAAGGGGTTTCGTACCGCCGTACAGTAGGTTTATTATAAAGAAGAAAAGTCGGTCTCGAATAAATTTGTTGTTTTCTTTTAGGGTTTGTACTATAACCAAACCCACGCTTGTACAGGGTGTCCCAAAATCGGTAACCCACATTGACACCGGAGGTAGGTCAGCTTAAGAGGTACCGAACCAGCCTAACATGACCTCAGTAAAATGAGTTTATTTTTTTCAAATTGCTAGACCATGTTAGGCTGGTTCGGTACCTCTTAAGCTGACCTACCTCCGGTGTCAATGTGGGTTACCGATTTTGGGACACCCTGTATATTATACCGTTTTCACGACACAAATGTTGAAAAAAAACGTATCTTGAATGGGGAGCGTATTAATATATAATGAACTAAGTATAAAACTATATAATTAAATAAAAAACAAAATTACGGACTATCGAAAGTAAGTTGCTAAAATGTATTATCTTGACGGCATGTCTAGACTTGTTCAAATTATGCATTCGAAGCTTTTAATCAAATTAAGTTTAGATGTTAAATCTAATCTCAAGCAGATCTGGTTAATTTTGCAAACATTTTGCGCTTCAAGTTTCGAGTTACTTTGGGTTCAGACGGTGGAATAAACGTTCATTCTGCGGAGCTTTCGCGACGTTTGAGCTGTCTTTGATCACGCCTTTGTGTGTGCGTCTGTGTGTGTATTTATAATCCGATGACAATAACGACTGAGGTTTAAACACACTAACACCGTCACATGTGGGATTCAATTTTTAACCCCCAAGAAAAAAAGAGGGTTGTTAGGGTAATAGTTTAATCGAATGATTCTTAGCTAAGTTATATTAACCGCTGTTGAGTTGTTTATGAGATACATACATACATACCTTCACGCCTGTAATCCCAGAGTGGGGTAGGCTAAGCTACAGAATTACCAACAACTTTAAAAACCGAGATGACTTTATCTATTTAATACATATGTTCTAAATTGAGTTGATACCTAATATCAAACTCCAATATGTCCTTAAAATTTTGGATACGAAATTAAAACTTAATTTGTTCGAATTAAATAATTAATTACATACAAATCTCGTAAATTTAGTATAAACGCGTCGGCAATGGTTTTTTACATACTAAACTTTTTTAAACTACGATATGTACAAACATTTGTTATACACCATTTTGAACCTAATTTAATCAGCTAACGAATTGAATAATAGCACTACAATTGGTCAACTAGTTCTTGATTGGTTGTCCATTTTTGTGAGTCATATTTGTAGGTAATCGTATGAGAAGTAAGTACAAATATGATATATTATTTGCCGCTACGGTGAAATGATAAGCAGAGAGGCATTCATCTAAGTCCTCAGGGTTGGCAAGATATTTGTATTCTTGAGGCTGTCACGGTAAGACTGCAATCTTGAGACTGCATAAGCATCAGCTCGATTGCTTTCTCCAAGCAATATAAAATAAGGGGACAATCTCGCTAAAACGGGTTCATACCACGATTACACTCGAAATTCAAAACCAAAATCCTAACCTCAACGGGCGCACATTCGCTGTGATTACTGCATTTTGGTTTAAGTGTAGGTATTTTATCAATAAAACTTACCCTAATATTACTGGTTACACGAGTTCTCATTCATGTTTTAATGAAAAAAATTAAATAAAAATAATGAAATAATCAAGATGGGAACTGTCAAATTTTGGTCTTTAATTAGATTCTCGAGTATAGAATATCTCGCGAGCTCCCGATATTTCGATGATGCAATCGTCATGAATAAACGTGATAGTTTAGAAGTGCAAATTGACTATGTATAGATAAAATACACGCATTAAATCACATGGTTATTTGTTAACCTTCCTAGATAGGGTCACTGCTAGATTAACCGCGGCACCGCGCCGTCTAAATGAAAACCTTTAGCAGCTGAAATGTTTTGCGGCTACACAAATAAAGCTACGATGTTTTGCGGTAACAGAAATAAACCTACTGTCCTTGTGTGAGAACATTAGTAATGGGTCGTCCATATACTTGCTTACACACACGTGTAACCGTAAATATTAGTCACTTTCTGAAAGCGCATACTCGTAAATGACGGACAGCTAGACAGACAGGCGTCACACAGCATTCCAATTTAAACTGTCGAAAGTAATTAAGGCGATCAAAAAGCGAGCCGACCGGTTGTCCAAAACCGAAACTAGCAACCAAGAGTTATAATAAAGAAGGGTTTTTAGAGTTATTTCTCAAAATGCGTTTTTTAAACCATTGATTGTTCCTTAAATTTTGAACATCCATAATTTTATCGCTCTTGGAATGAAAAATATACCTAGGAACCTAAAACATAGTATCTCCACTTGGTACTCTTCAATACCGAAATCAAAATCCCTTCCTTCCCAAAATCTAAATTTTGTCTCTCTCTAATTTTAGCCATAACTGTTGTCATGCGGAAACAGTTTTGTAGTCTGCATTAAAAGTAGGACTTTTGTTGATCTATACTCGTAAATGGCGACATTAAGCGCTAAACGCTTATAGGCAAGGATTAAAGGTTTTTTTTAAAACAGGCATATCAATTACAAAAATGTTTGTTGCGTATAGCGCATGCTAAATTTATATTGAAGTTATAATAATGTCAATAAATGTTTCTTTATTTCACCTACTTTTCAATGCGTGCTTTTTTGGGTGTGTAATGATTTGCATATAAACTAATGTACTAATTTTCATTTTGCATTACACAAATTGCATAATTTGGATCTCTTTAATTAACCAATGATATAATCATTATTGTGCATAACAACGAAATGCATAATTTCTTAAATTATAGATAATGTTCTTAGGTTAAAAAGTAGGCATTTCTAACGTCTTTTATTACTACTAATGTGGTCACAGTTCTAATCTAACCGAACCTAATAAGAAGAAATTACCTCTAAATCAAGCCCCCAAGACACAAAATGAAACCTTTGCCCCGAGAAAAACCGGCGTAAGAAAATCGGCAAGATATATATATATATATATATTTAAGTTTACATCATACATAACTTTACAATATCACAGTATTTTTGCACAGTAAGAACCTTTTTTAAGCGTTGGTAGATTTAAGCGTAGATAACTCATGCAGGATGCACGACTCGCTGCCAAACATCCCTATCCATGATATAATCGTTTACTTTACAATATGCTCGGGAAATTAGTTTTTGTTCAATGACAGATTTCTTTTGGAATTTTATTGTAAGTAGAATTTTATACAATTTCCTAAGAACAAAGCTTTTCAATTCGTAAACACATCTGCGATAAAAGTATTAGCTGTAACGGTTGCAAGTAAAATTGGGCAACTCACCGAATAGTAGCACAATCAGCCCAATTCCAACGAACACGTTACCCGGAGTTTTAAAATCAATCCCTCTGTGTCCCGAGTCAGTCAACAAGTACCTCCCTAGCCCCCCGCCCTCCCCCCTAACCCCTCCCTGCTAGAGGGTTGGGGTCGAGATTCAACTGGTGCAATGCAGGGGCTCCACTGTCTGTTTTTGCCCCAGAACGGAGCCAACCAAGCGCCAGTCTCGATTTTATTTCGTTCGTGCGCTCTGCTTGGGTTTTAATGTTTCGTTATTGACGAATTTGTGTGAGCTGTTGGACGTTCGCATGTTATTTCACTTTGACAGATTTCTATAGTTGCTAGTTTTGATAGAATATTTTTGCATCGGTTATTGATCTGAGGGCTTATTGTCTAACGCACTCGCAATCCCAACGGGCTTCAAAGCGGAGCAATTATTTTCATTTTGTATGCAGACAAGCCTTCGATTTTCAAAATGAAAACGATCGTGATTGCGAGTGCGTTAGACAATAAGCCCTCTGTTTTGGCAATTTAATTTTGTAACATCGCACATAGTATATGTACGTATGTACTTAACTATATTCATTTTATCGTTGAAAAAGCATTAGTTACGAAATCAAGATAGGATCAAGCGAAGTAATATAAAAAAGAGGGTCACATTTCCAGTGCAGATAGCGGAATTACTCTTAGTGTTTGTTAAAGTTTTGCTAGCATTGCATTATATTAACGACTATGAGTACCTTAGCATACTGTACTGTAAATAGCTATCCATTAATCGAAATTGGTACCAATAAATTACTCAATTTGAGTGTTTTATGTATGAATAAAAGAAGAATTCAGGGGAAATAATTCCGATATACAGGCAACATTTATGACGTTAAAATGTCAGGTCGAAACAAAGTGCTTGCAATCGGTATTATTTTTGAATCATTGCTGCATTGTATTGCTGCACTCGTTCATTGCACCCACCATCACTTTAAACGAAAGCCCGGGAGATGTGGATTATGTACCTTAAGTGCAATATAAATATTAAGTAATTGGGATACACCTATTTTTAACAATGTATGAAAATTTCAAAACCATTTCGAGGAATAGGCTTTTCGAATCGATCCCAGTAGTTAGATAAAAAAAAATTACAATGAATTAATAAAATTAAAATTAAGAAATAACCTTCATTTTACCCCTAAATGCCCGTCCCAATTGCGCTGTATCAAGCACTTTTGTGGTTTTACATAAAACATATAAAACCTCTCCAATATTTTATTTTATAAGTACAATTTAGATATCTAGCTGACACCTACGTTTGAAGACAGCTGTTGTATATCAAATTTATTTGTTTACAAATTGACTGTAATTCTTACGATGAAATTAATATATTATTACTGAGACCTTTTGAGTTATGTATGGTAAATGTTATAATTTGTTTGGTAAGGTTTTACAAGAGGTTCAAAAAGACGGCATTAACATTTATTGTAGAAACTCATGATTGGAAGTATGGAATCCGCATCTTCAACAATTTTAATGTGATTGTGTTAAGTAAATCTAGTCTAGAAACAAGGTCATGTAGGAAGTGTTGTCATAGTGTTGTATTAACTAAGGTCTAGGTAATAAGCAATCGTTGAATGCCTATATACTCTTAAATAATGAATTATATCATATTGCGATTGTTTGTTTACATTATGTTTGAATGACGTTCGTCTATTATGACTTTGAAAACAGATCACAGATAATAAAAAATCGTCTTTCTAAATCTTAGACGAAGTTTACCCGTTTTTTATAAATATCTACGTCATCTTGTTGTTACAAGTAGGTAAGGTTACTATAATTCCATAAATTATTTTAAATATCAATAATACATTTAATCAATAATAAAAAAAATATAATAATAAAAGGCTATTCTTTCGAATAAAAATGTAAAATCAAGCAGTTTTTTTTTGTATCCCAATTATTAAGTAAATACAATCTAAGATTATTGAGCTAAAGCCCTCTCTTAATGTTGCTGTACCCAACAGGGTCCATAATTAATTTTTAAGTATATTAATTACTGTCATAGCTTAAGTTAGCCTGTCAACAGCCAACACATTGTGGAATGCAATAAACGTTTGAGTATTTGAGTATGTTGACACTGACATGAATGTCTTTGCGAATAGGCTTGGTTTTGGTAGATTCACATTCTTTCGTGGGCTAGGTTTCTATGTGTGTGACCACATTCTTTCGTGGGCTAGGTTTCTATGTGTGTGACCACATTCTTTCGTGGGTTAGGTTTCTATGTGTGTGACCACATTCTTTCGTGGGTTAGGTTTCTATGTGTGTAACCACATTCTTTCGTGGGTTAGGTTTCTATGTGTGTGACCACATTCTTTCGTGGGCTAGGTTTCTATGTGTGTGACCACATTCTTTCGTGGGCTAGGTTTCTATGTGTGTGACCACATTCTTTCGTGGGCTAGGTTTCTATGTGTGTGACCACATTCTTTCGTGGGCTAGGTTTCTATGTGTGTGACCACATTCTTTCGTGGGCTAGGTTTCTATGTGTGTGACCACATTCTTTCGTGGGCTAGGTTGCTATGTGTATGACCACATTTTTTCGTGGGCTAGGTTTCTATGTGTGTGACCACATTCTTTCGTGGGCTAAGTTTCTATGTGTGTGACCACATTTTTTCGTGGGCTAGGTTTCTATGTGTGTGACCACATTCTTTCGTGGGCTAGGTTTCTATGTGTGTGACCACATTCTTTCTTGGGTGCGTGATATTATCTTATTACTCGAAGTTTAAAAAACACAATAGGAGATCAATTCGTCGAATTCGTTTCACAAATGACTTATCTAGTTTTATCCATTTGTGAGCATTTCTCTTTTTTTTTTGCCACTATGAGTGACATACTCAGAATTTAAAAAAAATGGCAGGTGGGTAGAGAACATCAAACTATGCAATAATTAAATAATATTCTAATGTGTCCCAAAATATTTGTATGGAAAGTTCCTTTTGTGTTACCAACACTCGTAGTGGCAAAAAAAAGAGAAATGCTCTTGTATGATTTCCTCGCATTGTTTAAGAAAAGCATGACAATATATGTATGCTTGAGCACAAACAAACAGACAGGATTCCGTGACTCTTATTTCACCTGCAGGGCTAGCACATGTTGTCCGCGACTGGTTTGTCGCTCGGAACTCCTTTTCTTTCTAGTCTGTAACGATAGAGATACAATGAGCGACAAGCGAGAAAATACAACTTGTGCTACCCGTGCAGGCCTCGCCAGCCTTAGCTTGCTAACCACCTCGTCAGACAATCCCCTATTTTGCGGGCCTAGGTAATAATGAATTAATACCAGAGGCCCGTTTCACGAAGCTACAAGTTACAAATTACAAGCGGAAGTGTCTTTCTAACTCGTATTTCTAGAAAGAGGGTTCCGCGTGTAATTTGTAACTTGTACCTTCGTGAAACGGGCCACAGTTGGCGCGTGCCAACGCAATGAGTAACAAATATGAAAAACGTCGTTCCTCAATCTTGTTAATCCCGCGGGAACGAGATTAGTCCCGCAAAATGCATTCGGGTTCCCGGTATCCCGGTATTGCATTCCTTGCATCAACATCATTCAGAAACTTCATGGATGTGCATCTGCCTAGTACAGTCAAGGACTTTAATTGTTATGCCACTATGGAACCCTGTCATAATGACAGCGTCAAACAACATGAAAGAAATTACGCCAAAATTAATGGTTAACCTTATGCGACAGGGTTCCATAGTGGCATAGCAATTAAAGTGCTTGACTGTACTGTAGTAAAGGAGGGTGGGCTAATTGGCCTATATGACCAATGAGGACAAGCGCTATGTCACCGGATAGGTAATTCTAAGTTGTAAAACTATTACTATGGCAGGTAGTTCGAAATCTTTGTGTGAAAAAAGTTATCGCCAAGCAAAGACAGCGGTGCTTCTAACGTCGTCTATAAGTATGTGGACGTCCCGATGTTCCAGATTTTTTAAATATTTCTCACAGGTGCTTTCCCCCTACACAAAATCGTTTTAGAATTAAAAATATAGTGCTTATTGTTATTGGTTTCTAGGCCAGTGTCCATACATATCTGCCCATTCTACTTTAAGTTCGATCTGTATATGTCGTTGTAAAGCTAACAAAACGTTGTGATTTATAACCAGAGATCGGAATAGGCAGAGCTAATTTGCCTAAACTTGATGCATGTTCATTCAATAATGTATTCCCTTCTCACCCACGCATTAATGAATATGCGTCAAGTTTAGGCAAATTGGCTCTGCCTATTCCGATCTTTATAACACAAGTCTAACAAAAATCAAGGGTTAAAAACCCGACTGCATTAATTAGTGTACCCAGTGGCACTCGCGGCTCTAAGACGGATCTTGCTCCTCGCTCGTCGAAACAGGCCAGTTCAGGCTAACGAGGGAACAAACTTTTCAATAGGATAACCTGCTAAAGTGTATTTTTTTGTGTTTGTAAAGGGTTTTTGTACTCGACAGTACACCAATTAATGAAAACAATAATGAAAAAAACCGGACAAGTGCGATTCCGCACATGACACGGTCAACTTAATTCAAAATTTGCACCGCCGCCGTTCCTTGCATAAAGACCCTGTTTTTTTGTGATTTAACCAGAAATGTACAGACTTCCGATTTTTACCTATACTTGTGGTAAAACACGGTGTTACTTGCCAAATTTCATAGTTCTAGGTCAATGGGAAATACCCTATACATTTTGATACCCTCGAGAGTGTCGAAATACACGTTTTTTGCGACATAAACGGCCATATCTTTTTTTACGTAAATGTAGATGTTTGATTTTATCACAGCTTCAAGGGACTGTAGACTGGAGTATATGGTTTTAATTTCAACTTGAAACCTTCACTCGGTCCCGAAATAAAGGGTCTTGACAGACAGACAGACGGACAGACGGACAACAAAGTGATCTTATAAGGGTTCCGTTTTTTCCTTTTGAGGTACGGAACCCTAAGAATGATAGAGTCTATGGGGAAAGAGAAGAGTCGTGGCAGAAACGGGAACTAACATAGTCAGCATAGCAAAAACCATAAAATAGCACTGGCACGCCCTCAACTCCTACGACTTCTCTTTCCGCACAGACTCTAGGAAGGGAGTAGGTACAGGGCCAAGTGTCTAGGCAGTAAAAAACATATCGTCTTTGACCTGTTTTGGCATTGTTTTTAACTCGGCCGCCATTACTGATAAGTACGGTCGGCCTTATAAAAAGCTAAACATTTTAGTGTTTTGTCACTTTAACGTCATGTTTGAACTGCTGCACTAATCTGTCAAAGTCGTTAAATCGACAAGGTACAAAAGTGTGTTGACAATAAGAAACACCGATGAGGGCTTTAAGCTAAAAACAAAAGACAAACCAAAGGTTGAACTAGTTTGTCTAACGACCGCACACAGAGGCAGTTACTGACGATTAAACGTTCTTTAGTAAAGATTTTTAAGCACAAGTTTGAAAAAGGAACCAGACCCTTAAATGTCTCTACTGAGTACGGCGTTAAGTATTCGTAGTAGTTGAATATTCTCAAAACGCAATCGGATATTTAGAACGGGTTACTTAAAAACCCTAGTCCTCGAAATGGTTCTCGAATAAGTCACTTCAAAAGGATTCAAGGGGTTCAAATGTGATAATTGCCCTACACACGTTTCGGTTCATCATACTCTCAAAGAGTACAAAAATTCAAAAATAGGTTGTCATTTTTTATGGACGCCAAATGGGCGTTCATTCACAAAGGGTTTAATTTCCGAATTCCGGGATACTGCACAAATTGGTTGACGATTTTTTGGTTCGCACCGCAGGGGATTGGAATGCTACGCATGCGTTTTCGAAACGTGTGCCCTTTGTAGCTTATAAGTGCTGAGAAACAAGAGAACAAAATTCGAGTTAGCATTCATGTCTGCGCATGCACAAATAGGTGACAATTGACAATCGCAACTGACGTTCAATCTGTTATTTTGGAATACGTTATTGACCGTCTGTCTTTTTCACATCCGTCATTTTAAATTCGAACTCTGTAAGTGTTTGTCGGATGATCATTATTAGACCGTAAAAGTTATTTTTTTTTAGACATTCCTTATCAATCGTAAATATATGTATGTATTTCTGATTAAATTTAGGTAGCATTTTCAATTAGGTCGCTAAAGTAATTAGCAATAAAGAATTAGCAATAAATAAAACTAATTTACTTTATAATTTCAACATAAATTGTAAATGTAAAATACACCAAAAAAGCTGCAATTAATCTTTTAGTGGGATATACAGTGTGTGACATCTATAAGAACATATATTTTGACAACAGTTAATATGCATCCTAATTAACATAAAAACATGTGCATTGTTAACATAAGTTGTACTTCTCTTTTCACACTAACTAATTCGCCATGCAATGTTAATCAAAAATAGCTCAATTATTCCTCAATTAACTTGCAATTAACTTAGACTTAATGTTATACATTGCTGCTCGATGGACCCTTTAAAAATGAATTACACTAAATTTATTGGAGCTATTAACTTAATTCCTTCTTTAAACGGTTCACAATACTTAAAGCTCTCGTTACTTAAAATTTATGTTGTTATGGATGTCACACACTGCATAAAAACATTTATTAATGTATTTAAAAAAATTAAATTCGATTTCAAATTTTAATTAATGACTTTCACCCCTGATAACATGTATTTCGCCAATTTCAAGTTAATTATAGACATTCCCATGGACTTATATCAGGGGACAATGTCACACCAATTGACCTAGTCCCAAACTAAGCTCTAGGCTTGTACTATGGCTACTAGTCAACGATATAAATACTTAATATAGAGAAATATATACTTAAATACATAGAAAACATCCATGACTAAGGAACAAATAATCGCGCTCATCACACACATATCTGCCCTTACCGAGATTTGAACCCAGGACCGCAAGCTTCGTAGGCAGGGTCACTACCAACTAGGCCAGCGCGTCGTCAACCTACCTTTTAAATGGCGTAAATGGCAAAAGGTGTAAACCAATTAGGACCGGCTGTTTAACACATACTCGAATTTTCAGCAAACAAGTCTTCATTTAAAGCGTGTGAATCATTGAAAATACTTCACGCGATGTCCAAAATGTTACATTGGTCCATTTGGTTTAGATAACAGCTTTTGCCATTTCTAGACGCAGACTTACAGCGGATATCCGGCTGCCAGCTCCCGGTCGCATCAGATCAGCTCCCCTATAATATTGCATTTCCCTCTTTTACTTGCTCGTATGTATTCCAATTTCCAGCCACTCATATGGACGTCGGAAAATGGTTAAAAATTGATTTACAAGATTTGATCGGAAATGACGAACGTAGCAGTTTAAATAAAATATGTTTTTCGTAAAGATTGCTTTTTGAAAAAACTTTCGGAACGGGAAAGCTAAAACTACTATTGGTCTAAGATCCGAATAGGAGACGACCTTCACCCAGCTGTTTATTTGATAAAAAGTATTTTATATCAAATTTAATATGGTAAGTAATATACTTATATAGCGTAGTATAGTACCTACCTACCTAATATATCGAGGGGTAATTACACAAAAGATCCCATAGGGTCGAAGTGTAACCGTAAGGACTAGGGACTGCAAATAACCGGTTATAACCAGTTTTAACCGGTTATTTTCATACAGAAACGGTTAATAACCGGTTAAATTGCATTCCCTAGTAAGGACCCCACAAATAAGATAAGATAATTATATGGCGAATAGATTGTCTGAAAAACATCGGTCAAGTACAGTTCATAATTAAAAAAAAACTATAAATGAACCGTTTTTTTAAATTGCTATTGCTTGTTTAATAGACCAATTAAATACTAATCGAAAGTATGAAGCCTATAGAATATGCAAACGTTAGGTTTAGTGCAAATTATTAGTACCGACTTATCTGCCTACCCAATGGTTATGATGGGAAAAATAGTCAACCTAACGTTTGCATATTCTATAGGCTTCATACTCTCGATTAGTATGTAATTGGTCTATTAAACAAGAAATTGCAATTTTAAAAAACGTTCTTTTTTAAATTATGTACTGTACTGGCCTTAAAATTTTCAATCAACCTATTCGCCATATATTACTTACCATGTTAAATTTGGTATAAAATACTTTTTATCGAATAAACAGCTGGGTGAAGGTCGTCTCCTATTCGGATCTCCTACTATACCGTCAAGGTTACATTTTGCTGTCGAAAAACACTTACATTGACGGCGGTACTTTTGATTTCAGCCGCGTCAGAAAACTTTTTCTATAGACGGGCGGTATTTTTCCGAATACCATATCCGTCATCTAGTTGTTCGATCCGCGAGCCGCGGTAGCCGGTAGCCCGTCGGAATCTAGGTCGGGCCCTTACTGTAAGGGGCGTCAGTCGTGTGCCAGCTGTCTCAACTGTTAGCTGTCGTTAAAAATTCGCTTGGCGTTCGAATTACGATCGCGTTTCTATTGGTCGCTCTAGAACCTTAACGTGAGTGCTCCTTGAATCACCGACACTTATTTCAAGAATGCGTTGTTTCATCGAATTTTCATTTCATCGACAGCTAATTTCTGCTGAAACCTTATTGTTTTTAGGTTATCTTAAGCGTGCTTTACGTAGGTTAGGTTAGGTTAGACCTGTGACCTCCAAAAAGTTATAACTCCTGCACGTATATATAACTGTTCGATGAAATGAAAATGCGATGAAATGAAAATTCGGTGAAATGAGTGTCGGCGTTTCAAGGGTAAACCCCTTAACGTCACTGCAGACTTTTAAACAAAACTACTTTGACTTACACTGCTGAAATATAAATTGTATTTCTCTTCGCTGCATTTCAATTTAATACGACGGCATTTACGTGGCTACGTAGTGATTCAAACACGATCTGTCAATTATACTACAGATAGATTTAGGGCCTGTTTCACAATCGATAAGTAAATTTATCTGTCATTTAAAGTTGGCTTTCTCCTTGTCTATTTTCAAGTGTAAGAAAGAGAAAGGGCTAAATTTATGTGTCAGATATGCTTTACTTGACGATTGTGAAACAGGCCCTAAATTAAATTAATACCTGTAATATTGCACTAAAAAGGAAATATTAAAACACATAACCAGGTAATTTCTGTCCAACTTATTCACACGATTCTTTAAAAATAAATCCTTTACCCGTCCGTCCGAACCTATTAGTCTTATTACAGACTCTTGCAATTATTTTTGTTAATTAAAATGAACAAGTTAGAATAAACCTATAAATAACGGCATAATTATAATTAATTATATTATAATTAAAAGGATTAAAAACACGACATACTTCACATAACATTTAACTAGAATCTAATTTATTAGCCTTTATCTTTTGTTAAATAAGTAATTAAATATTAAGTAGTAATAAAAGTAGTTAAAAATTGATTGTTATCTTGTTGTTTATTGATTGTTGTTATTGTCAGCACACGCGCAGGACATTTGTAATTGGTAACCGTGAATTCTGGCCCCATGAGACAGGCGTCGCCTAGTGTGGTGGTCATAAGCAATGTATTTTTTTGTACAATAATGTTTGGTAAATAAACAATTTTTATTTATTTATTTTATTATTTTATTAAAAAAATGCTTTACCGAAAATTTTACTTCCTCCATAAGTAATTTCACTCCCGATAAACCCCACGTTCCCTTATTAAGACGGAAGAAGCTAGGTACTGATTACAGACTCTTGCATTCCTTCTGTGCTATAGACCAGTTTTAATTAAGACTGCCCCGAGCGTCCAGTGGCTATATTTCTATCTATTATTGTTTTTTTAATAAACTAAAGGATCGTCTTCAATTTAAGAAGTGTTTTTGTTGTACAAATGAATACACCATAGGGTACCTATATGACATAACTTAATAACAATTAACTAGAATTGTTCATATTTTTACAATTACTCTAATTCGAAAATCATTTCAAGGAATAGGGTTTTATTCACAAAACCCTTTTATTCACAAAATTGGAAAATGACGTGTGTTCAAACCTCTTTTGTTTCATAAAGAGCATAAAAAATAGTTACAAAAACATAAAAAAGTGAACCTTTAACTTGATGAACCGGCTCAACATTGAGAAGAAAAGGGTAAAGCCATTCTGCATTATTAAGTTTTTGAACTATTCATCTATTTAGGATATTTCGACAAAAGTATATTTAACCTTTGTTGGACTTTCGTTTTCGGCTTGAAGCCCTCCTAGGTGTATCTTACTCGTACAGGTTAGGCGAAAATCGCTTGAAATAGTATGTTTTAATACAATATTACAATCACTTTTTGTCATTAGACATCATTTAATTGTTGTTATTTATTAGAAATTGCCAACCCTAGGTATAAAATAATCATGTCATCCATTAAATGTCTGCTTAAATAAATAAAGATATTAAAAGCAAACTATTGGGTCATATACAAAATTAATGAAATTGGTCTCTTAAAATTACCTATTCATTCGAATTTGAATGTAAAAACCGTAAGCTATTTTTTTTGCTCTATCCCAATTTTCCTTAAGTTGACGTCGAAGGTTTAAGGTTATAAGGGTACAGCAAAAACCATCGTTCGATTTCAAGACAATACTTTACTTTATAAAAAACACAATGATAGTAATAAGGGCGCCATTGGACGCTCAGTGGAGACATAGCCTATTCATGTTCAACATTTTACAAGCTTTTATTTAACTTGCAATGTATTATGTATGTATGTTAGGGTCAAATCTTGCAAGTAAAATTTGACCCACTTCCCGTCAACAGAATGGGCTGAAATTTGGACCACATATGTAAACCCGATGACAATGAAATATTATGGTATCTATGAGCTGGTCTGATGATGGATTCGGAAGGTGGCGACAGGATCTCCGCTATTCTTACCGTAGACCCACCGTGTTAGGTCTCAATAGTTCAGTGTTGATAAGCAGATAAAGATTTTGCGAAAAAAAGTACAGTCAGCAACGAAAGCTTGTCCCAGAAATGAAATTTTGACAGAGCCTTATTACATTCTAATTAAATCAAAATAAGCAAGTCTTCAACAACAAACAACTCAAAATCAAAATTTTGCTAGTCACTTTGACTTCGCCGTACGTGGAAACGAACGTAAAATAAACTGTGAACGCATTTGTTCCCTTTTATTTAATTTGAGCGATTGTGGAAACTAGCTAGCACGTCCGGGCGATGTGTCACGTTCGCTAAGTGCAGCTGACTTAGGACGTGACTTTTAAACAGTTACATGAACATATGTGTACGTATTTGTGTAATATGTACAGGGTAACGCCTGTACAACCCCCGCGACTTCCTGCGCGCAGAAATCACATACTGTGTGTAAAGCATACCAAGGTAGAAACTTTAGGCCCTGTTTTCACTTTGTTAAGTGCAAGTGTGAAGTTTATTGACTGTCAAGTGACAAGTAGCAAATGTATGAACTTTACACTTGCACTTAACTAAGTGTAAACAGGGCCTTAAGTACCTCCAGATTCATGCAATCTATTAGCTATCTACTGGGTGTCATTCGCAATCCATTATTATCGTTTGTCCTAATCGTCTTTTGTCGTAATTTATCGTTTGTTCTGGTTCTCAGCTGAGTCAGACAACTTTTTAAGTTTTCCAAATATACCTGCGGTTAGGTAAGGTTATAGTTGTGTTATAATAACACTAAAAAGTTTTAAACATCAAGCGGAAATGGCTTTTAGGACAAACGATGAATTAGGACAAATGACGATTAGGACAAACGATATTATGGATTCCTATATAGATCCCTATCTACTATTAGTTAACGGGCTTCACAACCAATTGTACGCGGCGAGAATTTACAAATTTCCATGAGCGAAAGGTAATGGAATACCTTTTGAAGCTTTTAATATCCAGATCAATTCGTATTCAACATTGAATAATGCGATATCGCAATAGGTTCGTGATTATCAGTGGTGTTTCTGGTGCATTCCGTCCAGATGGCAACCACCATCATCCTTCAACCTACCTCAAAACAGAAGTGTTTGCATTGTTGTGTTCCAGTATGGAGATAAGACTATCGTTGAAACAATTAGGAGTCCTTCTTAGACCTCAAAGTTTTTTTTTTCAGGGGACAATGTCGCACCAATTGACCTAGTCCCAAACTAAGCTCTACGCTTGTACCTACTATGGGTACTAGACAACGATATGAATACTTATATAGTGAAATATATACTGAAATAAATAGAAAACATCTAAGACTCAGGAACAAATGATCGCGCTCATCACACAAAATATCTGCCCTTACCGGGATTTGAACCCAGGACCGCTAGTTTCGTAGGCAGGGTCACTACCAACTAGGCCAGCGCAGACAGCGTGGGCCGTATTAATAAACTGGTATTCGCTGAGATGCCCATCTCAAGACAAGTCGTAAACTTCAAGTCGTATATAACTAATCCTGACGCCTTCTCAAGAAACGTCAAAGTAAGCTTCAAATCGTAGAAAAATGCATTTCTGGTGCATCTCGAGACGAGCACCCAGGCTCTGAATGACATATTTCCGGCGACAGCGGTAAATTGAATCCAGAGCAAAGCGAATAACATTTATGTAGAGTTCTTAGCGTAGTGAAGGATTCAAGAGAAACCGCACATCCAAGACGAAAATAGTTTAGCTATTGAGGAGACTCCAGTCCCGCCAGCGCCGGCACTGATCGCATCAAACGCCATACCCGAACAAACTAATGTAACGGAAATTAGCTACTTTGACACATCTTTTGAGCAATCTTAGTCACATTACATTACTTTGCTATGACAATTTACACTACCGAAAAACGCATTTTGATAGTTACGATACAGCTGCCCTTAGTGTAAGGCCTGAGTGGACGCTCGAAGCGGGGCGCTCGGCGGGGCGTTCAGCGGGGCGTTCAGCGGGGCGTTGAGCGGGGCGTTCGGTGGGGCGTTCGGCGGGGCGTTCGGCGGGGCGGGCAGCGTGGCGGGTAAGCGTCAACCACACTTGTGCAGCGTCCATTCAGGATACCAGTATGGGTTTCATTTGTTTAACATGCACGCCGCACGCCCCGCCCCGCTGCCCGCCCGACTCGAGCGTCCACTCAGGCCTTTAACGTGCTAGTCAATGAGAACTAGGTACCGTAAAATGTGCCTACTTTGCTCCCCCATGGGTAACTATGCTCCATAGTAACTATTTCGTTTGTTACTAATAAGTTAAGTGAATGAAAGCAATAGAATGATTTACAATACAGATTACCTCAATATAACCATGGAGCATAATTACCCGTGGGTTAGCAAAGAGGCACATTTTACGGTACCCCATAAAAAACTGCGATAACGATTTAGTTAAAAACTAAATGAAATTAAGAACCGCGTTTGGCAATTCAGTTTTGGACATTGACGGTAGTTATTTAATAAGTAACCAACGTTTTTCAAGCGATCAAGGACCTCTATTCTAGGCGGTAAAACCATGTCGTCTTTGACCATCAGCGCTTCTATCTGCACGGGTAGCACATGTTGTATTTTCTCGCTTGTCGCTCAATGCGTCTTTTTCGTTACTGACTAGATGGAAAGGGAGATCCCAGCGACAAACAAGTCGTGGGCAACTTGTGCTAGCCGTGCTGGGCGGTAAAAGGCCATTTCTGTCAAGTAAATAAGAGCTATCAAAACGATTAAAATACGATAACGACCCTTACCATGAGTTACAATTGCCGTACTCGCTAGCGATTCGAATGCTCTGTCCCTCGCACTCTTTAAGAATACTGCGAGGTTGCGAGGGACAGAGCATTCGACTCGCTAGCGAGAACGTTAATTGTAACTCATGGTACGGGTACAGATCAAAAACGATATGGTTGAATAGAGACCCTGTTATGGTATTGTTTATGACTCGGCCGCGATTACTGTCAAGAAAATAAGAGCTATCAAAACGTTGACACTAAGATAACAGAGCAGAGGGCTTATTGTCTAACGCACTCACAATCGCAAAGGCTTCAAAGTGGAGCAATTGTTTTCAGTTTGTATGCAGACAAGCCTTCGATTTTCAAAATGAAAACGATCGTGATTGCGAGTGCGTTAGACAATAAGCCCTCAGGTCAAAGACGATATGGTTTTTTACCGCGTAGAATCTTGGCCCAGATCTTTCTCATCTATCTATTACTCGCGAAAACGTTTATCTTGATAGTTAAAATTGAAATCTATTAAACGCGGAGATCCATTAAATTTCCTGGACGACGGCTGATAAAAATAGACGTCTGCAATGCTTACTTTTCACATGAGTATGTTAAAAAGATACTTAACGGAATAGAAATTAACAAGAAAACTGAGATCTTAATTAAAGCAGCAGTTTTAGAAGCAAGTTCCATTTAATATTTTTTCTGATTTTATTAACTAGAATTTGAGACTTTTTGGGATTAATACAGTAGGTAGTACCTAATGAACTAACAAGATTGTAATCTCAAAAATAAACCTCCGTGTTAATTAATTAATTATTTCAAAATAAATCATTTTATGAAACGAATTATATTTATTTCGCATTACAATAGCTTCGTATACATCAAATATTTCGCAGTAACAAAACTTAATAGCCGCTAATTCGTAATTAAAACTAAAGAGAATCTTCTCCAATAACAAACTAGGTAGTAATTTAATGAGTCAATGAACAAACACTACGAAAACAGGAAAATCAATTAACTATACCAGATAGAAATCAATACCTTGCCAATAATAATTGGGATAGACCAAAAAAATAACTTACGGTTTTTACATTCTAATTCGAAAGAATGGGTAATTTTAGGAGACCATTTTCATTCATTCTGTATTTGGCCCAATAGTTTTGTTTTAATTTCTTTATTTATTTAGCAGATATTTTATGGATGACATGATTATTTTAAATTTGAGTTGGCTATTTCTAAGAAATTACAACAATTAAATGATATCTAATGATTAAAAGTGATTGTACATACTATTTCAAGCGGTTTTCGCCTAACCCGTAAGATACACCTAGGACGGCTTCAAGCCGAAAACGAAAGTCAAACAAAGGTTAAAAATACTTTTGTCGAAATATCCGAAATAGATAAATATTTCAAAAACCTAATTATGCAGGACGGCTTTAAAACCCTATTCCTCGAAATGGTTTTCGAATTAGAGTAATTGTAAAAATAAGAACAATCCCAAATTGAATGACTAAGTGGAGAAGCAACGATATATACGGCCTGACGCTAGGCATCGAAGAGGCTTTCTGATCCATTTGCATCAGCTTTCAGTTCAAAACATCTAAGAGGTTCGGTCACAGTCGATAAGTTTCAGAAGCTTTGACGTTTTGTGAGTAGGGCTGCCATCGTGCATTTGTTTCTTAATCCCTATCTATAGGTACCTACAGTGTGTCCCTGGGTAAAGTGCACAACCGAATACATAGACAAAAAAAATTGGTTTGGTTCAGTTTTGGTTTTGGCTGTAAACACGTTTCTTGTGATAGGTATAAATATTTAAACATCAGGCGGAAATGGCTTTTAAGACACCCGATGAATTAGGACAAATGACGATTAGGACAAACAATATTATGGATTCCGATATAGACCCGTAATACCCAACTGTCGGAAACCATCCACCTTCACAAAAACGAATACATAAGTAAAACCCCAATTACTGACTGCGGGTTCAGTGCGATTCATTGTTTTTTTCCAGCAGTGATATTTATAAATAGTTGATTTCACCTTCACCTTCTGAATTGTCCGTCCAAAGTCCTATTAGAAGGTCAAGGTCCGTTAATTATGAATGCTGCATTTAGTGATTTATTTTTCAGATTTCTTTCTTTTTGAAGTAGCCTAAATTAACTAAATATCTCGAAATGCAATTGATTAGTTTTATTCTTTGGTTCAAAATGTAATATTGTAGCCGGTAGATAGGAAGTCAATCGGGTGTGATTCTCTCAAAAACGTTGGACGAACGAACGAGTGTATGTTGCAGGGGCGAGTTTAAGTAGTCCCGTCACAGCGAACAAAACACATTTTAGCGCGTGCATTTTCAATTTGGCAGCATGGCTTCTGTCGATAAGATCGAACGTATAAGGCTGCCTTATTGAGAACGCACGCAAAATAATGTTTTGTACGCTCTGATGGGACTACTTAAACTCACCGCTGCGGCCTTCACTCGTTCGTTCGTCCAACGTTTTTGAGAGGCTCACAACCCTGACATGCACAAGCATGGAGTTTCTGAATATTTATAATGTCGACAGCAGAAAAATAATGCTAAACTTTTATTTGTTGCGTGTGAAGGAACAGTAATAACAGCATTGCTTTCCTGCTGTCAGCATTGTCAATATTCAGAACCTTGATGATTGTGCAATGTGTCAGTATTGACACACAAAGTATTGATACACGGAAACAAAGATACACAAAAACATAGATAGGTACACAGACAAAGTTACTCTTAAGTGTAACACCCCTCTTTTATTTTGTTGGGGTTTAAAAAGCCGTTCCGACTCCCACATTGTAAAAACCACAGAACAGAAAAAACAGTAGAAGTGTCAAGTGGGCGTGTAACGTGTGGCACGGTTATGCGGAGTTCCGCATAACCTACTATACTTTTGCCGCGATCGCTTATTTCGATATTTCAATATTTCGATATTTCTAAAATAGGAAATAAATCCAGAAGCATGCCTTATTGTGCTATTTTGGAATGTAAAAACGATAGCCGCAACAAAAACATTTTCCATGGTGGCGTTTTGTTTTTATGATAGTTTGAATCTTGGCGACAACAGGTCTGATACTAAGCGAAGCTCATGCCACTTCCACTGTTTTTTTCTATTCCGTGGTAAAAACCTTGACTGTAGAATAAACTTATGGATACACTACAATTTTCGTATGGATACACTACACGTTTTAAAATAAAATGGTAGATCATTTACGAAAGGCTATAAGTGCTGGATTACACTTGAGACTAGACAGTTGTAGAGTACGACGGACGCTTCCATCCGAGTTAAACCACTCTAAAACCTTTTTATCCCACTAAAAGGAGGGTAAACAAATATTATTTTTTAAACTTATTTCGTCTGCCAATTTTTTCTGCTGTGATTATACTTGTGGCTTTGCTTTTTAACCATGATCGCTAATCAGCTGCTTTGTTTTTTGAGGTGCTTAAATGAACTTTAGCTCTCAACCCAATTACAAAACCGGCCAAGTACGAGTCGGACTCGCACGCAAAGGATTCCGAACCTTTTTTGTATGGAGGCCCTTTCAATTTTTTTTTTATTTTAATTTTAATTTGTGTTATTGTTTATACGTTTTGCATATTTATATCGTGATTCGAAAGTGTAAAAAATAGAAATCATATGGCTGCGTACGATTCAAATTCAAAGTCAAATTCAATTTATTTATTAAAGCTGGTCACAAATTGATAAATGCGTAACAAATTCCTTTTTAACCAAGGTGTCAAAACGTCATGACATCCCGCTACTTAGATAGGAAATATTTATTTGCCAAATAGGCGCGACGAAAACCTTACAATTGGCAAAATGGGCAAATGGTTCAGTTAGCTGTTATATTCGTCCTGGCGTGCTCCCCGTTTAATTGGATTTCGAGTAATTTTAACAGTTCAGTGAACAGATCCCTCTGTTGACCGCCGATGCATACGTAATGCAATTGGTCAACACATGTAACAATCACAGCCGGTCAATATTTTGATACTTACTAGTATTGCTATTTCAAATGTAAAACATATTAATAACCCATTTATTCAATCAAAAACGGTAACTAATGATAAGGTAAAAGGTAGTTAAACTAAAGATAAATTAACAAGAAACCGGTCAAGGTAGTGTTAGTGTTGTGTGTAAAACCCCAAAAACAATCTCCAAAAATCATAAGTGTAAGTTATTGGGATGCACCTAAAATAATTTCTTAGCATTTTTATTCGAGTCATGTATATTTATTACTTGAACTAAATGTACAACTAAATATTCTAAATTCTAAATTGTATCTATCCTTTGCGATGCAGTGCTAAATATCAGAATAATGTTAGGAGGGATTATCCCTGGTCATTTTTTGATGTGTCTATTATCATGGAGGAGCAAAATCGATTTGCAATATCATCATAGAGAACGCTCATTACACGATTATACCTACCCCCCAATTGCTGCGATAGTTAGACAATAGATCCCCCCACGAGCTGGTCGCAAAGCTAGCCAATAAATCGTTCGGTACACTATTTGATCAATTAAGGCCGCCCAGACTAGTTAAGCGGGACTATACCAGCCGGCGCTTATACTGTCCTGCTTATTACAAACCGGTTGATTATAATATCGACCCTTAAAGTATCAAATGTCGTAAAAGCCAAAATGCACTTTTTCAGGGCGAGCAAAAAACGAAAATGGTTACTTCATTTTTGCATATATCTTTTGAAATACTTATGCTATTATAAACCATTTAAGTTCATTATGCTTAGGTTTTTGAGGTGTTTCATAATTATAAATTAAAAATCACGTAGCTGTAATAGATCCAGAGATGGCGTGGCTTTTACTACACAAAAAATAATTGAAAACGGCTTTTAAGACGGACAAAAAGAATTGAAAATGGCTTTAAAGACAATTTTTTTTGTAGTCTAAACCTGTAACCTTTGTTGTAAATGGAATCTAAGTGGTTTTATTGGGGGTAATATTGTATTAAAAGACATATGTAATCATAACAATGTGTTATTAAGTGTAGTAAAAGCAGTACTTATTTTAATAAATATGCTTGTTTTATGTATTTTTTTAATAGAATGTCAAATTAAAATAAGATTTTAACTCTAAACGATGCACAGATAATTAATTATTATAATACATACATACATACATACATACATACATACCTTCATGCCTGTCTCCCAATGGGGTAGGGCTGCGACTATGGAACGCCAGGTCAACAGGTCTAAACATACAACTTTCGCTTCCTCTACATTAATAAATCTCTTCATGCACGTACGTCGGTTTCGGGTGGTTTTGATTTGGCCCTTATTCAGTACATCACGAATCTGATCACCGTACGTCCGTCTAGGACGTCCCCTATCGACATCTCCGCTCACTCTCGCTCGCCATATCTCTTTCGTAACTCTTCTTTCATCTATCCTTTCTAAATTAACAAACCATCTAAGCATACCCTTTTCGATTTTAGTCACTAAATCTTCTTTCAATCCACACCGTTCTCGGATCTCGCTATTTCTTACTCTATCAGAATCTATCATCCTAACTCCACACATACTTTTTAGAGCTCTCATTTCAACTCTGTATTAATCCTGCTTTCGTTCTTCTTCTGCCATACCCAAGATTCACTATCATACATCAATGTCGGTGTTCCCCTCACTCCGGAAGATAATTATTTGTTATGCAATAAAATTTAACTCAATTTAAAAACTTAAAAACGCTTCGTCTTTTATAATATATATCTATAAGTAATTGGTCTTTATAGAGAGAACTAAGTATGGTACATTTTCGTGAATAATCCAGAGGGCTTATTTGTCTAACGCACTCGCAATCATAATCATTTTCATTTTGAAAATCGAATGCTTGTCTGCATACAAAATGAAAACAATTGCTCCACTTTGAAGCCGGTAGCGATTGCGAGTGCGTTAGACAATAAGCCCTCAGATTCCGGTTCAGGTACATCAGCATTTATATAAACTTTTGTTAAACTATAGTAGAATTAGTCATTAAAATTAGTGCAATCCAATAACGTATCGAAGAGCTTTGTCAGAAGCGTGTGATCTGCTTTTTATCGTTTTGTTTTTAACTCGGCCACCATGACTGTTGATAATATGATAACATGTCAAAAGCAACATTGTTTCACCGACTAGAATCTGGAGCCAGGGTCTCTATTCTAGGCGGTACCACAATAAGTATTGCATTCGATATGTTATCGTATTGTTGTTAACTCGGGCGCCATTACTGTCACTGGGCCAATAATATATCAAAGATTGTTGAGAGCCTTTGATATTGTATGAATTAAATTCCCTGTGGTAGCTTCGGAAAAAGCTCTTCGATGAGATTTCGACCCAAAAATAAGTGCATACAAAACAGCAAGGTATCATAACACCAAAAAAAAAGAAGTTGTTGCATGTAGGAACAGTTGATATCAATTGGCATTTTAGATGTCCAAAAAACCGGTCAAGTGCAAGTCAAACCCGAGCATCAAGTTTTTGGCACCTATCTATTTAGGTCTTATTTGTATAATTAATTAAAAGAAATAAGAAGGGGCTGTGTATTATTATTAGTATTTTATGCTAATTACCTACCTAGAATTCTTATCTAAAAGTCATCGATGTCAGAAATTAAAAAATGTGTTTACAACTGGACAGTATTCAAATGAATAAAGCAAAAATGTGCTTATATGCATGTAAGTATACTCATCATTGTACAAGAAAAAAAGGAATACAAAACACAAGCAATGTAATAAAAAAACAAGTACATGCTCAAATGTTTTTGTTTTAAATGGTACCTACATAACTTAAAATGGCATTAATGTCATTTTATTAAAAATGTTACTTACGAGATGCTATGTTTTAAATTATGACTTTTTCTGTTTTAATTATCATTCAAAATGTATAATTTTGCGCAAAATATTGAATTGGTTGTTTAATTCTCGTTACTCTTACGAAGAAAACAAGACCCGTGTGGTTGCCGGGTTAGAATAGTGCTACTCCATGTCTTCCCGTGAATGTCGTAAGACGCGACTAAGGGAATAAAGGCTTGCAGTACTGTTAGGTGATGAGCTTGCAACCTGTCACTAATACCCTGGTAAACATCTTAGCCTAAGTGTGCAAAATGTGGTTACAGAATTATCAACAAGCTTTTAGAGTTGTTGGTAATTCTGTAGCTCTGCTTAACCCACTCTGAGAACGAAGGCGTGAGTTTGTGTATGTATATAATGAATGTATGGTAATTAATGTTTGTTTTCTAATGCATTGATCAACTGTAAGAGATCACTTAAAAATATAGGTTTATCCTTAATATTTCTTATATTTTTTATAATCATTTGTAACAGTTTTTAACATAACAGTTTTAGTTGTAAAAAATAATAAATGCGAGTTGTTCAGATAACTTTAACGGATATTTTTCAGTTAAACATTGCATTAGAAAACAAACATGATTTTACAATACAATTTTTTTTCAGCCATATTGCATATTTTTTTTATGAATAGTAGTAAAAAACAATGTATGCCACATTAAAATTATAACCTTCGTAGTAAAAGCCGATTGAATGCCTAGGAGTGAAGGACCGTTTGTAGTAAAAGCCGATTGAATCCCCAGCATTGAAGGAGTGTTTGTAGTAAAAGCCGATTGAATCTCTAGCAGTAAAGGACCATTTTCAGTAAACGCCGATTGAATCTCTAGCAGTGAAGGACCGCTTGTAGTAAAAGCCGATTGAAACCCCGGCAGTAACGGAGCGTTTGTTGTAATACGTCAGTTGATGCCCGTGCTGTAAAGCGTATGGTGACACTAAACCTACTAACCTGAGGTCCTTTGTGCTAAAAATAGTATATAATACGGCTATTGTAATAAAGATCTGGTGCAAAGGAAAAAAGTAGAATAGCATTTTTTTTAAGACTAAAAATCAAAAATTTGCTTTATTTCATTCACAATAAAATCATATTTCATTGACAAATTTCGTTGTTTGGTGGGTCTTAAGAGGTTAAAACAAAATGGGAATTATTTTTTACAGGTCTTATATTGAGAAATTGTCGTAGAAACCATGTATTAAAAAGTCGTGTCTTATACAGCATAAATTTATATTAGTGTTTTGTAAATCTTATATGAATAATTTGTCGTAAATACCAATTTAAAAAAATATCTGGTTTTTACGCCAAAAATGATTATGAGTATACTTTTTCTGATAAAATATCAACATGTAGTATTAGTCAAGTCAAGAAAAAAAATGTCTTTTACAACATTAATTTTAAAACTTCACCCTCCAACTTGATCATTACGACATTAAAAACAAAAAATCTAGGTTTTAAGCGTGAATCGAAGTGCGTCGTAAAAGACATTTTTTTGCGAATTTGAACATTTCAAATATACAGATCGATAGAGCGCAAAAAACTGAATAAAAGTGCATTAAAAACCCATTTTGGCCAAAATGGCTTTTACGACATTTGATACTTTAAGGGTCGATATGTTTATTATATACCACCAACTATCATAAGGTGTTCATTTGGACGGTTATAATTTGTCGTAAATTGGAACATTACAGTTTAAAACTGTTGCTTAATGGAGGAATACAATTGTATCGAGTTTTTAATAAAACACTTTGTAGTTTAACGTTTTTAATAATAGTAATTAAATATCAGGGGACAATCTCACACAAATTGACTTACAATTATTCCCAAACTAAGCTCTAAGCTTATACGATGGGCGATGATAACGACATCAATACTTAAATAGAGAAATAAATACTTAAATAAATAGAAAATATCCAAAACTCAGAAACAAATATGTGTTGGATTTTAAAATTAGAAGCTATTCGTATAAAATTTTCAATGAGCGATTTGTGCTCATCACACAAATATTTCCCCATACTAATCACTTGATTGCTTTGCCAAATTAAACCTACTATGCGGAGAATCATTTTATAACCTACTAAAGTAAACCTTTTGGTTTGGGGAAAATGTAATTCCTTTTATTTTTTTACTGCAAGGCTGTGTACCAAAAGACGATGATAGTGGTACCAATTCGATAGGGGTAACGACAATGTAGAATTAAGGCGTAAGTAAAGTGACGCTAACCACGGTCTCCGTGGGAAATCATTCACATTACTTACTCAATTCCATGAGAATAGATAGAGTATATATAGGGTAGAGTAGATATAGGGTAATACATATATAATGGGACCCGCTTTAGCTACCGACATACGTTATAAATAATGTATTGTTTCACCAAAAGCTTTTTGCTGCAGAAAATTCGCAACATTGTTTTAATTACTTAGTCTATGTAGGATAGGTTGGAAATAAGCGCTATAGCGTTCCCGAAACCTCATGCCACGATAACCGGAACGCCCACGGGGTTTGGGTCCGTTCCTCAGACATAACTCGGCGGCCCCCGCTGGGGGGTATGCCCAGGCTTACCCCGGGTGAAAACCGGGCTACCATTTTTTTTAACCCTGCCTGTGGGAAATGTTTTAGGGGGAGTGTTTTTTCCAATTGCCATATTCTATGACATTTACATCGAACGGACGGACAGATTTAAGAACATCAACGGTATATCCAACTCTCATAATGATCATTTACGTATGCCGCAGGAAGAATTTACAGATGAAGATGAAGTAGTAGGGAAATTTAACATTTTAATCGCAAAGAATTATTAATATCACCATACAAAATCAAACAAAATTACACTGTAAAGCACACACGCTCACACACGCGCACACGCACTAAAACATGAAATTGTTGTAGATGAGACGTGTCAGCGAAATGAAATGACAGATATTTGATGTCTTATCTTTCAACGATTACGAAGAATATTTCATTTGAGTAGAAAGGGTTCGGTAGGTACGGTCTAATTCAGAATGCTATAGAGACCGGAAACGCTTTACCGTTTGAGTGCATGCAGTTGTCTCTGTCGCTGGAAAAGCATGCAACGATGAGGTCGGAATTCGATAGAATGCTTCAATTGGACGTTGTTATACTACGTATAAAGGCCAGTGGCAAATGGCAAGTGAAAGTTCACAGTTATGACATTATAACTAGGGACTGTACAGGAAAATTAGTTTAATACTAGAACCATACCTGTTCATGGGCTCTATTCTACCCAATAAAACCATATAATATTGGTGTTGACGTGTCGAAGTGTCGTTCTTAACTCGGTCGTCATTACTGTCAAGTAAATAAGAGCTGGGGCTCTAATGTGCCTGCGTTTATCGCGTGACAAAGTTTGGATAAGGCATCCGTCACCTTCTGACACGTTAATAAGTACGAGAGTGACGGATGCTTTATCCACATTTGACACGCGATATAGACGTAGTCATACGACAACATGTCATAATCAATATGGTTTTACCGAATAGAATGAAGCCCCAGCTGTCCTAGATGTTAGTATTATTTCTTAACAATAACATTTCTGTTCCTGCCCAAGAAAGGAATGTAATGGTTTCAGAGTTCATGTGCGATTATGTATGTATATTTGAGAGATTCATTATTATTACCTATATACCATAATCTCGTGATAACGTCTATAGGTATGTATACATAATATTAGTCCTAAATAAATAATAGGAGATAGAACCGATTGTTTTGCTTGAGTCAACGTTACCCACGTTTGCAGAGTTGTTGAGACGTGGAAATTATTTGGGGATAAGGATACTTGTTGGTTTCCATGGTAACATCGTAAAATGGTTTCGGTTTCTTTCGGTTTTATTCGTATATTAGATTTTGATATTGTAAATATATGTGAGGATAACCATAATGTCAATAGCGAGGGGAAAAAGGCATGTTTCCCGATCGACTAAAAACAGCCAAAATTAGACCAATATTAAAACCAGGCGGTAACCAACATGATCCTAGCCATTATAGACCTATTGCAATTTTGCCAGCCATATCCAAAGTATTCGAAAAAGCAATGTCGAATCGAGTCTATGGCTACTTTGAAAAATATCATATTTTTGATAAAAGTCAACACGGTTTTAGGAAACATCACTCGACTACACTGGCAGTTTACAAATACATCAACAACATTTTAGAATACATTGACGACAAAAAATATGGCATCGGATTATTACTGGACATGACAAAAGCCTACGATAGGGTGTCCCATAAAATACTGCTGGAGAAGCTGTTTGGGATGGGCATACGTGGAAATGCCCACAAATGGCTCCAGTCATATTTAGAAAATCGCCAGCAATACGTACAAATCGACCACTCCAACCAATCCACCGGTGAAGTGCAGGTCATAACATCTCAGGTGCGACAAATCACATGCTCAATTCCGCAGGGAAGCGTGATAGGCTGTGTTCTATTTCTGGCTTATATCAATGATCTGCCCAAAACCCTAGATTGTAGTTGTGTCTTATTTGCGGACGATATCTCGTTACTGTTTAGCTGCTCTAACGATTTCGAATGCAACATACATTTAAAAGAAGTCATGAACACTGTTACAAAATGGTTAAATGATCACAACCTTGACATAAATTATAAAAAAAACAAAAATAATACAGTTTAAACCTTACCAGAAAAAAATATTATGTCCCGTCTTGGAAATAAACGGCAAAAGCATTGAACATGTAAAAGAATTCACTTTATTAGGACTTACGATTGACAGCCATATAAATTGGAAAACTTACATACAAAACGTAAAAAAGAAACTCTCAAAATTCGTGTACGCTTTATGCGCTATAAAAATAAATACAGACATAAACAGCGCACTGTCGGCATACTACGCGTACGCATACTCGTGGCTGCGATATGGCGTAGCGCTGTGGGGCGCCAGCACCGATGCGCACGACCTGTTCGTCATGCAGAAGAAGTGCGTGCGCATCCTGGCCAACATACGCGTGCCGAACAGCTGTCGTCCCCACTTTAAAAAATTCAAGATCCTTACACTACCTTGTCTTTATATCCTAGAAATTGCACTTTTCGTCCGTAAACACATAAACCTATTCAAAACTAATAAAGATACGTTTAATTTTAACACGCGATCAAACTTTCGGCTAGCCCTGCCGCGGTCCAAATTAGCCATGTACAGAGACGGTCCACACGTCAGAGCAATAAAAGTATACAATAAGCTGCCTAAGGATTTAGTTAAAGAAGAAAATGACAATAAATTTAAACGACTACTCAAAAATATTTTAATTGACAAATGTTACTATAGTATAGAAGATTTTTTCAATGATAATAGCTTAAATAACTATAATACCTAATAGGATTGACCATGTGTAAATATTAAGTATAGATTTTAAGTCACCAAATTAACAAGTACTAACTTAAGTATAAGAAAATATTAAAATAGCAATTGTATCGAATTAATATTATTGACAAAATGAAATGTACCTACTTCTATAACTAATCATACTTAATCACTAATATTTTGTGACATTGTAATACCCTTACAGGGTGCCATGTACCTGCCTACACATTGCAACCTCAACGTCCTGTAATACTGTATTGTACATGAAACAATGAATAAATAAATAAATAAATAAATAAAACCATTTCTACCCTGAGAGAGGAAAGTCGTTGTAAAAAGAATTGGTAACACAGTCATTATTAGTTTGTTATAGGGCGTTTCCACTAAAAATTGTACCCAATTAATGACTGAAATTAAGGAACTTTAACTTTGTCAGTTTGGTGACGAAAATTATCTATACATAACGCAATGTAAGGCTAATTTTGGTCACAAAACTGACAAAGTTAAAGTTCCATAATTTCAGTCCTTAATTGGGTACACTTTTTAGTGAAAACGGTTTACTAGAGCATGGAATAATTTTATACTCGAATAAGCATTACAAAATAACTCTCGCCTTCTTTTTAACTCGTTTTTAAGGTTCATCACCCGCCTGTCAGTGGGCGGTATTTCATGAACCCTAATAAATAAAACAGACAGACAAAACTAGCACAAAATAAAAGTATTAGGTACGAAATGTAATGTCCATAATATTAAATTAAAAATAATGACTAGGAGAACAACATGACGAGATCTAAACGTCAAAAGCCTCACAACAAGCTTCGTCTCTGCATCATATCATAACTAGACTAATTTAATGAAAAACAAGTCCTTGCAAACATGAACTGACCGAGCACAGACAAGAAATAACCTCGCATAACTTCTTATTATAATATTTGTATGTAACGCTTTAATTAATTAGTTACCATCATACATAAAAAAATAAGTTGAGTTTAAATATGACGATTCAAAAATAATTTAAAAAAATTAACCTAAACAGTTATTTTTACTAGCTTCTCATCGTTAAATTTCATTTTAGTTCTAAGAAAATTTAATGCGCTCATTCATAATCATAAAGTACACCAACAAATAAAGTTATTTAAAGAAAATGCGTCACATGTATGAACATCCAGATAAAAATTGATTTTTTTACAATGTTTGTCCAGAGGCCCGTTTCACGAAGCTACAAGTTACAAATTACAAGCGGAAGTCTCTTTCTAATTCGTACTGCTAGAAAGAGGGTTGCGCTTGTAATTTGTAACTTGTAGCTTCGTGAAACGGGCCACAGGTGTATCCCAGTTGCAATCGTCGTCCATAACCAGAAGTAAGTCTCTAATTCAATCACGTACCCTACTTTCAATAACCAACGTTCAGCGGTAAGAAATGCAGGGAGCAGTGGTATTTTAGGGTTGTGTAGTCCATGTACTAAGAGCCAAAAAGAATTAATTCCCGTCACTGTACTAGAACGAACTATTCCGTAAAGTTTCTGCTCTTAGTTCATTTAGTACATGCGGAGCAAGAACCGAACAGAGAAGGTAGAGCAGTGAGTGACACTGACAGCAAAGCGATCCGAATGAATGACCGCCAGAGGGGCTAATTGTCTAACGCACTCGCAATGGCAACCAGCCTCAAACTGGAGCAATTGTTTTCATTTTGTATGCAGAAAAGCCTTCGATTTTCAAAATGAAAACGATCGTGATTGCGAGTGCGTTAGACTATAAGCCCTCTGGTCACTCATTCGATCAAAGGAGCACAAATAAGGAACATGAACAGGGCCTCTATTCAACACGGTAAAAACAATATCGTGTTTGATCTGTTATCGTATTGTCAACGTTTGATAGCTCTTATTTACTTGACAGTAATGGCGTCTGACGTCATAACAATACCATAACAGGTCAACTACGATATCGTTTTTGCCGTCGGGAATAGAGGCGCAGACGAGTTTCTTTCAGTGTACTAGTGTACTAAAAGAACTAAAAGACCAAATTAGTACATTTGAGTGAATGTACTAGTTTGGAGCGATCCGCTCAGTGAACGAGCGCGCACAACCCTAAAACGAATTATACGCATACGTGGATCTGGGATCTAGTTAGAATATCTTCTCTACTCTGCCTCGGGAGGTTCGCGTAAAATCCGTCGCTACAGGTGGCGCCACAGGTCGCTCCATCCAGAGTGCTCCTAATTCATTTAGTGTTGAGACAACCATTGATGTTGAGTAAACTTTCCAGAAATAATTCGTAAGTATAGGGTTTAAATTGTGGTTAGGTAGTTTATCTATCAGGCAAACTGTCCTTATCTTTCTTATGACAAAGAAAATGACAGAGCTACAATTCACCTGACAGTCAGTGTTATTGGAGATTGAAAAATCAGCCCTAAGTTAAGTTTGTGCGATTAGTGGCATAATTAATGGAACTGTAGAAGTCTAGATCTTAAAGCTATTTATTGATCAATCTGTAGGTATGTTTGCTCTGCAAAAGGTAAAAGATAAACGTTTATGATTATTATGTTTTGAAGATATGATGTCCTAATTAAAATCATAGATTTTGACATGGGGTGAGGGAGGGAGGGATGCAAACTATAATTTACGATGGACAACTTAAAAGTTGTTATTTAATGTATTAGACGATTTTGCTGTTGTGCGACGAAAATTTAATACAGAATATTTCTTGTCGCACAACCGCTAAGCCTGTTATGTCCATATTTTTATCGATACCTAACAATAACTTTCGCCGCTTGCGTCTTGTATAGTTAGTACCACTGTTCCTTTCCACTTGACGGTAACTGATATGAATTTTTCCACAATATAATTACGATAGAAGTGAGATAGGGTAACCAAAGTAAATATAGATGCTGAGTCAATGTAGTGTCGGCTTTATCACTATATACCTACACGTAAAATACCGCGTCCCGCCGTAAATGATTTACCTACGCCTAGCTTTAATATTTTCTGAAACAACACGAGCCATCCAAGTAATTGGATTGGCACCCTTCTACTAACCGACGTTTCCAGTTAACGATATTTTTTACCGTGCTACGTGTTTACCTGTAAGGGCTGAGTTCACGAACCAATTTAACAGACGGTTAAGTCTTAATCAGCTGTTAGTCAATACATTTTGACAACTGTTAAACTGATAACCGTCCGTTTAATTGTTGGTGAACTCGGCCCTTAACCTACTAGAGCATCAGCATTTGTATTCTTTTGGATTAGGAAAAAAAAAGGTTAAAACGTGCAAGTAAATTGAAAATATTAAAACCCCGACGAGGTAGCATACGAGGTCGTTCAAGTGAAAATAAGTTTGATGAAATTGTGAGGATACAAAATGGGCTGCTTCTAGGTACCAAGATTGTGCTCGTTGTGAATAAGCTTCCAGATTCCAAATGAGCCTAATGAGACATACATCAACTTTGTTGTTAGTTGAATCACGAAACTATTTCCTGTTACTATCAGCTTTTGTTAGCTTACCAAAGTTTTGGTTGGCTCTCATTTTGAATGCGCGTAAGTACGTAAGATATATTGTGAATTAAAAAAGACTGTTTGTTTGTCCACAGGTTACACCGAGGAGCGGCCTTCCACCCAGTTCACAGCCCAGCTGCCGAGCGAGGTGAGCGCCACCGGCGACGCCCCACCCCTCTCCTACGCCCTCTTGCAACTCTCCGCCTCAGACCCCTCCGAGCCCTTCCTCCAAGTGCAGCTTCAGCCTTCTGTCTCTCCTCCTCCGCCACCGGCGAGCGGCAAGTCCATCTCAATGTGCTACACCAGCACCGGAGCTCTTCTCTCCCTCCCACCCAAGAAAAAAGACATCTACCGGCCGTACTGCCTCGAGAACCGCGCCGCCCATCTCAATCGACCAGAAGAAGATCTCAACGCGGCACATGCCATCCTAGACCTCAGCCAACACGCAGTATACCTCACCACCCCACCACGCATCGAAACAGCACCACCCGAACCTCCTCCACCGCCCCCACCACCTCCAGAACCGGCCGAAGAACCAGAGAAACCTCGTGAAACTGTCGCATATACTTACGACGCGTTTTTTGTGAGCGATGGACGATCCAAGCGACGGACCAACGTCAGCTCGCCGGTGGAACCGCCGCCGCCACCGGAACCAAAGTCCAAATACACTTGCAACGAATGTGGGAAGCGATACGCGACTTCTTCCAATCTGTCGCGGCATAAGCAGACGCATCGCAGCCTCGATTCGGTGTCGGCAAAGCGGTGCGGCGAATGCGGAAAGGCTTATGTGTCCATGCCGGCGCTGGCAATGCACGTGCTAACGCACCAACTGTCGCACGTGTGCGGAGTCTGCGGCAAGCTGTTCTCGCGGCCTTGGCTGCTGCAGGGCCACCTGCGCTCGCATACAGGGGAGAAGCCCTACGGCTGCGCGCACTGCGGGAAAGCATTCGCGGACCGCTCCAACCTGCGCGCGCACATGCAAACCCACTCCTCCGACAAGAACTTCGAGTGTACTCGCTGTCACAAGACCTTCGCGCTCAAGAGCTACCTCAACAAGCACCAGGAGTCGGCGTGCGTGCGCGACGACGACTCCCCCACCCCCGAGCCGGCCGAGTCGGGCTAGACGCAACTAGGGACCGTAACCACCGTAAGGTTTACAAGTAAACGTAAAGTATTAATATGAATTTAGTTGATAGCGTAATATAAATTTACAAATTTTAAACTAGGAGCGTACGCGACCGGTAACATCCGTCGCCCTGCGGAACGACGTGGTGTGTGCGATGAGATTATTGTAAAAAAAATCGGTTGTGCTGAAACATTGAAAGCAATCAATAGAAGCAATATTTTGTGGGTTACCCCCGAGCAGGCTAGTTTTTGTGTTTTGTTGTGTGAAGAGTGAGTGTGCGAGTGAGTGGCGTCGAAGGTAGGGTAGGAGAGCGGGTGGCCGGCTGCGGCGCGTCATCGAGCAACGTTTCGCAAACAACGAATAACGTACGACCCCGTAGGCCGCTCCGCGGCAGTAGGCCGTAGCGTCAGACGTCCCGATACGTTTAACATTTACCTATATGTATGTACTCGTCGATAAAATATACCCTTATATACATAGTATTGAAATATGGATGAAACTAATATCTTTTGTAGGTGATTTTTACAACCGCTACGTAGGTTAGAGATAGGGTGTAAGTTGGCCGAGGGCTCGAAGCAGAGCGCGCTTCGGTTGGGGCTGGGCTGCTGTGGGCGAGGCTCGGCTCTGATAGGGCCTGCCGACAGTGCGTCCAGCGGCTCTCGGTAAGATACTTGCCAAAACTTTCCGTCCGAAGGCGTCCTCGCCGCGCCCGCTGCGGCAGTGCCTTAAGCTGGTTTTCCTCTCACGCCGAACATCGGCGCAGACACACGCTCGGTCAGCGTGAAGAAAACGCGAGCTAACTGACCTTGGTCAGCGCTGACCAACCGCTATTCAGCGCTTCATACTTGCAAATATATACCTTTCAGCGCTGACGCTCAGTGACTGGAAAATCAGCATTAGCGGCGACGCGTCGTGTTGCCGCGTCAGCGCCCGCCGCCGCCCAAACTTGGTCTGAACTAGAAACCTTCAGTTTCAAGTTGCGTTCGCTTGTTATAAATACGCAAATACCTAAGTAAAGCACAGATATATTTTTTTAACCTACATCGAGATTTTTTTAAATACAACTGAAATTCAGTTCAAATAAGCGTAATAGTTTCTTACTCAACCAGATGTTTTTGCAAAATGCGATAGAATGGCGTGCAGCGGGCAACGGCGGAGGCGACGCGACGGGCGCATCTGTGGTTGGGGTTACCACCGAACGCACCGGAGACCATTAAAAATGGGTTACATTACAATGACACGTTTTTATTGGTTAGCAGTGTGTAATACTCAAACTGGTGCAAAACAGCCTTAATTAAGAATCAGTAGTAATGCTAGTATATTTAACTCTTATTGAACCGGTCAAGTGAGAGTCGGATTCGCGCTTTACGGGTTCCGTACCACACAATATAAACACAAACTGTAAAATTCATAAAATATACAAAGCAAGCAAAAGCAAAAAAAAAGTATGTACACCGCAAAATGTCCAAACACTGAAGTTCCAAATCCATAATTTTTTAAGTTGCATAAAGTTTTTTACCTGCAAAAAAGCTGCAGCTACCAATAAAATTACATTTACAACAGCGTGTTTTTTTTTGTAATCTAGAAACATTGAACAGTTACAAATATACTACATTTGGGACGCAAACGGACGATAACAGGTTTAGAAAGTAACATACAAGAGTAGCGTAGTACGGAACCCTTAAAAACAAGCGTAACACAAAGCCTTCCAGAATAAATTCATTAAAATAAGGACCTAGGTGGTAACCCTACCAGTAGCGGCAGGCAAGACCGCGCCAAACCGACAAGCATGCCTTTAGTTTAAGCGTGCATTATTAGACAAGTTTGAAGTAACTGGCAATAAACTAAACATAGTAAATAAGATAGTTTAAGTAGGCTAGGGGGCGAGCGAGGCTCGCGAAGAGGGTATTCGAAAAGCAATAATAATGTAGGCACTGAAAAAGTTGCGCACCGCTGTCTAAACGACGCAGACTTTATTATGTCCCGTAGTCCGTAGAGTAGACACCCGCGCGCCGGTCTCACAGGGAAACTGAGCTCTCTGATTGGTCCGTTTGAAAGCAAAGGAAGTGATGTGAAACATTTTTTTTTTCAATTTAATTTTTATAACATGAAGTTTGACAAGTTTCAAATCAGCTTTCCCCGCATTCAATTGAATTACCTACTTAATTACTGTCAAGCAACTAGGAAAAAAATGAACTGATAAATGGACTGTGATACTATAAACACAGTACGTCATTAGAACGCAATTGAACCGGTAAATGTTGTGTATATTGACAGCATCAATAGTTCAATTAAAAGGAATAAAAAAGCATCAAGCAATAAACCTATGTAGGTACTCATCGAATCAATGACTACGTTTACTCGTCGTCTATTCAACATATTTCAGTGATCTTGCTTCTATATCGTAATCTTATTGTTGACGATATGGTAGCTCTTGTTTACGAGGTGTCACAGCTCACGCAAAATAACCGCAATCGAGTTGCGGAAATCATCCCGCTATAGAAAAAGAGCTGTCAAAACGTCAAGTACGATTACAATGTAGAAACAATATGGACATTCCAGACAAAGTCAACAAAGGCATAAAGACCAAATGCTTTGGTCTATCGTGTGGCAATGCAAACTTGGACAAATCACACATGAAAATAAAAAACACACAGAGAAACTAGTTTTATATAAATATTTGACCGGAAAAAGTACTCATGTGCAATATGTTGGCAGTTTTCAAGGAACCCGGCCATTGCGAGGAAAGTAACCGTAGCGTTAGATATAGGGATAGATATGGGTACTTTTTCACAATGGTCATTCCGAGCTGTGAGCCCGGTGCCCCTTCTATACCTAGTTAGTGCCTCACGAGTCAATTCGTCGTTGGTGAATTTAATTTCAACCTGTCAATTAAAGTATCTTTTAAAGATAACGTTCCTCTTCAATTATCGTTTTGATAAGCCAAATCGACTTTTCGTATTTGTCATATTTTTTGGGAATGGCAACACGATGAAATTTAATCACCTTTTTGATGCGACGCCATGTTCGTTACCAATGTTTTTGATCAGTCTTCAGCAATGGCGCCATCTATCCGTCGGTTGCCGGACCTATGGTTTACCACAGGCTAACACAATGCCTAGGGAGGCAATTAACTCGATCCTAGTCGATATATTCCCACTCGAAATATTCCTACTCTAGTAGCTGTAGTGCCACATTTTAAATATAGCATAATATTTCCCATAGTAATCACTTTTATCGTTTGAGTTGTCTTTCGTTAACAAAATAGGTTTAAGACGAAGGTCGCGCGAAAAAGCAATACTATGTAAATGAATAAGCAATACTAAGGTAGGATTTAGGTAGTTTATATGATTGTTTAATCAAGAATTTGGTAGATTTTTAGATATTTTTGGTGCTTTGGAGTACTATATTGAAAATTGAAACGAATGTCACATCGAATATTGAGTATTTTATAACGTGGCTGTTTTTATTATTGATTAGGTATACGTTTTCGGATTAAACTTTCTTTCTCGTCTCCTCCTGAACCTTTCTATGTACTCCTTCGCATCTTCCTACATCTCTTCGATTCTCTATCGATCGCTATCCCAGTCGTCCGGTTCTTTGTAGTAAACGCAAAACAAAAAGCTTTTAAAAAAATCTAAAGCAAGATATTTTATTCAAATATTTATACTAACGTTATTGTAATTGTAGTGATTACGTCTAAGGAACTTAATTAACGAAACCAACTTATATACAAAAATATATACATTTAAATGTAAATATTTCCCAGTGTACCAAAATTTTCCTTCTTTACAATTTTTGTAGGTGGTAGTATTAAATACCTTTTATAGTAGGTAACGGAACAGTTATTTATAGTAAAAAAAAGTAATGTCACCTTTAGTCGCGATAGATTCACCAAAACCTAACTAATTGCCTTTTTTTTTTGTGACATTGAAAATTCAACAATAACATGTCATTCATATCTTCAAACATAATTAAATCGAGGGTTCTGAAGTCACCTCTGCAGTAACAGCCTTAGTCAGACTGTTGATAACTGAGCAAAGTTTACATTAATCCTGGGCATGTATACCATAGGTATCTACAGATTATCAGAGTAGGTAGCTAAAATGGCTGTTACCCGTTCCGTACTTCAACTTCCTCAAAAAGTTGCCTCTAGCAAAGTAGTGCAGCGGTATAATCAAATCGAAACCACCGAAGTAAAGTACGCCGAGGTGACAAAAACCCGTGAAAAGGAAGATAAGTTCGTAAACACAGTGATAAAAATTAAAAAGTCCAAACTAGCAATACACGGATAACGTAAGCAATAAATAAAAATTAGCGTAACGTACCCTCTAGGCCATTATAAATAGCGTATAGTGTGTAACAAGACTTAAAGTAAGAAAAGCAATATGAAAGCAATATGGACGTTTGAGTAATAGGTAATCTGGACGAAAGTCATTTACCAAACTTTGCTAATAAGTAGACTGTCAAACGTGATAATTAAATTAAAATTAACTAGATTCATTCAATTGATAAATTCCATTTAATAAGATTCGAATAATGCGGCGTTATAAGAAGTTATTTAAAACTGATGCAATGCAAACTGTTGCTTTGTGTTCAGCCTTTGAAATACAGTAACATATATTGACATCTTTAGTCTTTCGATGGCTATATCTATACATATTTTATATTTTGGCTGGAATTAAGGTAATGATAAAGATCAATTAATGAGTGAAACGTTAAAAGCAATATTTACAGTGATTGTCCTTGAATGAATGTTTGTCTGTAGAAGGGGCTTGAAAAATATTGTATACAATGCAGGCCGTTTGAACGGGCTCGAAATAAATGTTATAAAAGCCACTTGGGAAAACAACGCGTGTTCTTAGTTTAAAGTGTGTTTAATTGTAGAAAGTTAGCCCATCAGTAAGGAAGTTAATTTTGTAGTGTGAAATAAGTGTCAAAGTGGCTGAGAGTAAAAGCACAATATTTTTCAAGCTTCAAAAAGAATCAATACTTAATAATAAAAATAAGCAATAATAAACAAGCAATGAAAATCGAAGTTTTACAACGAATCATTTAATTATAGTTGTTTTGCGCGTACAACGAAATGATACAACGTTAGCGTCGATTTAAGTATAGTTATAGTTAAGTTGTTCGTGTTAATCGATCGATAATCAATACAAAGCGATCACTGCTCAAAGTCGCCACCTGCTTTTTATATTTGGTTTTCTAAAAGATTAATTTCGTTTTTTTAGCGACCACTATTTTTACCAGATGTGACTAAATGTCTTAAGCCCGCTTTACATTTGGCTAAATTCAGTGTGCTAAATTTAGACAGGCGGCGTGGAGGGGATAATCGCATCCTCTTGACTAACATGCTAACTGCCTTTACACTTGTCTTTTTTAAAGTCTTTTTCATTCAGCACACTGAATTTAGCCAAATGTAAAGCGGGCTTTACGAATTGCTATTTTTTTCTAAATTTGCTCATCGGCAGAGCAATAATAATACTCAAGAAAAAAAATGTATTGGTATAATCCTGCTATGGTGTAAACGTCCCATAGAGCCGACCCCATTGTGTGTAATTTCCGGTATTGGCAAAAAGGTAAACAAGCGTGTGTACTTTATAAATCGCTCACGTGAGTAAGTCTGGGCGGGGCACTGTTGGGCTTAACCAGAATATAAAGACTCTACACTAAGTTTTTTGGTAAAAAGTGAGCTTAGTTTATTTTTTTGCCAAATGGAAAGTTATCTCTATCTGGTACGTATCAAAAATTTTGAGCCTTCACGGTGTATCTCTATTTGTACGATGCGTTTTTGTTTGGAACGTTTTTCTTTCTCAATCATAAATTGGTTAATTTCTACTTCTTGGTTAGTTTTACGGCACATTATGGTTTAAAAATAGTTCTTTATGAAACGACGTAAAACATGATTTCTTTTACTTTGTCTAAACGACGCAGTATGCGTACACGCAGTGACCGCTTTGTACGTTGTTCCCACAGAGATGTCTACTGTAATTTTCACCAGCATTGAAATATTAGTTGTAGAAAGATTTTTGCCGTAGACATCTCTAAAATTGTGGACATTGACTTAATTTCTTTTTGTATTTTGATATAATTAGGATCACAAGTCATGGCTGATATTTACTTTTAAGTAATTATTTCTAAGTATTTATTGAAATTGGTTGTTATATAATTTATTTAGCTTGTAAAATACTTATAAATCAATTCAGCGTACTATGTATTTATTATGATATGATATCTCTTTTAGAGGTTTTTTTAACCGTTTACTTATTTCGCGTTATTTTATTATACTTCTACTTTGAACGCCTAACACTGTGATCAAAAATAATAATTTAGTTATATTGGCTTTTTAAAATCAGCATACTGTAGGCAGTAGACATCTAGTCATTTAGATTTAAACTATATACCATTAGCAGTAGAAAGAGAGGTGATGACGTATTGTGATGCATCATGTAGTGTGCGAGAGCGAGTAGGAAATATTAGCATATGAAAGGTATAGGATAGACAGAAAAAGGTTACATACTAAGTTGCCTTACGAATTTTGGACGAGTGAGCGAAGCTACAACTATAATATTCGAATATGTAGGACCGATTTTGATGTTTGCGAGTTTAATAATAATAGCAGCGAAATGCAATCAATTTATTTAATAAATAACTGATTGATGATAATGTATATTTTTGTATACTATCTTATCTTATAATTATATGTACTTACATGTTACTTACATTACACACCACTATCGATGTATACATTTTAAGTGACCCTTTATTTGTGCTCGTCTGTGTATTATACATTACAATTTTCAGATAAGTAATTAAATTAATTTAACTTATAAATGAACTACTTCGCTCACTTATACAAAAACATGCAAAAGGATGTTTTGCATCCAAAAATGTAATATATGCCATTTTGCAAACACTAATTTAAGGAAGATGTCGACCAAATTTTAATATGGGTGTCTTTCGTAGTCTACTCAGACCAAAATTCATTTGCACGGCCAGTGAACTCATGTCATACTGAAACGATTCAAACAATGTTTGTTTCGGAAACTATAAATCACGTTTTTGAGAACATCGATATCGGTACGTCTCTACTAGAAATATTCTCGCGAGTTCGGATATCAGCACATCTCTAGTTATGCCATGTTTACATAATTCCAGTTGCTGACTCCTGTTGTATAGCGTGTTCTTAAAAAGTTGCAGAGCGCAGTCTTGATGATTAGCCTCTAAATTGCAGACAACAATAACCTGCATGGTATATTATTTGGGGGACCATTGTTTGTCCTAACTCATCGCGTGAACGAAGTATCATTTGTCTGCCACTGGGAGAATATAAGCAGGGTTATTCTGTAGGGACGTGACAGATACCGCTGGTCAAGTAAATTGATTCTCAACTGTTTTGACATGCTCTAAATACGCGTGACCGCGACAGTGAAACCCATTTGAAACCATGAATTATATTGTAAAATGATAAATGTAAGTCTTTTTTAACCGTTCCCCCAGTTCTGTCGTACCTTTCCAAACTTAACGATTAATCGTAGCGAGTCAATTTTTTATTCATCTATTCCTTCCTTATAAGCAATTATTATAGTACCAAAAGTACCTACAGAGTTAGTATAACATTGCATGGATATATATTATTATATAATATTATAGCATATAAAATGTATGTAAAGTAAGCGTAATGAAATTATAATTCTTACAGTTGCATTTGACGATGTCGAATTTAAATTAAGTTATACATTGTATTCGTAATTAGTTTTTAGTTCACAGGAACATGACAAATGTTTTTAGTTAAGGTTGAACCGCACTAGAGCGGCGCTGCAGCGGAGAGGCGCGTCGCGGCAGCGGAGCGGAGCAGCAAGAAAAATATTTTTGCCGCTGTTTCTTATGAAATAAAACGCACTATAGCGTACTGCAGTGAAGCGGCGCGGCGCGACGCGACACAGTTGACTCCCCGAGAATATTTCGCCGCGCCGCGCCTCTCTGCTGCAGCGCCGCTCTAGTGCGGTTCAACCTTTAGTGTAAAAATGGAGTTCACGCCGAAATGTTGAATCGCGTTCGAGTTGGACGATATTTTGTCGACTTTTTGGACAATGGATTGGGAAAAAGATTTATTTAAACGTAACCCAATCTGCGAAACCGAGCGGTTTTATTTTTATCCATGGCAATCCCTGATAGATTGCTAAAAAAGATCATTTTTTTGGAAATTCATCGTATATTCTTAAATAAGTAAATGTAAAAGTCGATGAAATACAAGTTTCTCTCCATGACGCTTATCCGTTTGCCGTGAGTTTCATTCAGTTTTTAATTTTATATTTAATTAAACCAATTCAGTACTTCCGAAAACCAACTTTAAATTACTTATAAGTACACTTCGATTAACAATGTACAAAGAATAACAATTATGCCACTAAACGTACGCAGTAGAACCTAAATTATGCAGAAATAATTACAGTATAACTTACACATTTTTATCAATGCTGTTTACTATATGCCCAATAAATGTCAAATCTAGTGAACAACCTAGATTTTTCCTTCAATAAAATTACTACTATAAAGCATCGGGAAACTTGACATTTAAAAGTACCTATAACTCTTATAAGGTTTTTTAAAGATGCCTGATTTTTTTATTGGTCTTCATTTTCTGTGAGATCGTGTCGAAAAGGATGTAACCATGAACGTGCTTCCGAAATAATGTAGAGTAGGTACAATACGAAGACTACAATAAGTTTTAAAAAATAATACGGTTACACGAGAAAGTTTTTTCGGTTAAAATAACTGTTGTTATGCTGGTAGAACACGCTAGGACGCTTTGTTTCAAGTTCAGCGGAGTGGGCTAGATATCACTCCCGGAGCGCTACATTGACCGAAATCAAAGGAGTTCGGCGTGATTCGAGAACTCAAATACACCTTCCACACTCCCAAACTTGAACGTGGTAATCATAAGCGTTTATCAAGCACAGAAATACCGCTTATATATCGCTTGCCTATCTTCCATGAACATAATTATTAAGATTCGCAGAGGTTTGGAGGAAAGTTTGCCGTTCGAGTGTTGGATGCGCGAATAGTGAATGGTTAGACGATCGCTAACGATCGTTAAAGCTTGCCCAGGTTTAGCTGAAAGCCAACATCTTGTTGCATTAGTAGGTACGAATACAGTCTATAATTTTAATGATAGAGCCAACATGAACCCTGTCATATAATGCCAAAGATTCCTCGTAATATCGACGTCTTTTCTTTCTTGGATTTAGCGCTGCTATTATAACAGTGTTCTAGTTATGGTGGCTAAACAATAAATTAATACGCCAAATTTCGCTATACTGCTTTCAATCGATGCAGACGCGCCATATTACTTACGTACAGAGGGCCCTCCCAAGATGCACTACGCTAACTAGCGTTTCTATTCGTTTCGTTTTTAACCAATCGCGTCACTGGTAGATCACGTGACTTTTCGAATCACGTCATCTACCAGTGACGAGATTGGTTTAAAAACGAAACGAATAGGAACGCTAGTTTAGCATAGTGCATCTTGGCAGGGCCCTCAGTACTCCCGGCATCGCTATCTTACTCGCACTCGCAACTGACAATAATTATATTTATTTTGTGACTTGTGATTTGTTGATAGGCATGTCAGGGCCTCTATTCTAGGCGGCAAAAACCACATTACGTTATGGTACTTATGGTGTTGTTTTTAATTAAGCCCCCATTACCTACTGTCAAGTTATAAGAGGTATCAAAACATTGACAATACGATAACACGTCAAAGACGATATAGTTTTTACCGCCTAGAATAGAGACCCAGAGGGGCTATTGTCTAACGCACTCGCAATCGCAACCGGCTTGAAAGTGGAGCAATTGTTTTCTTTTTGTATGCAGACAAGCCTTCGATTTTCAAAATGAAAACCATCGTGATTGCGAGTGCGTTAGACAATAAGCCCTCAGGTCAAAGTTTTAAAAATATGTCTGCACGAGTCTATTGACGATTATATGTGTGTTTGGCTTTCGTCCTGTGCTTTGAATATGTATGTGATTGTTTGGAGTATGCATGCTTCGTAAAATATAAAGCATCTGAGAAGTGAGCGTAAAAACCACGTAATAGAAAAAATTGTGGAAATGGCATGAGCTTCGCTTAGTATCAGACCTGTTGTCGCCAATACTCAAACAAACAAACAACAACACGCCGCCATGGACAATGTTTTTGGTGCGGCTATCGTTTTTATATTCTAAAATAGCGATCGCGGCAAAAGTATGGTAGGTTGCGTGGAACTCCGCATAACTATGCCACACGTTACACACCCACTTGACACTTCTACTGATTTTTCTGTTCTGTGGTAAAAACAGTCTGCTACTATTATTTTATCCTTGACTGGGCAACGGTAAATCTATAATCATTATGGCAATTACAAAACAAGTCAACATATACTATACATCAAATTATGAAGTACAAAATTCAAAGATTTTATTAGTGTCATTTATATATATTAAGCATAATTTAGGTTTTACTGCAAAACGTTTATATTACAATAATTAACATACAATTAACAAAACACCAATATACTAAATTATAGCTATAGATTTTAAGTTAAAATACCTAAAGATCTCTGTAATGTAAATTTATTAAAACGAAGTAACGGTAGTGCTTAAATTATTTTTGATTTTTTATAGGGTCCACCGTGATCAACGAAACTTAAACGCTATAGCCACTATTGTGCACAACTTATTTTGGTAACATTCACGTTCCACTTGACGCAAACACACACACACACACACACACTTACTAATAAACATAGAGTAACGGTGGTGTACCTAAACTATACTTTGTCCTTATCTGTCAAATTCAAATGTCACAATGACAGATAAAGACAAAGCATGGTTTAGCTACAACACGGTTACCCCACGTTTATTAAGAACAGAAGATAGCGGGAGCGTTATTTCGATTTTGGACAAACCTTGTCATACCGAAAAAAATGTTTTAGGTACCGAGTTGTGTTAACCGTACCGCTTTTTGTGTGTAAGCTCAAGTAAATAGTACAGTCTGTCAAACATTGTAACAATGGTTTAAACACTAGGACAAAAAGTCAGTAGTTAATAGTAAAAAGTACAATTTAGTTATTAGCATACATGTCATAGGGCTCTTAACTTGCCTCTAAATACCTTTTGAAGATCTAAAATACGCTATCAACACAACTTTATTTTATCTAGAGGGCTAATATACTAGGGGATACTACGACAATGACTAGTTAGAATCTATGAATCATACTTAAACTCATTTTATAGTTACCGATTATACTCTATTTATTTAGGTATTTCAATAAATGTAAACAAACCTAGGCAAGTGACTGTTAAACGGCCAATCGAAACTATTATTTCTACATACATACATACATACATTAAATCACACCTGTTTCCCAGAGGGGTAGGCAGAGACCACTTCTTTCCACCTGCTACGATCCTGAAGGATCTCTTTCGCTTCTTCCACATTCATACATCGAGTCATGCATGCACGTCGGTTATTATTTCTATATTTGACGTTACTTGGTTCAGTTTGTTGATATTTAATTAAATTCCTAAGCAAACAAAGTATAGGCAGATGCATTGGTTGTAGCACGTTTTTTCGCTACGTAGGTGATGCTACGGGCTACGGCGTAGCGCTCGTAACCAATGACGTGCAAGCTATATCTCCAACAAGTTTTAAATGTAAAGTAAAAAAAAAACCATAGAGCTTCCTTAGTTGATTGTCATTATTTTTCCAAAATTAATAATCAGACAAAATAATCTGACAGGTGCTAATGCAAATTTACAAAATAATGGCGCCATTTTCAATATAATAGTGAAAACAAGTATTTTAATTAAACAGAAAATACGAATCTATCCTAATAGTCTTGAGTGTCATGAGGTTTTTTTTAAACAAACAACACAGCAAACGTTAGTTTACTTCGTCTGATCTGAAATCCCACCTATAGCTAGCCACGTCAATTAATATTTGACATTTCATCTCGCTTTAGCCTGTTGAGCTAGGCCTAGGTTCGTAAGAGGCAGGACTAGCGCAATTTAGAATGTAAGCGATCCTAGTGCCCCCTAAATAATTGGGCTTCCATCCGAATACCTAGCATGATGCAAGAAACTGGTCATATTTACTTTGCAGAGTGGCAATACGAACGCCACGTAGAGTGAAACTAACTTAAATTGTTAAAATGGACTATTGTACTCGGTGGAGTTTTTTTTTAAGAACAAGAAATATTTATTGCAATCATGGATTTTGAACATTTGCCTTGATGGGTATTCAAACCAGTTCAGTGACAAAAATAGTATTTTATGTAACTGATACATAAAGTACTCTAAGATGCGTTCAGTAGGCGGCAAAACAAACAAAATGGCGGCAAAGCTATTAACCTGTGTCACGAAAATGAATGTTTTTTTTTTAAATCATAGATAAACTAACAAAGTCCCTATTCTAATGTCATTCGAAATCAAAATGGCGTACGACACTTTACTTAAAATATACAGAGTCGACGTTTAATTGATACTAGAATTGGCCCCCTGTTTGAATTGTGTTGGTTTTGGAAGATGTTCCAAATTTGAACAACATTACTTTATCAAAAGTTGTATCGTAATTTTAACTTTTCATTACAGCTACAGATAAGAAAACATATTGTATCTTGTAATGCTGGTCATTGTCTACGGATTCTGAACGCATTAAAGAGGACTTATGATATGAGTGTAGATAAAAATGATTATATGGCATAAATTGAAATGGTCATAAACTCATCAACAAGAATATTTATTCTACAGAATGGTAGTTTGAATGTCTAAAACAAACTTTTACTTAGCACGATGTCTCAAAGCGATTAAATAATAGTATTAAAAGTAAGATGTTATTTGATCAACGTTATAAAAAAATAATGAGGAACCCTTTTTAAATAATCACGCTATTTTTAATAGTTAAGTCACGAGTTGTTCCGTTTTATGTGGCGTTCGTTCTTACCGCTTTGTAGGTCCGAGAATATTTCAGGAAGAGGATAAAACAAAAACAAAAACTTTACAATAATCTGTTGATGTAAAAGTTGAATGTAGATAATTAACGATTTTCCATCATGCTAGCTATTACAGCATAGTCAAGGTCAAAGATATGTGTACACTTTTGCACCTTATTTCAATAGGATAAGGTACAAAAGTGTTTACAGTTATAATCATCATACTTTATTAGCCACTGTGAGATTAGTAAATGCAAGCAAAAGAGTTCTTTACAGCCAGTCACGATCTTGTGACGGCGACAGCGGCGACAAACCAATGCATACACTCGAAAACCTAATTCAAGACCTAACCTAACCTAACCTAACCTAACCTAACCTAACCTAACGTCAACGGGCGCACACTCGCTGTGATTACTGCATTTTGGTTTCAGTGTAGGTATTTTTATCAATAAAACTTACGCTTACTGGTTACATATTCATGTTTTTATAAAATAATGTTAAAATAACTAAATAATCAACATGGAAACTGTCAGCTTTTGGTCTTGAATTAGATTTTCGAGTATAGATATAGCAGGCCATCCGTCGCCGCGGCAGCGATGAAGTGATTTCTGTGCATTTGTTTCCGCAGAAGCTACTGCGCAAGGTCGTGGCTGGAACGTAAAACTGGATTCCCACAGCGGAGCACCCTACGCAAGCACACAACCTGGATATAAAATCGCTTCGTACAAAAGTGTATGTAATTACTTCTACAGAAGCATGCCGAAACGAATTCAGTGTCACACGACTAGAGCGATATGGAATATGCATGGATTTTAAATCGCATTAACAAAGTATGAAAATACCGTAAAAGAGGTCACCAAAAATTATATTAAAATTAAAATGGGCCAAGAAATACATCATCCGTATTTCAAGCATCACAAGCATTTTATACTGCTAATTAGAGGGTGATTAGACAGAAAGGTCCGATATGCACTGTGACGTCATGTAACAGGTCGGCCATATTTACACTCCATGTTAAAGGTCGGCCATATTTACACTCCATGTTAAATTTTTTTTTGCTAGAAAGAGATACGAATAAATCTTTGATGGATTATATCTTGGTTATTTTTATAGCTTTTCAAAAAATGATTTTAACCAACAGTTTGTTACATGAATCGGCTTTTATTGAAGCTGTCAAAATGGCATGAATATTCCCTATTGATCTACGTGGCTCACGTGTGTAGCGTGCGTGCGAAGCGTGCGCCGCAGTGTAATTCCGGCTTCAGGCTCCCGTGCACTAGGCAGCCTGGCCGTGACAGGCGACAGGTGACATTTCAATGTACCTCGGTATTATCTAGCCGCGATTAGAAAGGGATCAGAGGTGACAGTTTTACCATATACTTACGTCAAAGTGCATATGAATTGACAGCTATTCCAATCCCAAACTAATCGCGGTTTCATAATAGCTTATGCTATTTTGACAGACCTCTCAAGGGAGTGCAGAAGTGATATGGGAAATTATTTATGGATACTATAAATTAAACACTGTTGTCATTTTGCCAACCAAATCGAATGAAACCTATTGATGTAGGACGTCGTCGACTTTAGGTAGGTTCAATGGATTTTGAATTGTCACCTGCCACTAACTGTTTGCGGTAGTCAAAATTGAAATACACATAAAAACATTTTTGTTTCGGAATATACTATTTAAAACTATATTTTAATCAACTTGTTTTTGTCGCAATCTTCAGATTTGTTGGCAAATAAAATGATTGTTAAATTAATGGCAAATATGAACCAAAAAAATATTTGTGACAATTGAATGTGGGTCAAAAAGCGCTTCCTCAAAAAAATTCAGTATAAATTGGATACTCGGTTTTTATTAAATAATCGGGAAGTTAGGTATTTCAAAAAAATTCATAAAACTAGTACTTAACAGACAAACAAAAGACAAGAAAGAACTCTTAAAAAAGTGGTAAAAATATGGTGTATTCCAATTGTTTGACTGCGATGCCTCGAGCAGTGTACTTGGTGCTGCCTAGTCCTCGGGGCATGGAAACATTTAACAGGGCCTCTATTTTACGCAGTAAAAACCATATCGTCTTTGACCTGTTATGCTATTGTTTTTAACATTACTGTTAAGTAAATAAGAGCTATCAAGTTGAGAATACGATAACAGTTCAAAGACGATATGGTTTTTACCGTCTAGAATCTCGGCTCCGAGGGCCCTGCCAAGATGCACTACGCTAACTAGCGTTTCTATTCGTTTCGTTTTTAACCAATCGAGTCACTGGTAGATCACGTGACTCTTCGTATCACGTCATCTATCAGTGACGCGATTGATTTCAACACGAAGCAGCAGGGCCCTCAGGGCTGTAATCACCCGTTATTCCGCGAGACCCGTAAATATAATTAGACCGACTGTTAAACCGGAAACTGCCAAGATAAAAAAACAAATAAAAGTAAGACGTCCGTTCAATATATAGGTAACATTAAACTATTGTATTATTACCGATCAATTTGTTGCCAGGTAGGTACATCAAAAGCAAAGTTAATAGGAATTGTTTGTATCGAGTTGCATAGATTACTGTCACTAGAGCACAAAGTTTTGGAATTAATAGTTTACAAGTACGTTTAGTGTTAGTTTTTTGCGTTGTCTGGCTGAATTGGTATAGTTTTATGTTGCATTTTACTTTTAGGTAAGTACTAACATTTGTTTCATTCATTATAAAAATAAAATTGTATTGTATAAGTGGCGTTTTCATTTAACCCCCCGTACCTACCTTTCAATATTTCATCGAAAGCAATTTGAAAGTACTTTGATATAAAAGGAATACATTTAGATAATTAGCGAAACTTCGTTCTCACCGTACACTGACAGGATGTAATGTAAATCTTCAATAAGATACCAAATCCCAATTACGGGCTACTTTGTACTTTGTACACTATAATCACTGTGACAATTCATATATGGCAGTTTAACCCTTTGAACGCCAGGAGCCACTATAGTGGTCATGTACTGTCGTGCCTACCACGCCATCGACCTCTATAGTGGTCACAGATACAGTGCAAAATAGACCCGAGTATTTGTGACGTAAGGTTCACATTAGCTGTGGTTTTCAGCTGTCATTGGCGTGTGAGGACGACGTTTGTTTTAAGTCAAAGGCGTTCAAAAGGTTAAACATGACATTAAATAGACAAGGTACTAAAGTGTACACCATATTTATGAACTTGGCTGTAACAATATGTAATCTGTCCTTTATTTCACCAATACCATAACAGGTCAACTACGATATCGTTTTTACCGTCGGGAATAGAGGCGCTGGGCCTCTATTCAACACGGTAAAAACCAAATCGTTTTTGACCTGTTATCGTATCGTTTTAATAGCTCTTATTTACTTGACAGTAATGGCGGCCAGGTTAAAAACAATACCATAACAGGTCAAAGACGATATGGTTTTTACCACATAGAATAGAGGCGCTGGTCAGTCGCGTGTATACGCAAACCATTTTGAAAACCTTTAACTCATAACTTAAACGATCTACAAAGTTGCAAAATGTATGTAGCGACCTTGCGACATCTAGAGAAAACTCGTCAAACGTAGGGTAGAGTCACGGAATAGAAAAAACAGTGGAAGCGGCATGAGCTTTGCTTAGTAGCTGTTGTCGCCAATACTCAAACTATCATAAAAACAACACGCCACCATGAAAAATGTTTTTGGAGGGGCTATCGTTTTTACACTCCAAAATAACACAATAAGGCATGCTTCTGGATTTATTTCCTATTTTAGAAATATCGAAATATCGAAAAATCTAAATAAGCGATCGCGGCAAAAGTATGGTAGGTTATGCGGAACTCCGCTTAACTATGCCACACGTTACACGCCCACTTGACACTTCTACTGTTTTTTCTGTTCAGTGGGTAGAGTAGTGACACCAGTGTCCATTATCGTCCAACTAGAGCTCACGTGCGCTGAATCAAGCTATCGAAGTTTTCCCAGTCATATAAAGTATACAACTTCCAACTTTGTAACGCTTGGCTTTTTAGAAGGATGTATAAGTTCTCCGTCCACTGTGGCGTACCAGAGGGTCCAGACAAGATGCTTTACGCTAACTAGCGTTTCTATTCGATTCGTTTTTAAACCAATCGCGTCACTGGTAGATGACGTGATACGAAAAGTCACGTGATCTATCAGTGACGCGATTGGTTTAAAAATGAAACGAATAGAAACGTTAGTTAGCGCAATGCATCTTGGCAGAGCCCTCAGGAGTAAACCAAGGCACCCTCCCGGAGTCGTTGGCGTCGAGGAGCTACAGCCGAATGCGCTTGTTCGTGGCACCTCCCAAAAGGACGAAAATACCGCTGGGTTTCTATAAGTAGAGGGTATTCTCGGTTGGCGAGTCCCAAATAACCATCTCGGGTCCAACCGGACCTGGGTGGTATTCGTAAATGCATTTCCCCAGAAAAAAAAAATTTTTTCTTCAGCTGGACCGAGAGGCTAAAATAGGAACACCGCCTGAGCGGAGCTTCAGCGACTCCGTTTAATGGGGTTTCTACTACGGAACGTTTATAGGTAGTGTATAATCATACGGCCTCGTATTTTGTCGGATGAGCTTGAATTAATTTTGCTTTCGTAATTAGCTTATCGATGTGTACTAACTGAGATAACAAGATAAATCTAAATTCATCATCATCATAAACTCACGCCTTCATTCCCAGAGTGGGGTAGGCAGAGCCACAGACTCACCAACAACTCCAAAAACTTGTTGATAATTCTGTGACCACAGTTTGCACAACCAGGCTAAGATGTTATCCAGTATATTAGTGACAGGTTGCAAACCCATCGCCTAACAGCACTACACAGCCGTTAGTCCCTTAGTCGTCTCTTACGACATCCATGGGAAGACATGGAGTGGCACATTCTAAACCCGGCACCACACGGCAAAATAACGGCAACGGCATAAATCTAAATTATCCGACCAAAAACAAATTTATTAATTTTTTCCACCTGAAAAAGAAAACGTAAACCGATCTGGGTTTCGGCATAAAGGTTCTCCGTAGAGTCCAATTATTTCCTCCTCGCCTCGCCCAATTGTCCAATTATTGGGTTGGAGTGAAAAGAAAGGGTTAGCCGGGTAAGCATGGTGAATCTGACCTGGGCGAGAAAATGGTTTTCCTTTTACTGGAATATGAATCTTGTATGATGTAATTTCACCAAGTATAAACCCTCAAATGATGGTGGTGATGAGGAAAAAAAGGAAGTCATTTATTCCATTTCATTTTCATTTAAATCATTTATTTTATTTTTAATTGGAGGTTGCCTTTAAAAAATGACGCTTTATTCAAGTTTTCTTTAATTGTGGCGTTATCTATGAAAAGGGACCTTATTATCGATGGCGCTTCCGCCATTATTAACGATGCTCCGATATAAATACAACGTCGCGTGACGCAGTGCGGCGTAAGCGCCATCAACAATAAGGTCATTTTATGCAATAAATACATAAATTGAATTGAAATGTATTATATGTATACTAGATTCTGCCCGCGACTTCGACCGCATAGATTTCGTTTCGTTTCGTTTTTTTTCGCATTTATATTAGTGAGATTCATCATGATTCATGAAATTGATTAATATTTTCTTTGGGGTCCTGTACAGTCACCTAATAAAAATGTTAAGCATACTCAGAACATTGTCATTGCGATTTTCATTGTCATTGTCATGCTTGCCGTTTGTTATTCAGCTGGAAGTTTACTATGACAAGGCACTAAACTGCTCAACATTTATGTTGGGATATTATTTGCCCGCTATCCCATTCAAGGGGTTTCGAATGGGTTTTTATAAGGATTTATTTAGAAAAGCCGTACCTATTGCTTGAAAGCCGTTCGATTTGCTTTTTAAAGCGCTATAAGGGTTACCTTTACCAAGCCGTATCGTATAAGTCTTGTTCGATTTTTCTTTTAAAGCGATATATTTTAAGTGATACCAATATCCCTTTAGCTTAAAAAAGCCGTTCGATTGACTTTTTAATCGCTATTTATAAGGGTTACCCTTATATTTGGATATGCAATAAGAGAGGGATATCAATTTAAGCTCTTTAGGTTTCCCTTATGTGAATGGTTAGTTTAACAAATAACTGAGTCATATATTTCTTCCAAAGGGGTTATTCTTTTAGTCGGTTATAATTCGAGAGGTGAGTCTTTTAAAGGCTTTTTTCGGGAAATGGATGGTCGGGTTCCTGCTATTTGCAGCGTATGCGGGCGTTGACTCTTGCACCGTATTGGGACTATTGACTCCATTGGGTATTTAAAAAAAAATACCGATTGCCATTTCACATGGCAATCAATATACCTAAACACAAGAAATATCTAAAGGACACCATATAAATGAAACATTAAAATATTTCTCAGCATTCCTTTATTTGATTGCATATTTATTACAAACAAGAAAATACTTTAAATTCTAATTTTAAATAATGTATTATCAATTTGTAAAATGATCGAACCTTAAATATGTTGAATGTAAACAAATAAAAAAAAACAGTGCTTTTCGAAAAATAAAATCAAACTATACAGGGTGAGGTACAAATATTACTACAAAATGAAAGGTTTTCACTTTTGTAGCAAGATTTGTGCCTCTTCCTTACCGTCACGAAAACCTAAAAAATAATTGATATAATAATAAACTAAACTACACACTATTCGATTGTAAAAAAAAGTAGTGTACACAGAATTGAACTGGACTTCTGGATTGCACCAAAGCTCTAAACTCATTAATTACGTGAAACTTGCAGATGATATATTGGTAATATTTGTAATTTATAACACGTTATATTCTACCCCTTGTTCACCTAAAATAACAGGTACGACAATCTAGCAAACTTTTATTTATTCTGTATGAAAAACCGTACAATATTGAGAAACAGAAACGCAGCAACCTCACCTTAATTTACGTAGCTCCAGGGTATTAAAATACCGTAACGTTAAAGTCATTAAATATCTGAAAGATAATAATCATACATACATAACATGGATACAAACACTACCAAAGAATATAATATAATATAAACAGTACAAGTACCAAACTGCCTCTCTTCCTAGCTTAGGTGGGTCGAACGAGCCTACTATTACGACTCGTTTTCTATCGCATAAACGTTTGCACGTTTGTATTTTGCAAGCCGGTGTATGTTTCGTCACATTGGCACCCTAATTCACTATAATGTTATATATAGTTTTTTCTTAATTAAGGGCTTTCAGTCCTTGTTTTAACGCGGTGTGTTTCGCCATTGTCGAGTTTTAGAAAATCACCATGAGTTTAGGTATTTAAGAAATAAGTCCATGGATATCACACGCGAGGACAATTTGTTCGGTAAAAGAGTATTTACTCAGGTGGACTAAAACAGATGCACATGGGGTTTGCTCCAATTGATTTATAACGTCACTGTGACAGTTCTATGGCCAGGGTTTCGTGCCGATTGTACTTGTAGATTTTGAGAAACGCGCTGAGCTTGAAAACACTCATTCAAAGTGGCTTAAGTAGTATGTCGTGATCTACCAATGAATTGATTCTAAGATATAAGCTGTCAATATTCTGTGTACACTACTAACAAAATAAATAGGAGACTAAGTACATAACAAGTTGATTGTCCAAATTGCGTTCCGTAGAAAATACTTATATACATAGAAGCAGATTATTGCGTTGGATGATTCCACATTGATATAGGGTCTCAGTGCCACAAGCTAACCGAGCCAAGCCGGCCTTTTTGTGGTTTTACATATCTATATACAGGGTTGTATTTCACTTCAAACGTTTACGATTGTTCTAGTCTTGTAAGTAACATTTTAATACGTTACCAATTATTTTTGCCCAAACTTTTGATACTATCTTGTTTTAGCGACTATGCTCTTTACAAGCTTTTATTTAACTTGCACTGTACGTATGTATGTTTGTAAGTTGTCCGTCAAAATTTTGACCAAGTCCCGGTATGGAATGGGCTGAATTTGGACCACATATGTAAACCCGATGACAATGCAATATTATGGTACCAAAGAGATGATCTGATGATGGAGTCGGAAGTTGGCGACAGGATCTCCGCTATACTTAACAATGACCCACCATGGTGGGACTTATTAGTTGGAACTCGATAAGCAGATAACGACGTTGCATAAAAAAATAGCAATAGGCAACAAAAGCTTGTCCCAAAAATTGTTTTTTTTTTTTTGTCAGAAACTTATTCACACAGTGATCAGAGTGCCTCGTTAAGCTGAATATCGTTAAGTTAGCGATTTTCGTAAATCGACAAAATATTCAGGACGTAAGTTGATGGATGACAGATCGTGTCGCTTATGTTAACTTCAACTCAACAGAACTTACGTCCTCAACAAAAAAAAAGTATAGTATTACGATGTGCAATGTCAGTGTTATATCCTCTACAGGCCCACCATACAACAAAATTTGTCAATGGAATTTGAGCCTATTGCGAATATCATAGAGTCAATTTTCTAATTCGATTGTTAATCATAGAAACAAAGCAAATCTATTTTATTTCCTTTGCAATGGATCTTTATTCCAATGGCTGTATTATGTACAATTTTTTGTACGCAAGGCCTGATTAGGTTAACAGAAGATACGGTAGAGTATTCTCTACCCACATTACCCTCTATATATCTATCCACATTTATGTGGTTATTATTTTCAAAACTAAACCATTTGTCCAGTGATATGTAAAACCAAAAAAGGCATAGGATAAAATGTGTAACGAAAATAGCACATTTAAATATACTCAAACGAAAATAATGTTATGATTTTCGTTACATATTCAATCCTGTCCACAGTACGAGTACAAAAGGCAGCGTTCGATGATTAAATTATTTGTAATTATTATAATATAGCAAAACAACGTAAGCCTAGCTAACATCACTAAGTTATTTATTTTGACTAGGACTTACAGCTGAAGTTATTTCTAAGGGAACACTATGGCAAATAATATTAAAATTTACTTAAAGCTTAAAGAGCGTTAACAACAAAAACATCCAATGTCACATACGCCCTTTCAGCTACAAGGTATCAGGTCACATTACCAAGGCGAATAAAAATGATATTATTGCTGTGTTATGATATTTACGCTTCTTGTAAATAACATCGGCAGTATCGCATATCATAAGGCGCTAACTAACGACGTATAAAAATGTCGCTTACGTTAAATATTTATAATCTAATTCATATTCATAGGTTCGCCTTAAAATCAACTCCTTCTGTAATACTTAAAAAACTAAGTCTAAAACTATCATAAATAATTCTATTATTTCATAAAACCGAAAACAAATACCGACTATAATAAAAAGTACAAGTGTAAAGAAATATTACCGAGGCTGCTAGAGTAAATGAAAATTAGCTAGTGTTTGTCTTATTCAATGTAATAACATTGTTGCACCATTAGTCAATAAAATTAATAACATTAAAAAATCAACCAAATACACTATAAAGTGAACATTATGAGGAGCGAGTAACGCTATCTTAAAGGCAGTCTTAACAGCTTGGTACACGGCCCAATGAGTGACCAACACGTGTGTTGTAGGCAGCCTGCATATCATTAACGGTTATACTGGTCAGAGCAAAGACTTCGGAGTCGCAATATTTTAACACTTTAGTACGTTGTCTATTATTTTACCGTTTTGCCATCTGACACACCGTTAAAGAGACAAAGTACATGTTTCCAATCTTCTCGATAACATTATCCGCTACTTAAATTTCATTTCAATAAATATAAATATACACGCACTGTCAAAAATATTACTACATCGCTATCTTATCAGAAAGGCAATCGATTAGTTTATCTATATAGTTACTGAAAAATCTGTACACCTCTATTGCTTTCAATCATATGTAATAGTTTTTTTATTCTAATTTATCTTGGTTTAGGTGTTCTTAACTTTATTATATAATAAACTTGATGTATAGTTTTATCATTGCCTTTGTATAGTATATCATCTTTATGGTGTTCTTTGTTTGTTATTTTTTACGCATTTTATAGCTCTTACGTTATTTGTACAACAGAATTAAGTAAATAACACTTCTATAATTTTATCTTTTTACTACACAGCAATTTATATGTGAACTATCAAATAAAAATTACCACTGTGTAATGAATATTAACCAAAAATATAGTTTCGCCATATAATTAATTTGGGCAATTTTAATTTCAACATTTCCCTTCACAAGTAATACAGCAATATCCTAGTGGTGAGCGTATAATAAAATAAGCACACAAATATAATTAAAGGTAGTTGACATGATATGAAAAAATGATTACACACGCCATCGTTGAATAAATAAATAAAAAACAAATTAACATCGATCTATCTACGAGTAAGTATGTATAACACCGTTTATTAGCATTTAGTATTATCACACGTTAAAATAAAACCACCTAATATTATTGTGATGCAGATGATAAACACAGCCCATATGGTTAGCAATCAGAATCCTTATTTAATTTACATAATTAATATAAAAAAAAATCTCTGTTATTGTATCCTAACCTAGTAACTATATAACACTACTAAATGAATTATTTGGTGGTTACATCTTGTACATTATTCCTAGATGAGATTAGATTAAGCCTAAATGTTTAGAGTCAAACACAAGAATCTTGTTCGTTGAGACGTTTACCCAAATACAAAAGTCCATCTAACCGCGATTATAGGTCGATTCAAAAGAGCTGGCCCGAATAGATCGAATGAGTGAATGAAAATATCTATGTGTGCATCACAAAATGGCTACATACAGGTTGAAATCACGCCTGTTTCCCAGAGGGGTAGGCAGAGACCACTTCTTTTAATTTATTCAATAAGTAATAATTTTGTTTTAGTCAATACTGTTTTAACCGCCCAAAATTAAATGTAAAGCGTAATATTTTTATCTTAGTAAAACGATATGCTTCGTAGCAGTAAGTAATTAAATCCGTAATCGCAAGCCGCAGCAAAAATACTAACGTATGTTTTACCTGCTTAGTCCTAATAATGGGCAGATTAATGTAATTTATTTTTATTAAATAACTAAAAAGTTCTAGTTGTTTATAAAATATTAGGGGGACCCTGTATAAGAACGGCATATCGGCACTCACACAGTGATAAGTGACATTACTTACGTTCAATCCATTCGTGCCAGCTCTTATGAATCGACCTATAACTAGTAGTAAACATATCAAAGTTTAATACATTGTATTATGAGGGAAATTCAACTTTAATACTAAAACTCAATCCCTTCAATCTTATATCTGGTTAAACATCTAAACGTACACAAGCCAACGCTGTCAAGCTAAAACCGATGTACGTCATATCAAAATAAACACAACATTCAACTAATCTGATGATCGCTGCCATGTTATTCGAGTAAAATCAATGACTCTTAGGCGTTAGACAAGACGCATTACGCTAAGCAGCGTTTCTATTCGTTTCGTTTTTAAACCAATCGCGTCGCTTGTAGATGACGTGATACGAAAAGTCACGTGATCTAGCAGTGACGCGATTGGTTTAAAAACGAATCGAATAGAAACGCTAGTTGGCGTAATGCATCTTGTTTAGGGGCTAAGAACAGCCTACCAAATTTTATCAATAATTATTCAAAGGACAATAAACAAGCGTTTTTTTGTCTAAATTGAATTTTGTGGAAGTTAACCTTACTACTTACTGTCTTTCAATTCCGCACGGAAGCACTTTCATGTATTGACTTGTTCTTAACATTATTATTTCTTTCAGCATGGCAGCATAGTTTTGGGCTGGCTGTTCAATTACTAATTCTAAACGCCGTAGTCAATAACACCCGTATTCACAAACAATACTTAAGGGATCCTTCACTGAGGAAACGTAACGTATTGAACCACCCTGTGCGTTCGTGAGCACTGTGAGACTTCATAGTGACGTTTGTGAATACGGATGTAAGACCCCTTCAAATCGCAGTTATATAAAATCTACTCTTACGCAAATATTTTTTAATCCCAACTGCTAATATTCCATGACGTAACTAACGGTTTTAGCGTAAGTGACACTCGCGAGATACATTGATATGAGCAATTACAATGTCAAATCGAAGCCATTAAGCATCCTACAGCAAAATGATAAACACAATTGATAAAAAAATATGAGTCCGGGTGCCGTGCACTGCTTCTATCCGAAATTGCTTGAACGTGAAGGACAAAGGGCCTTAGCCGAGGCGATATGAGCCTTACCTCATTCCCAGCCCACGACTCTAACAGTACGACTTAAATATATCCATATGAAGACCATTGGCGTTTGATATAATGTAAGGCTTATTTCGTATTAGCGTTATAAATTGTAACTAAGGCCCCAACACACGTGAGTCGGCGAGGGATTTTACAGGGAACGTATGTTTTCTAAATCTTCATTAAAAAAGGACATAAGTGACGTTTACTGACGCATAGTTTAAACGTTTTTAGCACGGAGTATTGTCACTTGGTTGGTTGTTGAAATAGTTTCTATGCCGTTTGAGTAAATTACTAAACTCAAATAATTACTTTCCGCAGTATCAGGACTCATTTGAACGTTAAGGGAACAGTTCCCATTGTTTTTAAGTGTATGAGGTAATACAGATTGTTTTTGAAATGGTGTACATACTTAAATTCATTTTGTACAACTCTTTTTTATCTCCATACATAGCTTACCAATTTTAGGTACAATAACTGATCTATTACAATGGCTTATGACAAATTTTGGCTTGTAAACATACATTCCCTATAAAACAATAAACGTGAACAGGAAAAATGGATTTTGATGGACCAACTATCTAAATTCAAATCAATTTCTAATTTAGATGTATGCAACCAATGTTCTAATTAATTTAGATAATACTGACCTTTCCTTGAAAATCCACATTCGCAGTAATCAACTCTTTTTCCATACTAAATGCATACGTTCAATTCGGTAGTCGATGACGTTAGCAACGTAAGGTCATATATACTTTAACTATAAGTTTATAAAACGTCAGCGCACAATTTGTAAAACGTACGCTTTTGTACCTTGTCGCTTTAACGCCTTTGACAGATTAGTGCAGCAGTTCAAACATGACGTTAAAGTGACAAAACACTAAAGTGTGCAGCTTCTTATAAGGCCGACTGTACAACTCCCTTGACGCTCCTCGAACCCTTGCTTCAACTCACCAAGCGTTGTTTAAATTAACCCAAAGGAACGTATGCACCTAGTCTAAGTTGAGTCCTATTCACATAATGACCGTCGCCGGTTTAATGGTGGTACACACGTACACAAAGTCGTCGGAGTCGGCGCGTACGCGGCGCGGCTGACGTTAGGCGGTCGCCACTTGCCACACGATCAGATGGCTTTTTGTGGCACGCTCTGCGATCGAGCTGTGGCCGCTGGATGAGCCGTCCTCGGCCACTACCACACTGTCTTCCATCTCTGAGTCGGCTGGAACGTTGGGAGTTACTTATGAGTTGATTCGTATTCGTGTTCCTAATATAAACGTGCAAAGAAAACGGGCACTTGCGGGCGAATTTAATACTGTAACTAAATAAGCTTTTATAGTACAAAATTAAAATAATATTATTTATATACAATCATTATTTCTCTTCAGGAAAAAACGTTCAGAAAAGCACTTCAACAATTACGAAATTTCCGTTTTCTTTGCAGAGGGGTGGCGGCGAAGCGTCTTGACGAAAGCGGGGGTGGGCGGGACGGAGGGGAAGAGAAGTGCCTCGCCTCCCCCTAACGTTCATTTTTTGGACATGACGTGCCTTTTTTGACCTAGCGAGTGACCAGCTATGAGACGTCTCGGAGACCAAATTTTTAATATTTGCTTAAAATTCGTCGCCGACCGAATACGGACTGCATTCGAATACGGCCCAAACCGAGTAATGTAAACGCGCTTTTAAAGATATGAAAATGAAACACTTGGATAAAAATATGTAGAAAAATTTGTATAGGCACGTATAAATTCCATTAAGACTGATGTAGCAATATCCACGCTAGTATATTCTATTAAAGCTTTTAAATAGAATTGCCTACAAAAATACACTTAAACAGAGTGTTTAATATTTAACACAGACATTATGGTGAAATCAGAATCCGTAGATACAGGACAGGGAAACTTTCATATCAACGCAAGGATAAGTTGAACGTGCGTAAAACTCTATGAAATCGGATTTCTCCATATTGTCCCAGTATGAAAAAACACTGTACAGTACCCCAACGAAAATGATAAGCACTTTAGTGCACTGTCATAATAAACTTCACACTGAACATCAAATGACAAGCATGACAATAACAATGGCAGTCACAATGAGAAGGTTCTAAGTATGCTCAACATTTTTATTGGGTGACTGTACATAGTTACGGAACTCACGGACAGTTCTCAAAAATATGAACGCGCTCTGTCTCTCATTTGTCATCTATTCATATTTTTGAGACTTACTTCACACCAACTAGTTTTCTTTTCAAGCAAAGTGAGGTCTACATCCCATTCTAGTGAAGACAAAACGAATACCCAATCACCGTGATATTTTAGCCAACCGCCACCCTGACACCATAGAGTGAAAACCTCACACAATGAGTTCTGGGGTCCTAGTGAAAAAGGGTATAACTCTTCTGAAGATCAAGTGAAAAAGGGTTTAAGTCTAGTATACTCTGTTTATGTATATACCCTTTTTTAGTATAAGTTAAGTAGACTTACACCCTTTTTGGACTCCAGAGTTATAGTGGAACTTTTCTCTGCAAGTACCCGTGAAAAATTACGAAATCTTTATTCAACTGTGTTTAGCATTAGTATTTATTTAGCAAGTGAGATGTTGAAATGGAGTCGGACTCAAAAAGGTCGTAACATCGGTTACTGTTTGTATGTTATGTTATGTTATTATTTTGTTAACATCTGGACACACTTGAGAGCAATAGAAACGGTTAACGCTAATATTGTGTTGTCATGTACGGTAAAATTACAAGCATAGAGGCATTCCATCTTAGTCCTCAGGGTTGGCAACGCATTTGTAATCTTAGAATTGTAGTCTTAAGAATTCATATCTTTGGGTCTTAGATTCCGCTTACCAGAATGTACAGTTGGGCAAAATGTAGTCTACCAACCTACAGTTGAAGTTCATTTGCACGTCACGATACAACAAGTTCGATGTTCCCTTGCAATAATATTATGACAGTGACAAGTGTTAACCTTAGCGATAATTAGATCACACAGAAACTTTTGTCAAAACTGGTAGACCACTTTCTTGGACGACAGTACAAGTCGACACACGTAAAAAGAGCCCTGAGCGACCTACCTGCGAAGTGAGCAAATTACGGACCAAATTGGCGGGGCGGCGGGGGGAGTGTAACCCGCTCCGCTTTGCTGCCACGCTATTGGTTTGTCAGTAGACAACATGCGCAAACATATCCCCTCCACTTGCCGCTCGGAGCACTTTTTACGTTTCGAACTATAGCATGTGTGCACGCGTGACTTCTGATTGTCAAGAAAAAAAATGTAAAAGTATCTATTTTCATTACTTTTAGTGTAAAATTATGAGCATAGCAAATACAAACGCTATAATTTCTAATGTTTTAGCAACCCAAGTGATAGTGAAATTATTAATACGACGTCTGTTAGTTTGTTAGTCATAGTTTTTAGGTATAAGTTAGTGGACTATTTAATTGGTCGGCCAGCGCGCCTCTGATCTGCACATCATGGAGAAAATAATGTTACTAATACTTCTAAATCTTTCTAATTACATCCAAATTTTAGAGAATCGTGGGATTTTATAATAAAAGATTTTTTACTAATATATCGTCATTGCTTTGAAAAAACCTCGTATCTCACATTTCGTGACGTACGATTTTAAACTTAAACGAGAAGAGAATTAAGTTTAAACTCATACATCTTGAAATGTCAGATACGAGTTTTTTCTAAAGTAGTCACGATATCTTGTTAACCCGTAAAAACGTATCGTAAACAAGTATTGTCAACCTGAAAAATTAAAAACCCGTAAAAAAATACAAGTGCAATTTTCTGATGTTTTGCGTTGATGACATGAAAAACGTGGTTATAGGCGCTTACCGACTTATTCCATTGGTTAATACTAGCGTGTTACTCAAGCTTCGTGCGTACCGAGATCAAAAGGGGACATACCGGCTGGGGGGGGATAATTTAAAATTGCTTATATCCTATCAGGTACTCAGGGTTCTAGTATCTGCCAAACAATGAGGTGGGAGGCAGTGTCTCGAACGTCATCGGCATGCTCCTCTAATAGTGGGAAAAAAATAAAAAAGGAAAATTATAAGCCCGCTCGGAATCACGATTAAGTTTTTCTACTAGTCGTGTATTAGTAATGAACAATAAAATGGCGTATGTGCGATTAAAGTAACATGCACATACGCCGTTTTACACGGACGAAGTTTTTAGTTGATGACAAAAATGGTAGATTAATAAATCATATGAAATAAATATGCTCCATGATAGTTTATTTATGGCTTATGTTAATAATTATCCTTCATTTTTGTTGATTCCGATATTGAACTGTTACTTACGTAATGGACTAAATAATGGACTAAATATGTTTTAAAACGTGTCACTACACCTATCACAGAACATTTTATTTAGGCCGTATCATTTACACAAAATTAGACACCTTAGTAGAAAAACTTTGTAGTTCAAATCAAACAATAGGCACAAAACTTAAATAAACAGGGAGGAACATTAAACCATTTCGAAGCATAATATTAAAAGTATGTTAGGTCAATGCTAAAATGAGGCGCGTGGCGTGGCCAAAGAGATGGCATATGGTCATTGCTTTGAAAAAACCTCGTATCTCATATTTCGTGAAGTACGATTTGAAACTTAAACATGATGGAAATTAAGTTCAAACTCATACATCTCGAAATATTAGATACGAGTATTTTCTAAAGTAGACGATATGTGTAATCTAAATTTCAACTAACTACCTAAGTAAGTATGTATCCTACCCTAGCATATTAACACCCGTATTTATAGAAAAGAAAAGTAATTACTTGAGTAAAAGTAATGACTTAAGTAACAATTTTTGTATGACTTTTGACATTACTATTGCTCAAGTAATTACTTTTCTTCACTATTTATATTTATATACGGGTGTAAATCATTATCTCTGAAACATTCTGTTAGTAAATACGTCATTATTCGTTCTGTTGCATTTTAAGGAAATAGTGGTTTGATTGACATAAATAAAATAACGGTAACTGTTTGTTTGGTGAGTTGCAACTATGTTAATGATATTTTACGTATTATATAACACTTTAGGTACAATGTAAATAATATTTTTTTATTGAATAAAAACTGATGTCGCAAAAATATTGGTAACATTTTTCGTCATGAGTTGAGCTTTCCATAAAAATGGGTGAAACAGGCCAATTTTTTCAATTTTCTTGCCGACTCGATTTATGTACGAATAATTACATTAATGAAAAGAAAAAAACACGGAACTTGGTCTTAAACGTATTGAAAAAAAATACACCGTAGTACCAAAGTGAAGAATCACAAAAACGCAAGAAAATATTAAAACTTGTAAAGGTACTGATTGCATAGAAGTTTACTATCAAGCAATATTGCTTAATAATGTGAATCAAAGCAAAAACAAAAAAACCAGCCAATTGAGAGTCGGATACTCGCAGGAAGGGTTCCGCACCCATTATCTATACAGCATACACTATACCAGTTGCCGTTATTAACATCGAGCAAAAAAAAACACGTTTTTGTATTACTACCCCTACTTAAAAAACTATTTTATTCTGTTTTTAGTATTTGTTGTTATAGTGGCAACAAAATTACATAACCTGTGAAAATTTCAACTGTCTAGCTATTACGGTACATGTGATATGGCCTAGTGACAGACAGACGGACAGTGGAGTCTTAGTAATAGGGTCCCGTTTTTAACCTTTGGGTACGGAACCCTAAAAACTAATAACCCTGAATTCAAACATAATAGCATTCCTGAACTCTTTATTTTTCGTGCTCTCATTTTAGCATCGGACCTTTCGAATGGATGATAAGCATACACCGGATTGACGGGGGCAAAAATGTACCAGTGCTAGTGATTCATTAAATATCGACTAAGTTTATCGACAACTTTTTTCGTGACATATGGATCTTACATGTCTTGCAAAAGTAAGTCGTACCTTTATCTTCTATATGTGAATGATCAGCAGATCTTTTTTCTTTCGAGGCATTTTTAATCTACTAAAAATACAAAACGGTTCTCAGTTCTTCAGAATGCTAAAGAATATTGTTGTAGGTACTGAATGAATTTGTTATTCAATGTAATTTCAACGGTGTTCAAAAGTGACTTGAGTCCAGAGTCAATGTCAGATATCGGTTGTTTATATTTGCGATAAGTATAAATAAAAGAAGTTTGCACATAATTAAAAAGTAAGTATTCAAACTTGGCCATTACTTATGATAATGATGATTAAAAATTCCTTTTTATCGATGTCGACACTTAGTCGACATTTAATGAATCACTAGCACTGGTACATTTTTGCCCCGTCAACCCGGTGTATGATGATAAGCAAAGCCACAACACTACAAAACTTCAAAGCGAAAGCTAAGCGTTGACCGCATTGCAAAGAACCATATACGTGTCGCTAACGTGCATATTGCTTGTTTTGAGAATATGTGCCTGAAATAGATTGAATAGACTTTAAGACACGTAAAAGACAAGGTAATAATGTAAGATCCGTATAAACAGTGCTTTAAACCGTCAATTTTGTTGTAGTTTTTACTATTATACTTTTTTGCTAAAATAAGTCGTTTCACAAAAGTTGGTAGGCCGAATAAGTGAAAATGCCGTTTGAACATAACGTGTCGTATCCCAACTGTTTCATTTGCCAACCCATTTTTTTCCCTGTAACTGTAAACATTTCAGGATTTATTTCAGTACCTATAGGTTGGGTTGGGTGAGGTTAGATTTTATAAATTCCTGAAATATTAACGGTTACAGAAAACAAAGCAGAGGGCTTATTGTCTAACGCACTCGCAATCGCAACTGGCTTCAAAGTGGAGCAATTGTGTTCATTTTGTATGCAGACAAGCCTTCGATTTTCAAAATGAAAACGATCGGGATTGCGAGCGCGTTAGACAATAAGCCCTCTGGTTGGCAAATGAAACGGTTGGGAAACGATACAATTTGGCAAACATATTTCGCCGAAACAAAGGTAACCTACATAAAGGTAAAATCCTGAAGGCTTATTGTCTAACGCACTCACAATTGCAACCGGCTCCAAAGTGGAGCAATTGTTTTCATTTTGTATGCAGACAAGCCTTCGATTTTTGAAATGACAACGATCGTGATTGCGAGTGCGTTAGACAATAAGCCCTCGGGTCATCAATAGTTCTCGGAAGTCTACCGCTTTCACACTCTGGCATAACAAATATATTGACAGGCTTGATAGAAGCACATGGAGCTAACCCATGTGCTTCTGTTTAGTTTACCAGCACGGGTAGCACAAGTTGTATTTTCTCGCTTGTCGCTTAGTGCGACTCTATCGTTACAGACTAGAAAGAAAGGGAGATCCGAGCGACAAACAAGTCGCGGACAACATGTGCTAGCCGTGCTGAGTAAATACTCTATAACTGAACAATTGGAGTTGGAGCCGGAGCTGGAAAGGTGTGATTGAGGAAAAAGATAGATGATAAAACGAGTGCGACAAGGATAGATCGCCAAGTACATAGCTCTTAGAAGGAGCTTTGGGTTTGTACTAGTCTCTCACTCGCTCTCATACGCTCTTATTAAGTGCGACTGAGAGAGTACAAACCTAAAGCACCTTCTAAGTGGCCACAGAGTGTCACACTGTCACACTGTGGTCGCAAAATTTAGTGAACTGTCGTAGCATGAAGACGTAGTTAGTATGTGTGTCGTATTCATAGTGTTCACAAAAAAAAACGTTATATCGATCATTAATTCGATCCAATATTGTGAAACGACCTTTGTCGATACAGTTCAACAATTAGGAATGACGTCATACGCTAATTTAAACGGATCTTTACATGAAAAACACAAACATGAGAAATCTAGGTACAGACATATAACGTGTTTGCATAATCGGATTCGCATTTATAATTATGGTTTATGTTTAACTGACTACCAGATATAGTAAAATACAACGCCAAAAAACACTTTTTACTGCCGAAAATTGTAAATGATCACCAAAAACTAACCTAACCTAACCTAACCTAACCTAACCTAACTTAACCTAACCGATCGTTTACTAAAGGTGCTCATTATATTTGTTGCCTTATAATCAGAGATCGGAATAGGCAGAGCTAATTTGCCTATACTTGATGCATGTTCATTCAATAATGTATTCCCTTCTCACTCACGCATTAATGAATATGCGTCAAGTTTAGGCAAATAAGCTCTGCCTATTCCGATCTCTGCTTATAATATAAGCGAGTTTTTTTTTTAAGTCTTACCTATTCTAAAGTCGATGTACCCCTCCCCGCCGGAGATGACCAGCATCGGCGCGGGGGGCTCGTGGCGGGGGCTGTCCGGGGACCGCGCGGGGGTCGCCCCCGGCACGGCCACGAAGAACGTGACCGCCTCGCGGTGCCCGTGGAACGACAGCTGCGCGTGCGCCATCGAGCACCACGGTATAGATCCCGTAGGGGAGGTAGAGCGCGCACGGCTCAGTATCACGTGACCTGTTAATAAAATACACCCTATTTCACCATCCTGACAATGACAAGTGACAGGTGACAATTCGGTTTACATTGCGGTGTTAATTAAGTTTTTACATCACTGGGATTCATATCAGCTACGTTTACACTGAAATGTCACCTGTCACCTGTCATTGTCAGGATCTCCTAATCTCATGCTGGTAACTATATTAATAGTTTTTTTTTTTGGCTGAATCCGGTGACCCTACTGCTATGGCTGCTATTTAAGGGTGGTATTCCACATGTTGAATATCTTTGTACAATGTGCCTTTGATCAAAGAAATTTAGTGACTTCATTAAATTACCTAGAAACACCGGCATTTGATAAACTATTGCGCATGACATTTAATTTAAAATAGCTACGCAAAAAGTATAAAAACTTGAGCCAAGACATTGGATAAATGGAATGGGCCTCCTTCAAGAAATTTGGTCAAATATTGGTCAAAGATATTGGATGTTGGAAAATCGGCCATCCCAAAAAGATCCACTTTGACTTGGTCTATACTAATATTATAAAGAAGAAAGATTTGATTGTTTGTTTGTTTGTTTGTTTGAATTGAATAGGCTCTGAAACTATTGGATCGATTTGAAAAAATCTTTCACCATTAGAATTCTAAATTATCCTTGATGAACATAGGCTATGTTTTATTTTTCTGCGCGTACGGAGTCGCGGGCATCAGCTAGTTTATCAATACAATTAAAAACATAAATAGAACAATTACCAGAGGCATTGGTAGGTAGCGGCGGTAGCGACCCTCCGCCCGAGTCCCGACTGGAACCCTCGGAGAGAGGGACCGAGATCACCACGCCGTTGCTCGTGCCGATCCACAGGCGGCCCGAGCTGATCAGCAGAGCTGTGATCCTGACTAGGGAAAAGCCTGAAAGGAGATTTCAGGTTGATATTATCTTCTATACATATTAAACTCTTCCATGATATTAGGAGATCCGAATAGGAGACGATTTGCACCGGGCTGCTTATTCGATCAAAAGTATTTTATATCAAATTTGATACGCTAAATAATATGTGGCGAATAGGTTGCCTGAAAAATTTCAGACCAGTATATAATTAATTAAAAAATTAAAAATTAACTTTGGCTTAAAAAAAAAATTGCTTATTTAATAGACAAATTACATACCAATCGAAAGTATGAAGCCTATAGAACTTGCAAACGTTAGGTTGACTATTTTTTTCCCGTCAAACTATTGGATAGGCAGGTATAAACAGTTAAGGCGGTACTAATAATTTGCACCAAACCTAACGTTTGCATATTCTATAGGCTTCATACTTTCGATTAGTATGTAATTTGTCTATTAAACAAGTATTTGCAATTTTAAAAAATGATCATTTTTAATTTAAAAAAAAATGATATATGTACTGGACTGAATTTTTTCAGCCAACCTATTAGCTACCTACATATTATTCAGTGTATCAAATTTGATATAAAATACTTTTGATCGAATAAGCAGCCCGGTGCAAATCGTCTCCTATTCGGATCTTAGACCATGAGTGATTGAATTAGGGTCCGTATTAATTCTTTTGGTATCCTCGGGTAGTGTACCGAATAAATGATTTTCAAAAAACGAATCCCCACGGGAAGAAATAGGAGTAGCGGAAAACTAAGCGTACGAAGTATTATTTATACAGTAAAGTCGATTAGACTCGCTTGAGAGCGTAGAAGATTTTCACTCTCTAAAGAAAACTACAAACCCGAAGGACCTTTTGAGTTATAACACTGTACATTGAACACGGCATCTTAATATTACATTGATACATGCCAGTTTCAAATTAATTTCCCGCCTTTCTCTCCCTATTTCTTCCTGTTGGGGGATAGTTTTCGTAAAATCCTTTCTTAGTAGCTTAGGGTACACAGGAATTATTCTCTACAAATTTCAAGTCCCGTTTAAGGTTAGGCCGTGCATGGAACAGACTTATAATAATAGTAGCAACCCGCCTTCGTACATAAACAAGAATTTATTATTAATGGCGGACGACGGATGTAATAAATTACATAAAAATAATGTCGAACGATATCCGTAATATGGATATGACTACAATTTATTTTAAAGAAGAGAACATCGCTGCAAAAAATGTTTTAGAATTGTATTGTTGAAGTAAACAATTATATTTTTTATTGCGCAGTTTAGAAGATCTAAGCGTACAGACAGCGGGAGCGACTTTGTTTTAAACTATGTAAAGAAGATGTATAGATAGATATAACTTTTTAAAGACAGCAATAACTACGTTTACCCCTTTTACTAAACATACCTAGTTTCCCTGTGCCCAGCATCTTGCTAACATAAGGCTCTATGTCCACGTCTTTTAAGTGCTGGTATGTGTGGGCGTGGTACAGGCGAAGCGTGGAGTCCATTTTTATCGACACCTGCAAACAGAAAAACGTATAAGTACTAGTACATAAACTTGATGGTGTTTGGATATTTAGGGTATATTTCTATTTGCATCATGAACAATGGTGAAATATTTTCTAGCGTAATCTGAACTGCATAGCTATGTCATAATAACCCCCCAGGTGTTGAAAATAGCAGTCGGTGACTCTCGCCAACTAGAATAAGCCCCCCAAAATATCTGCATCATATAACTTGTTTCACGAGAGTTGAGGTCACGCACACAACAACACTGTCATGTAATGCCAGCGGGATTTTGAAATTACTGTTCTAATATTGTACCGATAGCAAGTTCAACACTGAACTGCAAGAAAGACCAAAAAGTTTCTTTAAACTATTTTGTTAAGTATTATGTAGAATAATACATCGACTACAAAAAAAACAGAAAATAAAATATGTTGACCGATTTTATTTAAATAAATGGTTTATATGAATAAATAAAGGTCAGATATGCGTAGGTATATGAATATAATACTAATCGTAGAAACCAAAGAGAATGGAACCTAGGATTGATTATTTAACCGAAAACCTTGTAATCAATCTTAACGAATCAGATGAAGATATGCCAAGTGATGATTGTTTATAAAAGCATTTTTTTATATTTTTTACTGCTTTTGATACTTATTAAAAATATAATTAAGCGTTTTTATTTACATTTACATTCACTCACTCATTTCATTCATTCACTTTTTTTGAAATCAGTACTTCATGTAGCTGTGTGTGTAATCATTCACCTCAACTCTCGTGGAACTACCTATACCTATATGGATGTGCTCAGTGACTTACCCAGACGCCATCTCCGTCGCACGCCATCTGGCGCACCTGGCTCTCCTGGCGCGGGTGGGCTTCAAGCGAGTGCAGCACTTGCCGGGAGCGCGGCTCGATCACGTGCACTTTGTTGCGGTAACCGCACCACACGGTGCAGCCAACGGCCGAGAGGCAACGGACTGGGGACAATCGGCAACTATTAGGTCCTTACCTATGAAATTGGCGTTTTATACGGAGAATTTTAAGAAAACGGTGGTTTTCATACATTTAATTTTGCGGATTATTTAGTAACGTCAAATGCAAACCAAACAAAATTCTGTCAGGAATATTGGACACTTCTAAGCTATATTATACATATCTTAATTACTTAAAAATAGTTAGCTTCATAAAACTCAGCGTAATTGAAACACTTGAACTCAAAGCACGTGAAAAGAGTTGAGTTCACACTTTAATTTTAAACACTAAGTAAGAAATTGAACCATATTATTTGTATCTAAAACCTTTGTAACATACTGTATTATTGAAATTTAAAAATAATTTGGAAGTTAAAATTGAAATGAATAAATTCCGTACGAAATAAAACACGTAAAAATAACGCCAATTTCATAGGTAAGGACCCAATATTAGTACGGTCATCAATAATGGGCGGATGACGAATGCCAATTTTGTCAAAATAATGTCGAACGATATCCGTAATATGGATATGACTACAATTCGAAACCGGTCGGCTATTTTCAGGCTTCATAGCCAAACTATGCACGCCGTAGTATAAAAAAATGCATAATGCAAAACTAACAAAAAATATAAAATTGGCATAAGCGCTTAACGCGACTGACAGCTTACGTCAACACTAAGCATTAAAATTTCGGTAACAAAGCCGGCAACTATTGCATACTTTTCGACACATTAATAAAACTAAAACCCGCCCGTGTGGTGCCGGGTTTAGAATGTTGCCACTCCATGTCTTCCATTGGATGTCGTAAGAGACGACTAAGGGACTAAAGGCTGTGTAGTGCTGTTAGGCGATGGGTTTGCAACCTGTCACTAATACACTGGATAACATCTTAGCCTGGTTGTGCAAAATGTGGTCACAGAATTATCAACAAGTTTTTGGAGTTGTTGGTGAGTCGTGGCTCTGCCTACCCCACTCTGGGAATGAAGGCGTGAGTTTATGTATGTATGTATGTAATAAAACTAAAATGTTTTTATAAGTATTACTTTTTTTAAATTAAACGGGTTTCACTATGCATGAAAATGGTCCGAGAACGAGAACCAGCAGATCTAAAATCGTATGTCAATTAATATGTGTTTTGCATGTATTTAATTTCCCACCATGGTTACCAAGTCAGTCAGAGTTAGTTGGTTGGAAAATTAGGGTTGCTCATACACCATATTACAAGGTCCGTTCCATACAAGCTGTCACTTTGACAGTTCCTAAAGAAGCTGCTTTGACGTGTCAGCCATTATTCTTATTATTTAATTAAAAACCAGGTTTGAGAACAATTAATAATCACCGTTACCTGAGCATTTAGGGTCACCGAGCGTCAGTAACCAGTACTGAGTGAAGTCCCACTGTCCGTCCGCCATTCTCATGAAAATGGCCACCGTGCCGTCCGCTAGGGCAACCATGCAACGGGAGGAGCACGCCACTATAGCTAGGATAGCGTCGTTTAGTTTTACTCTGTGGAAAATATGTTATAGTTATTGTTATTTTACTTTTTGTAGTTTTTGTAATTATGTTGCTCTGCTTACCCCACTGTGGGAATGAAGGCATTAGTTTATGTATGTATTTAAAATATGTTATGACAGTACCGGCAATAATATCGTAGTCAACATATCGGGCTCAACGTATTAATTACTATAGGGGATTGCACAGTTACCAGTAAAAGTATAATCCAACATTGAGCTCAAAAATATTTGACACGCTCATGTGCTCTCTTATTCTATAATCAGTGTTAGAAATATTTCTGAGCGTGAGCGTTGGAAAATACGCTTATAATCCTGTGTAATTGCTATTTATCACTAAACTATCGTGCGGAAGGGCCGCTCGACGTGACCGCATGCGCCTTCCTATTGGTTAATATTCGCACAGCTCCGCCCCGCTCCGCTCCGCTCGACTCCGCCTCAGTGGAGCCGCACCCTTTTCAACGAACGTATCATTACGCAGAATTTTCATTTCATCGAAAGGCATTTCTCACCGCATACGTTATTTTTTTTTAATTTGGTCAATTCTATCCAAACCTAACCTACGTATTTAATGTTTAAGATATGCTGAAAACATCTTGGTTTTCACCAGAAACTACCGTTCGACAAAATGAAATTCGATGAAATGATACAATCGATGAAGTGAAATTCGACAAAATGATGGGTTACCCTTCAAAATATAATTAACTACTTAAGTTTTACTGTTCTCTTACCTCGCGAGACACTTGCTATAGTTCCCCATGGCCGAGTGGACATACAGGTTCCCGCTCTTAGTGCCTAGCCACATGGTCGCCATGACAGTGGACATCTTCCGGTCTGGCACATCCGCCCGGTTGTCCGCGTTGGATTGCTCCTCGGCAAAGGCGTCGACCCCCGGCTCTGGAGATCCTAGGTGCTCTAAATAAAGAAATCTAGTATAAGTAGGGCTACTAGATTAAAAATCGGGCAAGAGCATGTCTGACCATGCTGCATGTAGGGTTCCGAAGCCTACACAAAAACTATCTCAAAAAACAACAAGTATGAATTAATTCTCTATTTAAAGTTATTTGGTGCCGGCTTAGGTCATTTTAGTAGGTATAAACACTTTAGTCCAACCAATCAAGTCTATTTAATCGTGATAGTTTTTCTTTAAAATTATTTTTTTAGTGTTTGCAGTTTTGGCTGTAGCCGGGGTAGGCATGAGGTGACGGGGTGACGTACGATAATAGTACATTATTGCCTAGGCAGGGACGAGTATTGAATTAAACAGACGAGCTTGCGAGTCCGTTTAAAAATATGAAGCCCACAATTGCCGTTCCTGCCAAGGCAAATATGGTGCTTTGCTCAAAAATCGCAAGAAAAAATTTGTGTTGAGGTAAAATTTTCATCACTTGAAGTTATTTTTTGATTGCATACAAACAGAAACATCACGTGAAAGAAACATCACTCTTTATCGCCATTTTGTTTATGACAAGGATAAACGCAACCTTTTTTTTAAAAAACAGAAGCTATTCCAGACACAGTTAAAAAAGTTATGTTTCTAATAAAATATGGATGTATAAGACTTGTGCCCTCATTTTACTATGGCCCTTTTCACTTTTTAAAAAGTTACAAGCTAGATAGTAAATGGAATTTGTATGCAATTTTTTTTTTTAATTTGGGTTCTGTCAGTTAGCTATGTACTTCACGTCTCCATATGTAGATAGTAATGTTAACTTTTCCGGACATTTTTGAAAAAAGGTATACAGCGGTGGCCACATAATTAGGAACGCTTGCATTTTTTCCATACAGTTGCCTACAAATATGACTTTTCAATTTTGACAGCCAATCAAAAAGTTATTAACCTATTTTATTTTTACTTACACTTATCGTTAACAAATAAACTAAGGTTTAAATGTGTGTACAATTTATCGCTGTTAAAAATGAACATTTCATTTTATAGGGATTTAAAAACTCAGTGCTGACGCGTCCATACAAAGTTTTACAACTTTGTATGAACGCCAAAAAAAATATTGTCATATCCTTATAAAATGAAATATTCGTTATTAACAGCGATAATTTGTACATACGTTTAAACCTTAGTTTATTAGCTAGCGATAAGTGTAACTCAAAATAAAATTGGTTAATAACTTTTTGATTGGCTGTCAAAATTGAAAAGTCATATTTGTAGGCAACTGTATGGGAAAAATACAAACGTTCCTAATTATGTGGCCACCACTGTATATAGTGGGGCTTCTAAACGGGCCATATTTTCACTGCAATATGTGGCCGGCAACTATTGGTGTCTTTCTCTAACGTACGAGTAAGAGAGGGACACCAATAGTTGCCGGCCACATATTGCAGTGAAAATATGGCCCGTTTAGAAGCCCCTTAGGTAAAGTATAGTCACCGTTGCCTTCCCCCCCGCACCTCATGCATACACCTACTCTCAATTAAGTTGTACGCCTATAGCATAGAGACACACCATCCTAGTCCTCTTTTATAATCTTAGGATTGTCGTCTTGAGCTTTAATGAAAATTAATAGGTCTCAGGTCCCACTTACCTTCTTCGGGGGGCCTGTGTGCCGGGGAGCCTTCTCCTTCGCCATGATAAAAAAAAACACGTTAAACTTACAACTGTTCTTTAGCATCAATGGTTAATTAATAAAAAATCGCCTTGCGAAGAAAACGGGTAGGTACTTTTGATTTTGTCTAGTAGTTTAAAACTATATGGAAATCAGATTTTATGAAAAATACAGGGACCCAATTCTCGTGACTTCGAGATGATTTTTCATGCGAGATGAAAAATCATCTCGAAGTCACGAGAATTGGGTCCCAGGTCAATTGAGAGCCGTACTCGCGCACCGAGACTTCCGTGAAGCAGCACAGTAGGTATTATAATATTCCTATTTGAATTCAATTTAGAATAAAGTCAGCGCGATATTTTAGTGTTTGTTGTTGAAGTGATAACTTCTTATGGGAGGGTAAACCGCTTCGTTACGTAACGCGTTACGGCGCCAGTCTGTCTAGCTTCCCTTTCTCTCACGCATACGGCAGCGGGGCGCGGCGTGCGATATAGTTCAACTTAGATTAGTTTAAGTTATCACTTCACTTCTATCGGGCGTCCCGAAACGCACACTTTTTTTTTAAGGGTTTGTAATTATACCAAATTTGAAACTTGTTTTACCGTTTTTACGATTACGGTTCAAAGAGATAGTTATTTAAAGTTAGTAATGACGGACGGACCGACAGCGTAAGCATACCTATTAATAGGATTGATTTACTGTCATTAGGTACAAATGGAAAATCGTCCACGTGAAATAACCATTCTGAAAATGGGTCAAAAGTAATAGTGTCCAAAGTGAATTTAGTCAAAATGTAATTGTGCTGAAAAGTATTTACAACCAAATTTATTTTCGTTGTAAATTAATTAAGTCCCAATGGAATTTTGTCCATTATAAATTATGACCAAAATGAAATACGCACAAGTGAATGTAGTGTAATATGAATTAAGACCATATAATATAATATAAATTGTACAAATTTCAGGTAGGACGTATTTACAATTGGTCATATTTCTGAGTGTACGTAAATACAAATAGACATATTTTTTTCGACCAATATCATATTGGCCAATTTTACCATGGGACATGATTCCATTTTAGACGTTTTTCAAGATGGACAATTTTCCTTTTTGTTGTATTTCAAATGGTAATTTTTCTGAACTGACGTATAATTTCAAGTGGACGATTTTCCATTTGAACCTAATGACAGTAAATCATAGAATTCCGTTTGTCTCCTCCTAAAAAGTCTTATTTATGAAGAGAAATAATAATCCTAAGCGCCCATTTTCTTTGCAAGGGGGTTATTTCAACCCCACGTACCATTGTTAACGGGTGTGGAACTCAACGGCGGACTGTCCGGGGCGGTAGAGTCTGGCTCCTCGACGTTCTTCACCGTCGATTCCTTTGGCGGTCCGGCTCGTTCCGGCTCCGTCTCGCGAACCGGCGTGCCCGGTGGTGTGAGGAGGATGGATTGTACCTGGATTAGGGGCAAGGATGAATGTGGTTATAATTTGTGTTAGAGATTTTAAGGGGGCGTAATATGGCTGCGTTTATCGCGTGAAAAAATGTGGATGAAACATCCGTCACTTTTTGACACGTAAATAAGTGCGAGAGTGACGGACGCTTTATCCACATTTTGTCACGTGATAAACGCAACCATACGAGGCCTACAGGGTATTAAAGTTTTCTACTTATAGAGGTGGGTAAATAAGAGGTGCGTATAGTAGGGTAGGAGTACCCGTTTTGGCCATTTTAAGTAATATCTAAAGAATTATGAAATTACGCAAATGTTTTTATGTTTTATCCTTATATTTATCTTCAGTCTTAACTATTTATGAATAATATTTTTAATTTTCGAGTAAATTATATAAATAATTAATTAGACACCTATTGATTAGATACAAGAAATGATTTGCAGGCCGCTTTTATCACAAACTAACATAAAATATCCCGTACCGTGAGTAAATAATACGTATATTTAGCATTACGACTAGTACCAGAAAAATACCGGAAATCCGAAATTCAATAAAATAAATTAATATTTCACCCGGTTGCAACCACTCTATATTATGTCCCTTTGCGAACTTTAGGTAAATATAATCTACCTATTCCGATCACTGTTAATTAGACACAGTATTTTTAGCTATTACTGTTTAAATTTTAACTAAAGAACTGACACAATTACGAATCAACATTTTTTGACAAAATAATACTTACCAGAATCGGTGTTAAAAAATTAATTGGCCAGGATTTGATTTCAGCCTTGCACTATTACGGAGACCTGAATATAAGGCATTAAATAGTAAAAAAACAAAGTTACTTCCCGCCGTCTGTGCCTTTGTATGTACGCTTACATCGTTCAAACTACGCAACGAATTGTGCGGTTTTCATCAATAGACAGAGAGATTTAATAAGTTTTTATGTAAAATAAACCGATGCGAAGCAAGGGTGGGTCGATAGTTATCTATACATATAAAACTCTTCCGCGTCTGACTACCCGACAACGCACAGCCTACACCACCATGCCTAAGAACTTGAAATTTGAAGGGGGAAAATCTTGGGTGCAAAGGGACGAAATCGGGGAAGTAGCAGGAAATTAACTGTACGGGAGCCCGTTGTTTCCCATATTTTTTTAATCATAATGTAACTTTTGACATAATTATTGATGGTCATACATTTTTATATCGCTGGAACCGTTAACGTTAACGTGTAGACAAGGTTAGGTTAGGTTAGGTTTGATTTATAAAAATCCTGAAGAACAAATAGTTTCTTATAAAAATACTTTATGACTTGCGATAATTATGACTAAAACACATTATGACAAAAAAATATTATGGCAGACGATATAGACCCTAATTGTACAATTAAAATACTTACCAGTTTGGCACTTCCCACGACGACTTCCTTCTCCCCGTTCTCGCCGCCTACCGGCAAGCCATTGCTCTGGCTGTCCAGTGAATCGCTCTTGCCTCCACAGAATAAAAGCTGCCAATAAAAACCAAAACACATGACGACCGTTTGGTGTGCCTATATTTACCTATACCTATAGCGATACAGTGTTTATATCCATTAAGTCCCGCCACAATATTTAAGAAACGCAAAGCGGAGGCGGCGTCTAGCGGCGAGTTCCCATACTATTAATGCCTCCACCACGTTTTTGTAAAGCTTTTTATTACGGGAACGGGCCGTATCGATAGGAAGCGCGCCTTCTGCGCCTCTATTCCCGACGGTAAAATCGTTATCTTAGTTGACCTTTTACGGTATTGTTATGACGTCAGACGCCATTACTGTCAAGTAAATAAGAGCTATCAAAACGGTGACAGTACTATAACAGATCACAAGCGATATTGTTTTTACCGTGTTGAATAGAGGCTCTGTACTTGTACTATTATTATACAGGATGTCCTTGAACCCAACGATAAATCGAGGATGGTATATAGATAGTCTGCTCATGATCTACCAAATTAAGTAATTTCGACCTAAAAAACCGGCCAAGTGCGAGTTGAACTCGCGTGGAGAGGGTTCCGTACACACGTATTTTTTTTATTGAATTCTTATAGTATTTCCTGTAATCTACAAGCAATGAAGCCAATGAACTATATTTGGTATTTTTTTCAAAATTGTATGCTCCGTAATTTCGGAGATCAGGGGGAATGGTCAATTTTCGTCATCTTTCATGAATAAAATCAAAACTATTTATTTTACCATACTAAACAAAATACATTTGGAGATCCTCATAAATCCAAATTCAAATTCAAAACATTTATTTGACTAAAAACAAACTACAACACAACAGACATGGTAAAAAAAAAGAAACAACGTTAAAGCAGAAATTGAATAGTTGCACTGTAGTGTGTTGTCGTGTGTGGTGTGTGTAGTGTAACGAGCCCTTTCATTTGATTTAAGACTGCGCCGAGCAAACGTCGACCGTCCAGTGGCGCCCTCATCACTATTATTGTGTTTTCTAATTATCTAAAGAATTTCCTTGCAATCGGACGATGTTTTTTTGCAGCGCAAGTAAAAATACAATTTATGGGATACGTAACAAACTTTGATAACAATTACCCTATGAGTAGTCAGCTTAACGGGAAAAGGTGGCCACTTTTTTCCGTTAAGTTGATAACTAAAAGGTCAATTGTTATTAAACTATGTGATATGTCCTATAAGTTGTGTTTTCATTTGTAGTACAAAAATGCACCGTCCGATTTCAAGAAAATACTTTATTTTATTAGAAAACACAATAATAGTGATGAGGGCGCCACTGTACATCCGGCGTACGCTCGGCGTAGTCTTAAGACACGGTAAGGTTTGCAAAACGCACGCACGAGTGATCCTATAAGGGTTCCGTTTTTTATTTTTTTGTACGGACCCTAAAAATATCATGCTTTTCGAGATAGTGAAACTTTTTTACAATTTGTGGTTTTTGTCATGTTTTTTGTACGATGAATACGAGGATTCCATAGAAATATGCAATAGAATGTTTTTTTTTTCTATTATTCAAAATTTTACCTATGGTTTTGATACGGTATAAGAAGAAAAAAAACCCTTAACTAACACCGAAACTTAACCTAATCATGGGCTGACCTATCAGCCATCTTCGTTTCCTCGTTGGTTTTCGAAACAGAAAAAACAGTAGAAGTGTCAAGTGGGCGTGCAACGTGTGGCATAGTTATGCGGAGTTCCGCATAACCTACCATACTTTTGCCGCGATCGCTTATTTCGTTATTTCAATATTTCGATATTTCTAAAATAGAAAATAAATCCAGAAGCCCTATTGTGCTATTTTGGAATGTAAAAACGATAGCGGCATCAAAATCATTTTCCATGGTGGCGTGTTGTTTTTATAATAGTTTGAATATTGGCGACAACAGGTCTGATACTAAGCGAAGCTCATGCCACTGTTTTTTTCTACTCCGTGGTTTTGGACACCTCTGTATTGGGTGTATGACAGCCAGGGTGTCGGTCAGGAATGCCTACTATTAACCGACAAACCAGGGGATTGCTTGGGAAAAATAAGTTCTAACCGTCCAACTGGGTGGAATGTCTAGTCGACAGGTTGGTAATAGAGGTGTATTCTGAGGCATTCGTCTCCCTTACCGAGTGCCTCTGGCTCTCCCCCTCGCTCATCCTCTCCTCGTACTCCCTGTAGTCCTCGGCGACGGCGCCCGGCACCGCCGCCACGCACAGGATGTGCTTGTCGGAGAGAGGAAACGATTCCATCACCTCCGCGGGGTTGTTAGCGTCGATTATCTAAAAAAAAACCGTGTATAATTATCGAGAACAAATTTAAAAAAATATGTTAAGATTGTGAAGCGAACTATTTCCATACAAAATACGATGTTTCTTTTCACTTACAAATAGTCCAATTTTAAGGAGTTTTGAATATGTTGTAGATAAACTATACTACGTTTGTTTAGGTACTTAAATAAATGTAAACAATCCAAATCACGTGGCAATGTTAAACAGTCAATAAAAACTGTTTTATTGCACTTTGATGAATCAGTGTTTTGCTTCAATTGGCTGACGAACTATATCAAGTGGTTGTTTTGTTTACATATTGTTAAGTACCTAAAAACAAACGGAGTATAGGTCTGTAAGTTTTCCTTTCTAACCCCCTTACTAATAAACGTTGAGTAACGGTGGTATAGCTATACAATGTTTTGTCCTTATCTGTCATTGTGACATTTGGATTTGACAGATAAGGACAAAACATTACTCAACGTTTATTGGTAAAGGGGTTAGAAAATATTTATTGGAAAGCAAGAAAAAAAAAGGAAATCTTTAGAAATTGGACTTGATTTAGAGGATGAGAAACGTTAGATCGGAGCTAAAATTGTATGGAAAAAAATGTCAGTTACGCGATTTAAGCGTCGGTTCACAATCCTGCTGCCACCTCCCAACTCCATCATCAGATAAATATCAAAATAAATATCAGGGGACAATGAGATCAGCTCCTACATACCATAACATTGCATTGCCCTCGAAACCGAGCACCTTGTTTTTTTTTAAACAGTTTAAATATACTGTAACTAAATGAAATTTTACAAGAAAAGTAGAGTAACCCACAAACTTTTAAACTAGTTACGTACCATAACGATCCCTTTAGTCTGCGTGCTAGAGCATATCCACACGAGAGACGACTTCTTCTCCTGATGTTCCACACTATGCGTGGACTGCAGTTGTCTGTTGATCTGCTCCACTTCCGGGGAATGGACGAACGCTGCCTTGCTCATTTCTTCCGCTAAATGGGAAAAAATATGTTATAAAATTGCATTACATTCCCATCATGTCCATTGGAAGGCGGGTGACATGGTTTCATTAATATTGCGATCCACTCGTTAAGGCCCCTACACGATTGCCACAATGGACCAGCGTAAGAGACGCATTAACACCTTAAAGCGAGCAACATATTGTTACGCCGATGGGATAAGGCGTCTCATCTTCAATCGTGAATTTCGATGCTTTAGAAGCGTTTTCAGTATATGGCAATTTTCCACTAAGAGTGAAAGAGATAGCATGATTAGAAAGAGACAGCGATACTGAGAACCTTCGAGAAGCATGTGAAAGAGACAACACGATTACAATGAGACAGCAATATGCAGAATATTCCAGACCCGTGAGTCAAGGTCAAGGACATCGCGAACAATACAAGGTAGAAAGGCGTAGAACATTCCAGCAACGAATAGTCTCGAACGACCTTGGCGGGGCAAAGTACATCGATCATTCCAAAACGCTGGAATGATCGCTGGCCCATGACGGCCACCGTGTAAACAAGCCTTTATAATCGTTACTTTCCCACTATCAGCGATTGCGAGTACGTAACGGCTCAAATTCATTGGTCATTAGCCCGTGATACATTACATCGCTGCAATAGATCCCGGCTTGATAATGTCAAAACAACTCGTCAATGGATTGCTACAATGAAACTGTCCCATTAGGCCTTGGTTTGAGCTGGTTACTTACTACTTACCCAAACAAAGCGTGTTCTCAGGCTTCTCGTCCGCTTTGGCATAGAACACGCTCTCCCCCACCATGCACCCCCCATCGGGTGTCCTGCCTCCGTTCAGGTTCACGCTCGCCGCGCACAGCAGGGTCATGCGGGGCTCGCTCTCCGCTATAGGCCTGTAAAACGTTATGCTTAAAACAAGTCGGCCTTATGTACAGTACCCCAACGAAAATGTTAAGCACTTTAGTGCACTGTCATAATAAACTTCAAACTGAACATCAAATGACACTTATGACAATGGCAGTGACAATGACAAGGTTCTAAGTATGCTCAACATTTTTATTGGGTGACTGTACAGTCAAGGACTTTAATTGTTATGCAACTATGGTACCCTGTCGCATAACGTTAATCATTAATTTTGGCGTAATTTCTTTGGTTGTGGTTTGACGCTGTCATCATGACAGGGTTCCATAGTGGCATAATAATTAAAGTCCTTGACTGTACCTGAACACTTTTGTTCTTTGTCACGTTTGCCTTTGTAAGATTAGTGGAGCAGGTCAAGCACGAAGTTAAAGTGATAAAGTACTAAAGTGTGCAGCTACTTGTAAGGTCGACCGTGCTAAGCTGTTGCTGCAACGTCCATACTAATATTATAAATGCAAAAGTAACGCTTTGAAACTGATGAACTGATTTCCATGTTTTGTATAAAGATAGGAAGAGTTCGAGAACGAAACATAGAATATGTTATTATTGCTGAAAATTGGAGGGAATAGCGATAAATAACGTATACAGACGTAGTCGCGGACAACAACTGATTTAAAAAATAAATACTCATATCAGGGATCAATCTCACACGAAATGACCTAGTCCCAATTTTTTAAGGTTGTTCCAACCGTCACGCAGCATAAAGAAGGACTTTACTAGCATGAGAAGCGACAATAATATTTGCGGCTGCACCAGTATTTAACATGTACAAACATGATGTTTGTAGTGTGACGGCACCAATGATGGAAACTTTAAGCTGACAGGCACCAGTAATGGACACTTCACTGTTAATTCAAACTTACGGTCCTAAATTGATTGTTGCAAAACAAATGAATAACTACCTTCTGTAAAATACGAATCATGTGTCCATTATTGGTGCCTTGTCCATTACTGGTACAGTATGAATTGTTTTTTACAGTGCTATTATCCCACCTGCAGAACACCGGGACGGGGACCGGCACGCCGCCCGAGGAGAGCGAGGTGCACGGACTGGGCCCCTTCTGGCTCTGCCCGGTCCGGCCCGGGAGGCTCCAGCCGTACGCCTGCGTCCGGCCGTCCTCCTTACGGACGTGTGCCCGGACCTTAAAAATGGAGAACTAACGTAAGGGGTGGGTCAACTCATCATACCCTCCTCAGAAAAAAGGGCGCATGTCTCGCAGAATCGCGAATGTATATAAGTGACCTTATTTCTTAAGGGGTTACATTTGCTTTGACTATAAAATTGCCCATGCGTCCTTTTTGAAAAATGTATGTAGATTCCGTTATCTAGGTCTTATATTTATAACATGATTATGAAGTCCAGCTGGCCTATTGCCTAATGAACTCGCAATCGCAATCGACTTCAAAGTGGAACATTTTTTTTCATTTTGAAACCAGACTCACCTTTGGACTGTCAAAATGAAAACGATTGCGTTTGCGAGTGCGTTAGGCAATAGGCCTGAGGTTCACTTATTAATAGCTATCGAGCTATGTTGTAGCGAGGTCGCTTTATTCAAAAGTCAATCGGCAATGTTAAAAGGAATAGATTTAAAATAAATTACATAGATTTAAATACCACTTTCTTGTATAAAGTAGTATTTCCGTTATTAGTAAAAATCATTACATTATATTGCGGTCAAACAAAGGCCTTCCGTGATCGGTCCTGTGCTGCTTGAATCAAACTGTTTCCGGCGACCGTATTTTGACAACATTCGTATTCGTATTTATTACACAATAATTATAGTATCTATCTTCCCTCATTCGGGCCACGATGCTAGTATTCGGGTCTGATCTATCCTCCCCACACCCCATCCAGCTGCAAAAGCCCCGAACACTCCCTACCTGTAACTCCGGCGAAAATAATTCAAATTACATTTTTTTTAAATATGTATTTATACATTACCACAATAATATAATAAACTTTTGATTTCGCTCAATCTTAATAATTGATGTATCTTTTTAACTGTAATAGGTTGAAATCTATCGTTTCTTTGATGAAAGTACTTTGTTTGTATGATGGTACAGTAGAAAACAATTTATATGGCGTGTCGTGAATCTTCGTTCGCGCAGACACGAACAACGATTCCGACGATTTCCGAAAGCACGATTAAAACCCATGATCAGACTTGTACGTAATAGTTATAAGGTGCAAATCAAATTGCATCTATTTTTTCCATCTCACTCACGGCTGACTGAATGACACGCAGCCGCGCGTCAACATGGCGTCACTAATAACCAATAATTGCACAGAATACAGACGCGCAACGCGGGGATCATGCTGATTGGTTCCCGCGCTTCGAAATTTCGTCATCTGCGCAGGTACATCGGTAAGCCATATCAGTTGTATTTTACTGTACGCAACTCTTAATGTGCGAGTCCGATTTAAACTTGGCGGGTTTTTTAAAACACTGGATATTACAATGCAAATATACACGACAAACAACACTAAAATAATTTATTTAACATAATTATCATTATCACAAACACGTATAAAGTACTACAAACACAATAACACTTAAAAACAAATTATCACTTCTTATACTTGTGACTTCACTTATACCACGGTTTACTGAAAAAGAAAAGAAAGGAAAGGGAATTAGGGAGGAAGGAAAACATAAAGGAAAAGAAAATTATTGGGAACTGCTTTCAGCGACTGGAACATAGCAGTTTTAACCAGTTCTTAACTGAATTATAGTTTGTTTAGAACAATGTATTCTAGCCACTAGTGGCTGCTACTGGTGGCCGCATCCAACCACCAGTGGCTGCCACCACGGAATAGAAAAAACAGTGGAAGTGGCATGAGCTTCGCTTAGTATCAGACCTGTTGTCGCCAATACTCAAACTATCATAAAAACAACACGCCACCATGGAAAATGTTCTTGGCGCGGCTATCGTTTTTACATTCCAAAATAGCACAATAAGGCATGCTTCTGGATTTATTTCCTATTTTAGAAATATCGATATTATCGAAATATCGAAATAAGCGATCGCGGTAAAAGTATGGTAGATTATGCGGAACTCCGCATAACCATGCCACACGTTACCCGCCCACTTGACACTTCTACTGTTTTTTTGTTCTGTGGCTGCCACCAACTGCAGTACATTAGTTGCTATGGTAACCTAGGAAAGTCAAGTAGGTATAAGAAGGCATCAGGTCTTTTAATAGCTCAGTAAGTCTTTAAAAAAACTCCTGTTAAATAACATGTAAACCCCAGACCAAATCGCCCATACTTTTTGATATCGCTTATAAACCAAACCTAATCTACGAATGACAGTTAAATTATGCATTTAATCTAAAATAGCTCAAGCGTAACATAGCTTTCGGAAAAATGAAAACTCGGACAAATGGATATTCGGAAAAAAAGTGATTCGGAATTTTGAGGTTTTCCCCGCCCATACCTGTCTAAACTGCTCGCTCCGCTCGTGCCTCCTGTGGTGGTGGTCCGTCAGCTGTGTTTCTAGGAAATCGGCCTGAGTTCGTGAGTGTCGGAGGGACGACTGCGGAGCGGCGACGGCACGGAGGTGCGGCGTGGATAGCGGACGTAGCGGGCGTTCTCCCGTACTGCAAATGTAAAGGTCAGGGTGTTTAATTTTTGACACATTGCAATTTTTAATGAATTCAATCGAATTCTTGGTCCTACCTAAAAGACCAGTATTCAAAATTATAATTTAATTAGTTGGTATTAAAGGGTTGCACAATTTAACAATGTTTTGAATCAATTTGGATGAATATGCAATTTTTCAGAGCCGCAGCGTTTGGAAAAAATAGTGATGATGGTCAATATGATTAGTGATTGACATAAGTTGTCAGGAAAGTTAGTTATACAAAGACCTAGTAGTTTTAAAATGTGAAACACCCTAGTAAAGTTGTTTTTAAATGCGCGAAGGATATGCTTCATATTGGCCTAAGAATTCACAGAGCTCAGTGTTAGGCCATCAATTTTTTATCATCTAGCGAAGAAAGTGATTTTGAAAAAAGAATAGTCATACAACCACAACCAGCCTTTGTAAAATGGAGGCTGTGACTCGATGGAACAGTAGACAAAAATATTGATTTAAGTTCGATTCAGTGGACTTGAATTTTCGAATAAATGAAGAGAGATGCCAAAGTCTTACTTAGAGTATTAAGATTTTATAAATTAGAAATATTACTTATTTACACAAGTTTTGTCTCGGTAGTAACGTTAGAAATTCTCAAACGCTTAGAAGCGAGAGCTAGCATATTAAATAAATTGCAAAATGTACCTTACTTTTAGGAGCTTTAGAGCCTTACAGAGGTTCATAGATTTTTTTTATTATAATTAATAATACAGGGTGTCCCATAAATCGACGTCAACCTGCCTAGGGCTGATAGAGCAGCTAAGAAGCTATCGATTTAACCCCTATGAGCGATTTTTACTAATTGCGGAGATATTGAGCATTATAATCTGAATTTTTGTCATTTTTCCCTGTCACGAAAAACCCTTCATTTCATGTTTTATTTCAGAAGTTTTTCAGTGGTATCTTACATTAAAAACCGGGCAAGAGCATGTCGGACCATACTCAGTGTAGGGTTCCGAAGCAGACCTCACGACAAACTTAACTTTGCCGTTGGAAAACTGTTATCACCGAAATCGACATAGGTCGCGGTCAGTTTACCAACACACCGCAAATAAGTTTTCGGTAGGTATAAGCCAGGCTTTGTTTGCATGACTAATATGTATATTCATGCCAAATTACAGCTTTCTAGTACTAAGAGTCTCTGAGCTAGACTGCGGACAGACGGACGGACGGACATGGCAAAACTAGTTTGACTACGGAACCCTAAAAATGGTTAAATAAATAAATAAATATCAAGGGACAATGTCACACCAATTAACCTAGTCCCAAACTAAGCTCTAGGGTTGTACTATGGGTACTAGACAACGATATACATAAATACTTACATACAGAAATATATACTTAAATACATAGAAAACATCCATGACTCAGGAACAAATATTCGCGCTCATCACACAAATATCTGCCCTTACTGGGATTTGAACCCAGGACCGCTAGCTTCGTAGGCAGGTCACTACCAACTAGGCCAGCGCGTCGTCACCGTCGTCGTCGTCGTTTTAAGTGTGGAAAGGTAACAAACAGTTACTTTTGCATGTTTAATATCCTAGAGTATAAAGTGGTGGAAAGATTTAGGTAAAAAAAAACTGAGACCTATTTTTGTAGGCAATAGTATAACTATGCACTGGGGGCCTATCTACTCGCATAAATTTTTTACGCATAATAATCATTACGCATAAAAATCGATTGTCATAACACCCTTTTAGGCTGACATTGCAAAATTTAATAAATTTCTATTGTGTAGATAAGGTTAGGTTAGGTGAGGTTAGTTTTTAATAATAATTAAAATAAAACCCTTTCTATTGTAAAAACTGTTTTATGACAATCGATTTTTATGCGTAATGATTATTATGCATAAAAACTTTATGCAACCCGATATGGACCCCTATGCACTTTAACGATCAATTCATAATTTTCGCTTTCAGAGAGCACTATGCGGGGGCGTACAGTGTTCGAATGTATATTGAGCAGTTGTAGATTGTTATAACTACGTTTAAACCGCGCTCCGTTTACAAAATGTATCAAACCGCAGCGCATGATGCTACCAAGGATTTCAAAGTCTTGGGATACTCAGTATCCCAAGAAAATTTGATGTTTTGACTCAGTAGTAATATGCCTATATTGTAATGTTCAAAACTGTCTAGGGATAAAAAATATCCCTAGGCACTTTTGATGTGTGTATTTAAATTACAATGGGAATAAGTAACTGTATTTTTTATTTTATTTTTGTAACTACCTTTTTTTACCGATTGTAAAGAAATCATCTGGTTATCTACACCAAACTAACGAGTCCCAACTCGGTGGGTCTACGGTAAGTACAGTCAGCATCAAAAGTAGCTAAGCAGAATAACATGCTTATAATGATCTAGACACGACGTATTCTCTTGACAATAGAGTCGAGTGCAGATCATTTCGACCTCTTCGGTTGCGTAGCTACTTCTGCTGCTGACTGTACTATAATACAACATTTTACTCGTGTATTCCAAACTTACATTATACAGGGTGATATCTTGGTCGTGGTACAAATGATCACCTCTGTGTTCTACCCACGAATATGAACAACTTTCACTATGGGACCAACTGTGAAATCACGAAAAAAAAACCAGCTGTTTCATAGAAAAGTTCAAAACGTATTCGACCAAAATGTATGAAACAGCTGATTTTTTTTCCGTGATTTCACAGTTGGTCCCATAGTGAAAGTTGTTCATATTCGTGGGTAGAACCCAGAGGTGATCATTTGTACCACGACCAAGATTTCACCCTGTATAATTGGAATGACAGACACACGACCTAGGCAAGTTAAATAAAAGCTAGTGAAACATTAAAGCGCCAAGAGCATTATTACAACAACGAAAGACCCATATAGAAAAAGCACGCATCGCAATCAGTCAAAGAACATTGAAAAAAATATCAGCAGAGCAGAGAAATTTTACGTGGAACACAAGACAAGAATAACAGTGCAATCAATCATAAAATACCTCTGGAAAAAATAAGTGATAACTTTACTAAAATTCTGACTAAAAATTACATTTTTTCCGCGATTCAACTTTAGCAAAATGTTTTTAAATACATACACAGAAATAGGCAAACTGACTTGAACTTAATCAACGTCTTGACAAATGGCCACTTTCTCCCGTTATCATGGAATGGCATGAAATGGCATTTTTAGTCAAAATGTTAGTAAAACAAACACATTCCCCTTTTGAGCGCCTTACATCAAATACAAAAGAGTTACTCACTAGGGAATGTAAATAACCGGTTATAACCGGTTATTTTCATACAAAAACGGTTAATAACTGGTTAAATTGCATTCCCTATTACTCACACGAAATTACAACGTAATTAATGCGAAACAAAGTCTCTTTTAGCTTCACCTTGTGTCGGCTGTGGCCGACGGTGGAGTCAGTGGTACGACTTTCAGTTGTCGGCTAGAGCCGACTGTGGCGTTCAAAGGGTTAACTGCCGCAATTAGAGACGTCAATTTAATTTAATGCTTGATTAAAGTTGCTGCTGTCACTTTCTTTGCTACAGCAAACACGTCATTAAACAAGCATTAAATTTAATTGACGTCTCTGAGTGCGGCAGTTAGGGTGACTCGCATGCCATTGACAGCTAAAAAGCAGCGCGAATTTTAATATTAACTAGTGACATATTCTACGCTGTCATGTAAGAGTGGGTTTAGACCAAGCGAACGACCAAGAATTCTATGGCATTATCTCTTACGTTTACTTTGTAAAAATAAAGACAAAACATGTTCTAGAGCATTCGCTTGGTTGGTCTAAACTAGGGAATGCAAATAACCGGTTATTACCGGTTTTAACCGGTTAATTTCATACAGAAACGGTTAATAACCGGTTATTTTGATACAAAAACGGTTAATAACCGGTTAAATTGCATTCCCTAGACTAAACCCACCGTATAACGAATCAATTCGTCGATGGCAAAGCATCTATCATTCTGTTTTCGCACACAAGCATATTTTTATTCGCAAGAAGTTTAATCATAAGATTAGCGAAAAAACTGAACGTATCAAGAAAGGTCAAGCGGGGCTATTACGTCAGTGGGGCAATTACGTCAAGTGGCTTTAACTAGCGTTCTAAAATTCGTATCGAAGAGAGAAGTGAGTGAGTGAAGTAGGGGAAAAAAATCTACTTGTCAATAGATATAACTTTACGATACGAACTTTAAAACGGGAGATACAGCAACTCGACGTAATTGCCCCACTGACGTAAAGACTGCAAGCCCCGCTTGACCTATTTTTTTTCTAACACTTATCTAAAAACAAGGTTTGAATTGAAATACAGAAAAACGCTTCGGCTTTATTTAGTACTAGCTTTTGCGCGCGGCTTCGTCCGCGTAGAAGTCATTTATCGTTATTCTCTCGAGAACTCTCAAAATTATGGAATAAAAAGTAGCCCATCTCTGTGCCAAATTTCATCCAGATCCGTTCAACCATTCTGGCGAGATTGAGTAACAAAAATCCAGTTTTTTGCATTTATAATATTAGTAAGATAAGATCGCTTTGCAAATCTCGAATTCTAGATCGATCCAGTTCATGTCGCTACGTTTAACTGACATAAAATGATGGCTTGCCATATCAACTAAAAACTGCGAAAGCGAAAGAACTTGCAATAATTATTAAGTGTGTGTGTAACAAGACTAAAAAGAAAAAATCAAACGCATTATCGCCAAGCCAACGGTTGTTAAGGGGCTTCTAAACGGGCCATATTTTCACTGCAATATGTGGCCGGCAACTCTTGTCGTCCCTCTCTTACTCGTATATTAGAGAAAGACACCAATAGTTTCCGGCCACATATTGCAGTGAAAATATGCCCCGTTTAGAAGCCCCTTCACAGTATTACCATTTCCTAGATCGTCATAATTTCGCCTTCGCTATAACACTCGCACTTGCGTCTGATATGGGATAGGTGGTGGTAGATATATCTTTAAATTTGTAGCAACAGTCTAATTTTATTACACTATATTTAGTACTTGTAGGCCCGTGTGGTGCCGGGTTTAGAATGTTGCCAGTCCATGTCTTCCCGTGGATGTCGTAAGAGACGACTAAGGGCCTAAAGGCTGTGTGCTGTTAGGCGATGGGTTTGCAACCTGTCACTAATACACTGGATAACATCTTAGCCTGGTTGTGCAAAATGTGGTCACAGAATTATCAACAAGTTTTTGGAGTTGTTGGTGAGTCTGTGGCTCTGCCTACCCCACTCTGGGAATGAAGGCGTGAGTTTATGTTATGTTATGTTATGTTATTTAGTACTTACTCTAAATAATCGTAAGTGCCCGTTTTCTTTTCATATACGCAGTTTGAAATGATTTTAACACTTAACCAGGCATGGGATCCATGTGTTTCACATAGTCTAATCAATAGTACCTTGTATGTTAGTGCAGGTAGCTGCAGAGAAAAGTAACCACCCCTGCATACGAGTTCCCTAGCAAACTGGTTACATTTCTTTGCAGCTGACTGTACCTAAGGCTGAATGTCTACTGTGACGTGTGACCTGTCAGCCTGGTTAAGGGTTAAAATTGTCTTAGGTTTAGTCCATTTGCGAGCGCTCATTTCGTGGTTTGTAAGAAGAAAAAACTTGACCACAGTCAACATCCCAGCCTTAACACATTCACTGCCAGCCCACAAAACAAATTGCCAACCAGCGTATAGTCTGTGCCAATTGAAATAAGCAAAGATGTAAACAACCAATTGAACCAATTTACCATTATTACTCGATAATCGTGTGCTTTTAAAGATCCAGTGAGGTCTTAGCAATGATTTTTACACTTGATCCTTACTTTCACATTAAGTTTAAGACTAAATAACTATTAATTATAGGTTATTTAAAATAAAAACACGCTTGGTGAATATTTGAGGTTATGTGTCAAACAGTACTAATTTGTTTACATCTTTGGCAATTTCAATTGACACGGACTATACTATATTCGGCAAATAGGACCCGACAATCGGATCGTGCGGCGTGGAAACAACATCATAGAAGGACGCTTTTACGCAAAAATGTGTCATCCCAAAATTATTTATCAATAAAATGTCAATCCACAACGATAGTACTGAGGGTTGACCCTTTATTGCTAAATGCTTGTGGATTAACACATTATTGCGTAACAGCGTCCAGAATACCCTATAGTCGTGTACTTGGCGGTGAATGTTAAAATGCAACAGAAAAGCCGCCGTACCTGAATAGGTTGCTAAAAAACTTCCAAATGCTTTGTTTGCTCTTCTTATCCATGCCGGAATCGACGCGACTCGCTCGCACCATTTCTGTGTAGCGCACCGCGTCTTGGAGTTCCATGAAGCGCTCCTGAAACAAAAGGTCATCAACATCATCATAAATCTAGATTTTTTAATAACGTAGTATTCTGACGTTCCTTGATCTTACCAGACTACAAAATATTGCTTACTGTGGTGCTAACATTAAAAAAAAAGTATAGGACATGACCTCTATGATTTAAATATTTGAATTTAAAATTAAATAATGTCTCATTAATTAATACAAAGTTATTTTAATTTAAAATCGCCAAATTTATCCTTTTTTTAGGGGATAAAATAAATAGTTGAGTGTATCATTGTGATCATTGTTATTACATGTATTAAAAACTTTTAGAGTTAGATTATAGTTAGTCATCGTTGTTTTTTATTTATGTTGATCAAAATATTTTCTTTGTTATCAAAACATGTTATGTATTTTTTGTACTTACATCGTATTAAATATTAGGTATTGAAAATCTTCGTTTTAATCTTAGATACGATTACTCTGTCTGACAGTGCCATCTGAGTCAGCCTTATGTATGTGAAATGGGAACAGATTCAAATGAAAGCCAATAAAGTCAACAATAAAAAAAATGTTCGTAAACCCTTAAACGTCAGAATGTGACAGCAGTCAGAATTCTACGGAATTAAATATCAAGGTTTAGTACAATAATATACTTCGCTCCCCTCCAAAAGCGCTGGTACCCATACTCGAGGAGGTCCGTTGGGGTTTACTTACATAAAGAATCAGCATTTTTTTGTGCATCAGCATGTAACAGGTTGGCCATATAAAATCCATATTAAATTATATTTTGCTAGAAAGCGATAGGAACAAATCTATGTTGGCTTATATCTTGGTTATTTTTATAGCTATTCAAAAAATGGTTGTCAATGGTCTCAACTGTTTGTTACATGAATCAGCTGTTACAGAAGCTGTAAAAAGAAAATAAATTCATACAAAATCCCTATTTGCGTCATACGCAGATTTAGGTTAGCGTCTTTCTTGTGGACATACCCAAAGTTAACGTTTTCAAGGTCTAATTTTCTGGCTGAACCCACATCCGCATAAACGGCGTGAGCTTCACTTTAGTCCTATCAGATAAAAACATACCTATATGCACACAAGCCTTTAACTATTGACCACAGGAGAGACAACTTTTGTTTTTTCGAATGTGTATGACCAATAGGCTATTTGACAACATTGAAAATACACTATAAATTGTGGTCATCCTATTAGATAATAGCGTAAAACAACATATTTCACTTTATTTTAAACTAAATTATGTATATATTTTTGGAAATTACACAAAAAAAAAAAAAAAAAAATTATCTGGGGCAGAAACGGTATGTGATTGCTTTGTAGCTGTGGTTACTCGCTGGTGACGTCAAACGCAAGTAACCACAGATCATAAGGGCATATCTCTTCAAATGATTTTTTATTGTTTACTTGCGTGTGACGTCACACTTGTCATATGGCCAGCGCCATGATAGAAACAGCGTTTTAAGCGCGGTTTTGAAAATTTAAACTTTAACATAGATTTTTATTGATAATACAGTAGAATGTCGCGGAAATATCAATGTAGTGTGCTTCTTATGTTATAAAGAATCATTTAAAAAGGTTTTCTAAAGTTAGTCAAATAGCCTATTTATGGCAATATCACTGTTCCACCGTACCTTGTACTGGTTCCTCTCCATCAGCACCCTGGCCATCTCGACGCGCGTGAACCTCCTCCGCTGCGACATCGGCACGTCCGCTTCGTCCTCGTTCTCGCCGCCAGCGTTGTTGCTGACAGTCTCCTGGTGACAAGCCGAGCACCTATAGCATTTGCTATACTATCCGCAACACCAAGTCAGATCAGGTCATAAGGGATTTGCCACAATGGACGCGTTCTGCGGTCTGCGATCAGGTCAAGTATCTTGTATCTCTGCCATAATTTACTGATAGAGGCAAAAGATGCACAAAAGTGTGGCAAATCCCTAAAGTCGCCGTCAATAGAACTTGTAAACAATGTAAACAAATTAGTACTGTTTGACACATAACCTCAAATATTCACCAAGCGTGTTTTTATTAAAAATTACGTATAATGAATAGTTATTTCATCTTAAACTTAATATGAAAATAATGATCTAGTGTATAAATCATTGCAAAGACCTCACTTGATCTTTAAATCGTGATTATCGAGTAATCATGGTGAATTGGTTCGTTTGGTTTTGTTTACATGTTTTGCAAGTTCTATTGACGGCGACTTTAAATCATCGGAACTGTGCTATCTCTTTCGCACCTGCACGGCGTTATGGAGCGGGACTCGCAACTGTAGTGCAGGTAGTATTACGCATACTAATTTTTCATTCGAGAACCGTGACTATTAGAAAGCCTTCTCAGCAGTCATTCTAACGCAAAGCGTTAAGACGGTTACGTATCAGAACGCCTAAAATTAATAAGCCTAATGTATCGTAATCCCTAAAAGTTCATAATACCTAATGGCTTTCTGAAACTGTTAACATTTCAGGATTTTTTAAATCGCCATTGTACAGAACTCATTAGGTTAGGTTAGGTTTGTTTTGTAACAATACTGAAAAGTTTACGGTTTCAGAAAAAAATACCATTAGGTATTATGAACTTTTAGGGATTATGATACATTAAGCTTATTAATTTTAGGCGTTCTGTTCTGATACGTACCCGTTAAGACTGCGCCGAGCAAACGTCGACCGTCCAGTGGCGCCCTCATCACTATTATTGTGTTTTCTAATTAACTAAAGAATTTCCTTGCAATCGGACGATGCTTTTTTTGTAGCGCAAGTAAAAACACAATTTATGGGATACGTAACAAACTTTGATAACAATTACCCTATGAGTAGTCAGCTTAACGGGAAAAGGTGGCCACTTTTTTCCGTTAAGTTGATAACTCAAAGGTCAATAGTTATTAAACTATGTGATATGTCCTATAAGTTGTGTTTTCATTTGTAGTACAAAAATGCACCGTCCGATTTCAAGAAAATACTTTACTTTAATTAGAAAACACAATAATAGTGATGAGGGCGCCACTGTACATACGGCGTACACACAGCAACACACCTAACTAACCATTGGAGGCAGAGCAGAGAGAAAATATCAATGCTTGACAGGGATGTAGATATTTTTTTAATATTAAATATATTTACATCCCTTTCAAGCATTGACACTTATTCTCAGCTCCGTCTTTAATGGTCAGTTAAGTGTGTGGGCGACTGTACGCTCGGCGTAGTCTTAAGACTGGTAAACATTAATTCGATTTACCTTCAAATGGCGCAACTCCTCCTCTAGCTGCGTCACCCTCTCCCTCAGTTTCTCCCGCGCGGAGCTCAGGTTGGCCACCTCCTCTCGCAAGATCTCTTGCTCACCAGTCAACTCATCGACCTTCACTATCAGATCGTCTTTCACCACGTTTAGAGCGTTCCTGTTAATAATATAGGTATTTGGGACTTGACAGAAGTGCGTGGAGCTAACCCCATGTGCTTCTGTTTAGTCCACCAGAGTAAATCTCTTTAACCGAACAATTGTCCTCGCGTGTGATATCCATGGACTTATTTGTCTAATAAGTCCATGGCGATTGTCTAAAACTCGATACTGGCGAAATACACGTAGTTAAAACAAGGAGTGAAAGCCATTAACTAAGATAAAATATATATATATATATATATATATATATATATATTATGTCATAGGTAATATAATATCTTACACGTCAATCTGCCGCACTCAATTAAATTTAACGCTTGTTTAGTTACGTGTTGTCTCATTCTATTGCTATAGCAAAGAAAGTGACAGCAGCTACTTTAACTTAGCATTAAGTTTAATTGACATCTCTGAGTGCGGCAGAATGAAGAAATATTAGTAAAAACTATGACACTGTTACGCTATAGGTAATAATAAACGAGTACAAACTTATATAAATAAAATGAATGCTTACTTTGTTGCCAGAAGCTCGTTGTTTTCCAATATTAAATTCTCAACCTCCTTGCCCATACCTAAAAAAAAGATATTATTTAAATATAACATTCACTTGGATTGACTCTATGTGATCAAGCTGATGTAATCGCATGTTTCATCGTAACGGTGACAATTAAGTATACATTGCAATGTCGACAAGTTCGTAAAGTGTGACTGCAGGCTAAGCTACGCAATGTAATCGAAATTGTCATCAGTCAGCTGTCACTGTCAGTTTTGTGAAATAGGGAACTGAAATGATTTTTGATTTTGTATGATCAATCGCTCACTAAGCTCCATGAGAAAAATTATAAGTAATCGGTTTTTAATGATAAATTATTGAGTTAAAGTACCGTTTCATAATAGTTTCATTATTCATATAAGAACAGGGCATTTTTATTCTAGTAATTGACATTGGTGCCTTTCAATTTACTTTGTCTTATTAAAAATAATTAATAAACCTGTCATAAAGATCGATATTAACGAATGGGAATTATACGATTCATGGTGTACTTACATCTATCATACATAACATAAATGTAAAATAACATGTCAACAGCATTATGATTTTACCTAATAGAATAGAGCCATAGTGTATAAACTATGAGGGTGCGTTCTACTAGTCACCAGCCGGTTCAGTTTTTAAATATTAAATTAATATAACTAGTAAATAACTTACCAAAGTAATTGTCGTTAACTGCATATCCGGGTTTTGTTAGGTCATGAAATAAATGGAGATTAATATATTAGCGATTTGTACAAGCTTTAGTTAGCAAGTTAATATATTCAACTATTAAGGATCGGCCACACCGACGCGAATACGGTGACGTTGCGTAAACAAAATAATGGGTCATAGTCAGTGATCGGATCTAGGATGCAATTTCCCGGGGTTATTTTAAGTCCGTTATTTTAACATGGATATGTATATGACTTACAATCCCGCGAGTCTTTTTGTTACCTACCTTTATAAAAAGGTAAACAACCTTTAATTTTAAGTAGTTTACACTATGACATTAACAAAATATGTAATAACAACAAGGTAAATTTCTGCTTAACAGTTATTTTATATCTAAAATATTTTTAAAAGTACATATATGTAAAATAAATGACCAATAATAGATAGCGAACATTTTCATTTTGATTATTTAGTTTAACCCTCGACAAAAGTTATTAATTATTAACAATAACCCATTTCCTAAAATCCCGGGAAATCCCGAGTCACATCCATGTTAAGCATAACGTTTGAGGTCGTTCACCCCAAATTGCATCCTAGATCCGATGATTGGTCATAGTAATTACATGGCGTCATTTACGCACCGTTAAGCTCTGGTGTGGTCGCTCCCTAATGCTGTTAATACGACGGAAAGCAAAAAAAATATGGATACGGGCAAATTAGGAATAATCATTGCGGCGAACTCTGGGGGGAGGAGGGCGGAGGAGGAAGGGGGGGAGTCAATTGTGGACGTTTAATATGATGATGATAGTTAAATACGATTGAAGAGACATATAAGAACTGTGTAGTGTCCCTATTTCGTTAGTAGTTTTTTAAGTATTTTTTAAACTATAGTCGACCCGTACGGGGCAAAATTAAATGACAGCTAGGGATCACCTATATCGATAAACTCAATTATCGATGCTTTTCCCATATACTAGTGATCGCTTTGTCTTACAAAGTGGTCTGTAACTGCAAGGCTACCATAACAGTTTTTAGTCTAAATTAATACTATTTACAATAAATTAAGCAATGTTATTATATTAAACGACTTACCAGATGAAGCATATTCTCCGGGATGCACCCAGCTCCCTGCTTGTTAACAAAATATCGATATTAGGAACAGATAATATCGAGCAAACCTATCCAACACAATTTGGAACCCACACTCAGACACAGACGGACAAAGACCAAATAGAAGCATGTCTTTTAGTTTCAGGTTTCTGAAAATTTCAGACCTCAATTAGAATGTGGCGAGTAGTTACCTTTTTTCAGTAATTTTGTATGCATTTAACATTCTTGGTCAATCACACTCGAAAAAAAGTTGTCTCTCCTGTGGTCAATAGTTAAAGGCTTGTGTGCATACAAGTTATGTTTTAAGTAGACCTGACGCCGTTTATGCGGATAAGGGTTAAGCCTAAAAATTTGGCCTTAAAAACGTACACCGCCACAGAAAAAACTGTAACCTAAAACTGTGTATGACCAACTTAAATATATCTATACGAATATAATAAAGCGTGCGAATTTTGTGAGTTTGTATATTTTTTTATTTGTTTAAACTGGAACGAAACGAGGGCGGGTCGCTAGTCTACACTTATAATATAAAGAGGAAAGATTTGTATTTTTGTAAGTTTGTAACAAGTAAACTCAAAAACTACAAGACTAGACTAGACAAGAAACTAGAAGACTAAGACTTACTCCGAGATTAGTCTATACAAATTCGGCGTTTAATCTAGGTATAAGACCTCATTCCAGTTTGGTGAAACGCGGCCTTAGAATGCTACAGTATCCCTGAGTAACAAGGGCTCCTTTTAATCCCGGAAAAATGAACGGTTCCCGTAGAATGGTAAAAATACAAATTCTACGCGGACGAAGTCGCTGGCAGAAGCTAGTTTACTTATAAAATCGTTGTGTTACCCGTGATATCAGCGCCGTCGTCACACTCAGCGATGCTCGCGTCCGTGTCGTGGAAGGCCAACTCCTGATATAGCGTGTTGGCGCTGCGTTTCTCGCTTTTCGTCTGGGACTTGCTCACGGATGACGCTTGCGGTGCCACTGGCGACGTAGCCTTGAAAAACGGGTATGCATTTAATTATGTGTATTTGGGTCAATCAACTTTTCTTTGCGCCTCGTTGCCATGGTGACGTCTCCTGGCTCACTCTTTAAAATCACGATTTTGAAGTATATAAATCCAGCAAACATCCGTTTTTTTGGCAATTACAAACCCATTCTGTTATGGGTTTTCTTCCAAGCGTATTAGTGGTCTATATTATAACCATTTTTCTAAGAAACTCTATCACTGTTTTCTCCTGGCTTACGGGACAGAATAACAGCAACAAAAAGTTGATCCACCCATTTACTAACAAGGGGTGAAACGAGGGGTATTATAATCAGGGATCGGAAATTCGGTACGATATTTACCTAATCTTTGGCGGCGGCGTTGTTGTTCAGTTGTATGGAGGCGGATTCAAATTTAATTTATTAACAAAATTCACGGGATTTCTGAATAAATAAATTACGCCAGCATTAATCCATAATTAAGTATTTACATTAACCACTAACCTAACCTAACCTAACCTAACCTAACGAAGTTTTAGGAGCAAATTGACGGAACGTTTTATCCTACATGTTAAAACAATTCCTGTAAACGTTTTGTAGAATCCCGGAATCTCAGAACTTAATTAAAATAAAAAAAATATAAAGGCGACGCCATATTCGCTTAACTTTTTCCGGGATTTTGCCAACTTTAGGTAAATATGGTACCGAATTTCCGAATCCGAACCGAATCGTGTGTATCAGTGTATGCGTGCGTCTGTCTGTGTAATTATCTAGGTCTTCGTAGCTGCTAAACGGGTGAACGGTATAGACATGTTTTTTTTTAATAAAGCTCGTTTTATCGGTTTCTTAATTTTCACAATAGAGATTCAGCCTTAGATACTACCATTTCCGAACAAAAAATACTGGCACGCAATAAAATATTTTATTAAACTCTATATAGTCACGTCTCGTGACACATATTATAAGGTGTCACGGTTATTTAAAAAGCAATTAAAATGTACACACTTGTTACTTTAATCGCCCTAACGACGCTCAGACCCGTGTTCTGCTTACAATGCTACCAATGTCAGTCTATGCTACACGCAGATTGTTACACGCAGACGTTGGAGAGCAAATACTTGAAGGAATGTGAGGCTCCTAAGGCCGTATGTAGAACTTTAACCCAAGTTCAATACTTCACGGCGGACCAAGAAATTACTGTTGTGCGGGAGTGTGCGTACATGTATAAGAAACCGCTTGGATGTGTGCAATCAAGGTTTAGTGAAGTGCATTATTCGTTAGCGTGCGAGTGCGAAGAGGACGGGTGTAACAATAGTCATATAGTATTGGGTCATATGAGGAGAATTCTAATGATATGGTTGGTATTATGGTGTACCAGCTGATCGATTAGCTGTTGTAAATGCTGGGCGATATCGATGTTATTGTTAATAAATATTGATCAAAACACGATTTGGTGAGAATGGAATATTTAATTTGGCATTTGCTTTAATTGTAACCTTAATTTCTATGTTATTTTAAGATTCGCTGTGTTTTATTTTTCTGCGCGGACGGAGTCGCGGGCAAAAGCTAGTGTTTAATATTTAAGAAACCCGTGCTGCCTAAGTGCGACTCGCACTTGACCTACCCTATCCAAAATTACAATGCACGCTGCCAACCAGCAAGCGCGTCTTTTATCCGGGCTGGGTTGCGTGAATGAATACGAATTATGCGATAGAAAGGCACGATCGATCTACCTAAACGCTGTTTTGTGGGAAAGAGCGCCTTCTGTGCCTCTGTTCTAGGCGGTAAAATCCAAATCGTATTTGACCTGTTATGGTATTGATTTTAACTCAGCCGTCAATACTGTCTAATAAATAAGAGCTATCGAAACGTTAACAATACGGTAACAGGTCAAAAACGATATGGTTTTTACCATGTCGAATAGGGTACAGTCAAGGTTAAAAAGAAATATCCGCACAAAGTTACAAAAATATGTACACATAGACCTTATTCCCATAGTAATAAGGTCTGTGTACATATTTTTGAGACTTTGTGGTGTATACATATTGGTGACCTTGACTGTACGTAAACTATGTACAATCACTACAATCAGTCATAAATAATTAATTGAAGTATCCACTATTTCTCAATTCAATGTTGTCTTTATATTTTTTTTTTAAATTGGATGGTTGTCCGTTAATTTGAGACAATGTTACTTAGAAGAAATTAATTCCCAAAATTGACATCCGTTAGATGGACATCATAATATACAATGTTTTTTTACCTTTGGTTGTCCCGAAACCCAGATGGGAGAAGCAGTAATATTAAAATAAAACTTTTTAACAAAAAAATTAAACCGCCGAAAAAAGAAAACTGAAAAGCAAAAAATAAAACAGAGCCTTTTAAGTCTAATAATTTTGAGTCGGCGCTAAACAAACAAACAAGCATGGCAGGCACCGACTTCAAACCACTCAGGAGGTAGTACATACCATCACACACATACATCATTTTACTTTACGAAATAGTTAATTTGCTTGTTTGTTTGTTTGGCGCCGACTCAAAATTATTTATTAAGGTATTAACATTAGTGTAGGAGCTTAGTTAGACTTAAAAGGCTCTGTTTTATTTTTTGCTTTTCAGTTTTCTTTTTTCGGCGGTTTAATTTTTTTGTTAAAAAGTTTTATTTTTCACTTTTCAGTTTTTTTTCTCTGTTAATAGATACTTATTCTTTGATTACTTACTTTAACTATTCATTGTTTCGCTACAAAACACAACCGTGTCTATACAATTCGTTCCATAGACGACTCTCGTGAAGTTGCTACCTATGGGAAGAAACCTCCCGATAATGTTGTTCCAAAAGATGTGAACAACTGTGGCGGTCTTTTGTCTGAGCTAAAATTAGCTACCGAATCCCGTGTCATGCTTAGAGGTAACATATCACCTATAACATATACCTGTGGGCCTCGTCAATGGTGTTTTTTTTTTCTTAATTAGTGGCTTTCACTCCTTGTTTTAACAAGGTGTATTTCGCCAGTATCGAGTTTTAGGCAATCGCCATGGACTTATTAGAGAAACAAGTCCATGGATATCACACGCGAGGACAATTGTTCGGTTAAAGAGATTTACTCTGGTGGACTAAACAGAAACACATGGGGTTAGCTACAACAACAACATGGGAACAACACTTGATAAAGCTGTAATCGACCTCGGAAAGAAACTAACTTTTTGCCAAGGGGCAGGTTTATGTTGCACTTAGTATAGTTAAACTACCTACATGAAGGTATCTGAGTTAGAGCGAAATAAGTTAGGTATTACAAAAGCCACACGATGAACGAGCTTTAGCAGAAATGCAGAAACTGAGAGGTTTACACACTACACACAATTACGTCGCAATAGGTTTGTTACACTTTGATTAATAATTTAAAAACCTTAGTTTCCAAACAAATAAGGGCTTCCCTCGACAGCCTTCCAACTCCATCAAACCCCATCATCAGACCCTCGATGGTAGTCATAATCCGTGCATCATACTTAAGTTAGGTATAAAGTTCTCATTAAGATGCATAAATAAGAGAAATCACGAGGTAGCTGCTGTAATCCGTTGAAGAGTTCCCTCATCTGTCTTCCGTCTCAGTTATCAGATCAACATCAAGTCTCCGTCATGTTGTAGTGTCAATAGAATTACATATGTGTGCTAAGTTTGAACATAATCGGTTCACAGAAGAGGGGGGGGGGGGGGGAGTTCCAAATTAAATGGGAGCAACTTCAAAGTATACCCTTATACCTTAGTTTCCGAACAAATAAGGGCTTCCCTCGAGAGCCTTCCAACTCCATCATCAAACCCCATCATCAGACCCTCGATGGTAGTCATAATCCGTGCATCATACTTAAGTTAGGTATAGAGTTCTCATTAAGATGCATGAATAAGAGAAATCACGAGGTAGCTGCTGTAATCCGTTGAAGAGTTCCCTCATCTATCTTCCGTCTCAGTTATCAGATCAACATCAAGTCTCCGTCATGTTGTAGTGTCAATAGAATTACATATGTTTGCTAAGTTTGAACATAATCGGTAGACAGATAAAAATTCATGGGGTCAACTAACAATTCCTATATTTCTACCATTGACGAAGGAGGGGGGGGAGTTCCAAATGAAATGGGAGCAACTTCAAAGTATACCCTTATACCTTAGTTTCCGAATAAATAAGGGCTTCCCTCGACAGTCTTCCAAATCCATCATCAAACCCCATCATCAGACCCTCGATGGTAGTCATAATCCGTGCATCATACATAAGTTAGGTATAAAGTTCACATTGAGAGGCATGAATAAGAGAAATCACGAGGTAGCTGCTGTAATCCGTTGAAGATTTCCCTCATCTGTCTTCCGTCTCAGTTATCAGATCAACATCAAGTCTCCGTCATGTTGTAGTGTCATCAGAATTACATATGTGTGCTAAGTTTGAACATAATCGGTTCACAGAAGGAAATTCATGGGTTCAACTATGAATCCCTATATTTCTACCAATGACGGAAGGGGGGGGGAGTTCCAAATTAAATGGGAGCAATTTCAAAGTATACTCTATCCAATAAAAAAAGAATTATTGAAATCAGACAACTCAGTAAAAAGTTATGCGTGATCAAGCATGGTAGCCATAGTAGCCATTTGTGGTCTTCATCATCAGTTCCACTTCACCAAATGATACTTTCTGAATGAAAATGCTGGATTTGTTACTAAAAATACTAAAATCGCTATATGTATGCATTTAATATTCGAAGAGTTCCCTCAATTCCTCACGGATCCCTTCATCAGATTCAGTTTTGGTGACAATGGGACCACCTCGGAAGTATACTCTATCAAACCCAAAAAGAATTTTTAAAATCGGACCGCGCTGTGGAAAGTTATGCGTGATCATACATAAAAAAAAAAAAAATATACGCGTCGACTTGAGAACCTCCTCCGTTTTTTTTCGTCGGTTAATAATACAATGAAGCAAATATCCCTGACTACAACATTTGAAGTACTCTCCCTCCGCGTGGAATAGCCTGTACAGTCAACATAAATAAGTGATCATTTATGTACCTTGTCGCTTTCAATCGTTTTACAAGTTTGTATAACATTTCAAACACGAAGTTAAAGTGACAAGGTACATAAATGATCACTTATTTATGCTGTTGACTATATACAGTATGTAAACTAACTAAAACCATCTCTTAAAACCAGTTGATAGCCAAGTCGAGTTAAGTGTTTTAACACATGTTTTGCTAGTACGGGTCGAATGTTTTTAATTTTATCATTGTTTAAAAATTATTAAATCTTACCTTTTTCAAAGTCGGTTAACCCTAAAAGTATCACACTGTGTGTAATGTTTACGTCGTGACAGATTTATGTCATTCAAATTTCACTGGTGTCACTTTCTTGTCAATTATAAGGGCGATTACCAGACTGCGTAACAATGAAAGAGCGGTTCCGGTTAGTACCGGATAGTAGTAGTAGTAGTGGTGGGCCTCGTCCTCGTATTGACGTCAGAACGGAAAAAAGGATCTACAACCATTTTACAGAAAATCTTGGCTTCAGCACTAGAAAAGCGGGGAGTTGTATGACATGGTACGTTTGCTGAACCCCACACCTCTAGACTATTTCTTCTGGGGATGGGTAAAACATTTAGTATTTAAAAAAAGTGTCGAGTACGGAGGAAGAAATATGAGGCTGCGGATTGTACAAGCTTCGAACATAATCAAGCGACGTGCCCGGCAAAATCCAGATTTGATGCGTAGCGTTCACTTGAAACAACCATCGTCGCTTGGTTCAAATAACGGCCACATTTGATCTAATCTACGTCGTATTTAATCGGAAGTGTGCACATAGCCTTACTTTAACTGACATTGAAAGTGTTGAACTTGGCCTTGACCTGACAACCAGATGACAAATGTTACAATTGTAAACAAATAATGCAGGATGTTATTGAATCATGTATAACTAAAATGATATTTTTTGTATTACAATTATAAATTCTAAAAAGCGTTAGAATTTCAATAATTTATATACGAAGACCTTATTTATCGCCTAGACATGCCCGGATTCACACAAATGGTTTTAGTAAGTTTACATACTGTATATTCTGCATAGTTGTTAGTATTAACACTTACTTGGCTTTGTTGAGTGATAGGATCAGTTTGATGCGCTCTCTCAACCGTCCTCACGGCCGCGAGTTCCGAGCCGATGGTTGGCGAAGGGGGGGAAGGGGACAGGCTGACCGGGCTGCCGGGGATGCTCTCTGTCTGTTCCACGATGTGTACCGAGCCCTCGAGCGAGGCGAACCCGAATGATATCGGGCCTAGAGGGGAAACGATTTGTAAGTATATTAATGATTATTTTAGGCAGCGGACACGAAGTAAGGCGGCGGCGGCGCGGGATGCGGCGCGTTCTAATGCATAGATTTATATGAAACCGGCCACGAGGGTAGCGGCTCACGAGCGACGCACTCCAGTCAAGCAGAGGCATCGCGCCGCCGCCGCCCCGCAGCCTGCTGACTTCGTGTCCGCGGCCTTAAAGTCGCTATCAAATATATCGAAGCATATATGAAACTCGTAGATCTTGACTCTATTGTTAAAGACGTTGGGGTAACTTGTATTTTCAATATAATTTGAAGGCGAATGTGCAGTGCAATCAATAAATGTAACCCTGGCCCACCATAAAATGAGATGTAGGCGACAACCGATATTTCATTTTGCGAGTCGGAAATTTTGTAACCGGTGGGGCTATTGCCTAATGCACTGTCAATCGCAATCGTTTTCATTTTGAAAATCGAAGGCTTGTCTGCATACAACATGAAAACAATTGTTTCGCTTTGAAGTCGATTGCGATAGCGAGTGCTTTAGGCAAAAGGCCAGCGGGTCATTCCACTACTACCAAGCTAGTGCGTTCAGGGGCACAATATACCTAGTTAATACACTACGTATAGCATGGTAGCACTTTACTTGGCGTTGCGTATTTGTGTAACTGTATCGGCATCAGTTTAACAAATGTTTTACGTTGGCTTAAACAAACCAACATAACTATCTATACAGGTCGATTCACAAGAGTTGGCACGAATGGATTGAACAAAAGTAATGTCACCTATCAATGTGTGAGTGCCCTCCTTTGAACCGATGTTCGAATTTCAAACCGAAAACCTGTTATTATTTTACACACTTGTATACTTTCGTTCACTCATTCAATCCATTCGGGCCAACTCTTGTGAATCGACCTGTACATTAATCCCATGTGAAGACGGTTTCGTGCTTATTTGCATATGTGGCCGGTCTGAACACCGATAATACCGAGGTAATGCGTATTTTATACGCTAAAATAGACAAATAATGGTAACGTATTGATAGCTACGCTGTTTACAAATTGCGATTATCGGTTAAATATTCAAAATACGCAAACACGCCAGGTGAAGTGCCACAATACACTGTAACGTAAGTAACATAATTACCAGACCCCGGTATCAGTGGTGAAAATTTAATGAAATCGAATCATAGGGTTGTCACACAATATTTATTTCGTGTACATGTGACATATTGGTATAAAAAGTTTTTGTTAGAAAACTATTTTTAACGCTTTATAATAAAACAACAGATCTGTATAATGTCTTGATTTACTTCTCTTAATATATTATCAATAGTTTTTCTAAATTATTTGGCGTTAAGCTTTGTCGTCTATTACTGTAGATCCACTTTAGATTTGAAAAGGATCGCTCTACTTCTATATACGTAATTGGTAAATAAGTCAGATTTTTATATTGTTCTACGTTGTTCCTGTTGATATCTTTTGTTATTTCAGCTTCTTCTTCTGTAGTCGGGATTTTTATTCAAAACTGTGTTCAACTTCATAATTATACACATTTTTTCCTAATGGGATGAAGTTTCAACATGGATGTTTTTCTGATTACACCATTAACGATGCTCATGGATTGTCCTTAACTTAGTTCGGAATTTTGTAATTGCTTTTGATAGGAAACAAAATTTGTCAGCTATAAAATCAATATCATGTTTTTGTGTATAGAAAACTGAAAAACCAAATTATTACAAAACTTTAATCAAATACGCATATGTATTCGATTTTTTTGCCATCTATTGCACAGTTAGGTATACTAAATTTACGAACCATTTCCGCGTCGCATTCGGTTTATTTCCAATTTCGCCATCAGGTCCGTTTTAAACTGACAAAATTCAGCAAGATTACCCAGGAAGTTCATATTTTTACTGAATAAAAATTTAAATATTTATTTGACATTAAACATATTTTGACAAATAAATGACACTTAAGTACCTATTATGGAGTTAAACAGCTAAATGACACCTTTACAACATATACATATATACCTATGAATAAAATAAGAATATTGTTTACATGAAATAAGTACATCAAACTATACACGTTTAAAATATGAATGTAATATTAAAGTGCAGTACCAATCCTAGCATTTTCATTAAATTTTCACCACTGATAACGGGGTCTGATAATTACGGGTAGGGGTCTACTCGCATACACATTTTTACGCATAATAATCATTACGCATAAAAATCGATTGTCATAATACGGTTTTTACAATAGAAAGGGTTTTATTTTAATTATCATTAAAAACTAAGCTAACCTAACCTAATCTACACAATAGACGTTTATTAAATTTTGCAATGTCAGCCTAAAAGGGTGTTTGACAATCGATTTTTATGCGTAAAAAAATTATGCGAGTAGATAGGCCCCCGATAAGTACAGTCAGCAGCAATAATATGTTATCCAAAATTGGGCGATAAAATATCTGACACGTCTTTAATACTAGAGGTATAAGAGCGTGTCAGATATTTTTGCACCCAATGTTGGATAGTATATTATTGCTGGTGACTGTACATATCATAACAAGGCAATGGTCTCACCACTGGATCTGCCAATGGGGTTGAGTCCAAGCCGGCCGCGGACCTCGCTTCGCTCGCTCGGGGTGCTGAGCATCAGTTTGGTCCTCTCTCTGTAGTCCATATGGCTTTTGAGCAATTCATTGTATCTATCATGAAGTTTGGCGTACTCCTGTTGACGAAACGACACAAGAGTTACTAAAAACTATACTACTATTCTTTACGACTATACTTCACTTATGAAGGTACTTAACTAGATATAATGAAAAAAACAGGTGATGTAGTTTGTCAGCCAATAGAAGCACTACACTGATACGTCATACGAAAGCTGTTTAAAAGAGACACGTCGTTCTTTTTGTTTATGTTTAGTTAAGTACCTAAATAAATGGAGTTTAGAACGGCTTACTTAAATTTTTCACCAATTTCGCACGTTCTTCTCGAATCATCTCTCCGAGATCCGTTTTACACCAGCAGGCGTATTATGAGCTGTTAAAACCAGCCAAGTTTCAATCAACAACAGGGATAGAGCTATAGGAGTCATATATCTCTGTCCCTTTCACATCCTGAATACCTATTTTGACTAAGTTACCTTTTTGACGCTGTGTCGCTAGTTCTGGGCCACGTAAACCAGTGTGTGAAAAAAGTAACCACAACAAAGGTTGTCCCACCTGTTACCACGCTGCGTCCTTTTGTTACCACTTTATTCACAGGTAATAAGGTAGCAAAAGTAAAAGATGGGAATAACCCCTTCGTCGGTCAGAAACACAGAACAGAAAAAACAGTAGAAGTGTCATGTGGGCGTGTAACGTGTGGCACGGTTATGCGGAGTTCCGCATAACCTTCCATACTTTTGCCGCGATCGTTTATTTCGATTTTTCAATATTTCAATATTTCTAAAATAGGAGATAAATTCAGAAGCATGCCTTATTGTGCTATTTTGGAATGTAAAAACGATAGCTGCACCAAAAACATTTTCCATGGTGGCGTGTTGTTTTTATGACAGTTTGAGTATTGGCGACACCAGGTCTGATACTAAGCGAAACTCATGCCACTTCCACTGTTTTTTCTATTCCGTGGTCAGAAAGAATAATTTACCTTCTTGAGATCGTTCTCTCGCTCCTCCAACCTGCTGGCATGATCTAGCGAGTTCTTATGCTTCAGCTCCAACATCCTAACAATGCTGTCCAGCGCCTCCAGTCGGCCAGTGAGCTCCTTCCGCTCGCCTTCGTAGTGGTCCTCGGCTTCCAAAAGCTGTGGATAAGAATGGTCAAGTTACATTGTTGTGTACAAAAGAAATAAAATTGTTACATTTTGCTGTGACGCATAGTTCATATTCTAACACCCGTACTCACAAACGTTACTATGAGGTCTCACAGTGCTCACGAACGCACAGGGTGGTTCAAATCGTCTCATAAACAAAAGGTCGGGCAAAAAGCTGTATTGAACGCATGACGCGTAACATGGATATAATTATATTTAAATTTCCTGTACAATTAATATATTATAAATTTATGTAGTTTGATTATCGTAGTTTTAACATGTCTTAAACGATGAAATATCGGTTTACAACTACGCACCTCTCACATCTATTGATGTAGAAAGGTTCAAGAAAATTATTTTTATATAAATGGATCCTCAATGTTAAAAGGAATCGATTGACAATATCAAACATTGGAAAAAATATGATAAATTATAACTTTTTAACAATATAATTATGGTTTTATTCTTAACAACACAGACCTATCCATATTAGTCATTACGTTTGACGTTAAAGTGACATAAAATGCTCGCCAATCATTAATCATTAGTAAGCTTTTGAAGCAGCCTGTACTTGGGTAATATTAAGTAACATTATTAGACGTAGTATACTTGTCAGGATGCCAAGCAAGTTATTTATGTTCCTACAACCAATCATGCGTTATATTTATATTGCCTACAACCGATAAAGTAAACACATGGGAATTTTACACCCTGTAAAGTCTGTTTCTATTCAGACCGCGAATGACAATAACAAGTATACCTGACTGTAATTGTCTTTAGATAGAGAATGAAATAGTGATGGGAATAATGTTACTTTTAATTAGTTTATTAAAAAGGTTGAATATACATTCATCATCATCATCGTATCGTATCGCTGGGTGACACAGAGACGAAAGCCTTCAAATCTATCGAAATATCACTACATTTTCAATGTCAAAAATAGTTCGAAAAAGAATCTTTATGACAAGAATCTGTCAGTCTAATTGGATTTTTAACGGAGAGTGCTTTACATCAAAAAATACGATAATAAATAGAGATTACTCTAGTGCTCAAACTTCAAAAGTATGTGACTATGGAGTTACAATGGTAAATTTATTTGTTGATACACCGTGGGTGTTAATAACCCGAAATAGTTTAACCATCGATTCTAGTATGTATAATGTAGTATAACATGAAGTTCAATAAAGCATAATTTCCGAGATTTTTATCATTTAAAAAACAATTCCACAGTGAATTTAATTTGAACTCTGTCACCTTAACCTAAAGCATTATTTACTAAGAAAGTTTCATGTTGTAAGTAGCAATATCATCAACGTACAACATAAATTAATTTAATCAATTTCATAGCAAATAATGCTTTAGGTATAGGTGACAAAGTACATATTAAATTAACTGTGGAATTGTTTTTTAAATAATAAAAATCTCGGAAATTATGCTTTATTGGACTTCATGTTATACCAGATTATATACTCCAAACAGGCTCTAGAATCGATGGTTAAAATATTTCGGGTTATTAACACCCACGGTGTATAAGTAACGGAACGAAAAGGTCCCGACTATACCTAAGACAACTTGTGTTTTCCCGATTGTCGCTGTCTCTTTCGTTACTACTAGTTCTATTCATACTAGGTAGAAAGAGACTACCTAACGATAATAAAATCGCGGTCGCTGGAATAGGTACTGCAATTTTGCGGAATTACAAAAAAAATAAAAACGTTCATCAAAATTGTTTACCGCGTCCTTTGTTTTATACGATGTTAATAAATTGTGTGATTTTATTACAAGTTATTATTTAACTTGCACAATTTCATCTTTGATCTGTAATCGTATTGTCAACGTTTTGATAGCTCTTATTTCCTTGACGGTAATGGCGGCTGACGTCAAAACAATACCGTAACAGGTCAAATACGATATGGTTTTTACCGCCGGGAATAGAGCCCAGGTGGGACTCGTGTAAAAGAGCCCTCATGTGGCCTATTTACTGAATAAATATTTTGAATTTTGAATTTTTTTGTATTTCGTTAGCTGATGCAGCAGATGAAAACCATATCCATTGTTTCAATCCAATTTATGGGCTACCTACGAGCCAAATCCATTCAGCCTTATAAGGGTAATTAACTTAAAAACATCCGAACATCCATAGAAAGTTTCACAAATAAAACACACAGGAAGTACAATAGGTCGTTTTGGGTCGTTCACCTCAAATTGCACTAAGTAGGTAGGTATTCCGATCATTGGCTAGCACCTATCACTCGCTAATCTACTTTAATAGGCTTAGTACGGTAGCACACTTGATACCTTTAGCATTACTTACTTAGACACAATTGAACCTTTTTTCCCCAGGCACCCCTGCGTGGCACTAGGTACTACTATTTTTTCGTATCAAAAGCGAATTTCAAAGTGTCGATGTAGCTCCGCTGCCGCGGCGCTCCTATTCCTAGGTGTTTTTGGCCCTTCGGGCCTGCTGAATTTATGATATTAATATTGACCAGTTGTGCCGTTTAGTTGTGCCACGGGAAATACACTCAATTGAATAAGTATCTTATTCACATACCTAAGCATTTGGCAGCAAAACCAAACAGTAAGTTTTAACTTTTTAAGACTTTTCGCAGTCTTCAACCCATCGAGAACCATTTGAAACGATTTCGAACTCGGTAGGTGTACGTTGGGTTCAGCGGAGATCATGTGGCTATTGTCCAACTCCATCATCAGATGAAAACTATATTATAATAAAATAATCAAAATTTAATGCAAAAGTGTTTGTTTATTCGATTTTCACGTTTCAACTCTTCAAGTGTATCTTAGCCTGTTTGTGCAAAATGTGGTTATGGAATTAACAAGGTGTGAGAGTTATAGGTAATTCTGTAGCTCTGCCTACCCCACTCTGGGATGAAGGCGTGACGGCATGTATGTATGTTACTCTCCAAGTGCCTCAACCAATCATCGTATATTAATAAATAAATACTTTAAATTATACATAGAGAACTTTTTATCCCTGGAAATTGGACAATTCCCGAGGAATGGAGTGCGACGGGGCGGACTTCTACGCAGGCGGAGTCACTAGCAAAAGCTAGTACTAATAAATTAATCAAAGCACAATCAACTAATCAATCAATATTAATTGGCTCCGTCTATACCGATCGTTCTTAATTAAGAACAATAATTGCGATATGCAACTGTGTGTACCCTACCCTGCACTGCACTGCATCAGCCAATAAGCCATTGGACTACTTAAATTTTATACAACATTATAAATATCTATTGCTTAAAGTGATGGTTTCGAAATAATAACTATTTATCGATAAATTATAGAGATATACGCAGTCAAAGCTTGAAGCAGGCAAGACAAGTCTAATAAGAAGCAAGCTTTCAAATGTTTTGACACTTTTATCTAAAAATGACAAAAGTCAATCCCCGTTAGTAGGTATACCTATCCTTGAATCTGCCATTTTTTTATCACGGGCAACTTTTAACGGCAATTTATAGCCGGCAACAATAGCCGTCTTATTCTACTTCCGTGTGATTGAAAGAGACGTCCATAGATTGCCGGCTGGAAATTGCTGTTAAAAGTTGCCCGTGTAACTGCACCTTTAGTGCGGCTAGCACAAGTTGCCCGCAACTTGTCTGATAACTTGTTGCATCATCGCGAGGTCGTAGGCTCGTAGGCCCTCGCAATGAGATACTGGAGCCCCTGAGGAGTATAGCTATCAGAACGAGAGTTGAAGTCACGCAAACAACGTCATGTCACATTAAAAATTAAGAGCGGGATTTGTAAATTTGGTTTACTTTTTTCGTAATGATAAAGGAACTATATCGACGTTAACGTTAAACAGTTGCGTCCAAATGTATCTTCGATTACAATTCTTTGAAAACCAAATTCGATATTCAATAGCTGTATTTCTTCTTTCTTATTGCCCTACGATCAAATAAATAAATAAACCAGTTTAGAAAATATACTCGTGCGCAATAATGTGTAAACACTCTATCCATGTTGCTGTGTGTGTAATCATTCACCTCGACTCCATGCCATACTCTTAATTTCACAAATATATCGTGCAGCTTTAATTTAAGTGGCAAGGCGCGTAGTCATGGATTGACATCACCAATACGTCTAATAACTTAGAAGAATAGGACAGTTTAAGTAATAATGGTTTGCAATTGAATGATACGTCTTAATACTTAAATTTTAACCTACTTACTTAACTTAAAAGGACAGCAGCGCTAGATGGACGACATTCGACGGCACGGAGGTCGGGACTGGATGAGAGGGGCACAAAATCGCCAAGAGTGGAAGAAGAGGGAAGAGGCCTACATCCAAGATTGGATCGCCACCATGATGATGATGATGATGATAAAAGATGAATATTTTTGTAAATTTGGCTGCTACTATAATTATTGTCCAATAAAACAATATAAGGTTACGTACGCGGTTAATTGTACAGTACTTAATATAAAAATAATAATAAAGCCTCACAATGCCTATTGTCTTCGAATCGGATTCGATTAAAACGCAGCAAATTTTAAGATGCGCATATCGCTTTACGGCGGCAATTTAGCACCGATACCTGAATCGGAAGCATCTGGTACTAACCGAGGGGCCAATCTAACTGGCTGAGCACATATGAATATAAATGCTGTTCTAATTGGACTACCAGAGATCAATATTACATAACGCTATTGCACAAATAGAATGTGGTATTAAAATTCAACACAAAATGTTGCAACATTATTTGATTACATTTAGCTTTTTAAGAACTAGGTCAAAGAAGCCTTTGAAGGGACATTTGTTTGTGAACAAGTGGGTGTTGTAATTACACATGAGGTTCCGAGAATATGGTATTTCGATGCAGCAGCATTCAAATGGACAAAACCTGGGGATTGTGAGGGGACGCTTAAATCGCGTAGCTGTCAAAAAAATCCATACAATTTTAGACCCGGGCATTCGGGACATTTCCCACCCCGTATACGATTTTTTAATAAGTGGTAGTTTTTATGAAAACATAGATTTCCGTTTTTAGGGTTCCGTACCCAAAGGGTAAAAACGGGACCCTATTACTAAGACTCCGCTGTCCGTCTGTCCGTCTGTCACCAGGCTGTATCTCAAGAACCGTCATAGCTAGACAGTTGAAATTGTCACAAAAGATATGTTTCTGTTGCCGCTATAACAACAAATACTAAAAACAGAATAGAATAAATATTTAAGGGGGGCTCCAATACAACAAACGTGATTTTTTTTCCGTTTTTTGCTAATGTTGTATAGATAATGGTACGGAACCCTTCGTGCGCGAGTCCGACTCGGACTTGGCCGGTTTTTTAGTTATTTATTTGTTTATACAAAACTTATTATACAAAATTGTGAAACGATTGAAAGCGACAAGGTACATAAATGATCACTTATTTATGCTGTTCACTGTACACTTTGTGAGTCTTTTCTATACAGGGCGAATGCGGGGTCGCACACTGGAACCCTCCCATACATTGCAATGCTCAAAACGAACTAAGTAAAATTAAGCAAAAACAGTACTATGCTACATTCTTATTAAGAAGAAGTGCATATAATTATATTTTTTTATATTATATAAATAATAACAAATAAAAAATGCCTTTATTTTTTGTATATCTTTTTTCCATTTTCTAAATAAAGGACAACATCTTTTACTTTAGAATAAACTATCATAATAACGACTACTTTTGTAGCTACATGCACTAAAAATATTCAGAAGATGTTGTCCATTATCGGAAATAAGAACATTTTTATTCAATTACAATACAAGTTAATATTGACGTGACATATAATTCCTAGAACTTTAACATAATGCAACTACGTAATGACTACTGATAATGAAGGTATTTCTCTGCAATGAGGTCCATTATTTCCTTGTTTGCATATGATTTTATTTAAGTACAAAATACCCACAATTTCAAAGTTGAGTTTTGAGCAATGCGATGTATGGGCGGGTTCCAGTGTGGGTCGTGTAGCAACAAGCTAAACCAAAAGTCACTACACAGTTAGGAAAATAAAGTAATAGATTCAAAAGCGTTAAACCAATAACTTTTTTTAAATTTTAATTACCATGAAATATTTTTATTCAGAATCATGGACACCCTATATACTCAATTTCTGACTCGTCTGAGCGGTTGATTTTCAAATAGGTTGTAACATGAAAATGTGCGGTGACCATAATTTAAGTATTAAAAAATAATATTATTTGTTAAAATGCTAAACTTTAATAGTTTTAGAAACCACTATATTAATTTTAATTTGCAATTAAAGTTAGGGTTCCGTAATTTGTACGGTACTCTGACGCACGTGTTACATGGGATGCTTTGAAATTTAATTTACAGCGCCACTCGTTTTTTATCGCTTGTGACTCGAAGTCAGTCTCTATCGTCATTTTCTCATTCCAATATTTAGTTCGCGGATAGTTTTGTTCGGCAACCAAATCGTAAACAATACGATTGCAATACGAGTAAAAACGCAGTTAATATGATTAGTAATAAATAAGGTAACAACAGAGGTAGTTGGAGAAAGCTATTGATTATTTCATTAAAGTCCAAGGCATCCCAACATGAAAGTAGTTGAAGAAATCAAAGCAATCAAATAGAATGGACAAGTAATGTTCACAGATTAAACTAACCTTTGTCCTTTGTCTTTCTTCAACCCACTTGTTACTACCGACATTTATAACGCCGCAAATGTATTTTTTTTTTAATATATCATGTCAGTGAAATCAGAAACTTTTTTTTTATTAATATTTAGGAACATTGTTCTTATTTTTTGGGGTTCTGTAACCAAAGGGGGCCCAACGGAACCCTATTAATATGGCTACGCTGTCCATCCGTCCGTCCGTTCGTCCGTCCTAGCTTTAAAGTACCTACTGTATCTTTTGTACTGTAATAAACAGCGGGTTTTTTTTTTCAGAATTTGTTTGTATTACGGCGGATTTACTAACATTTTTTTAATAAAGTGAAGTAATAAAATGATGTCCCCATACAAGGAACGTTTTTTTACAAAGTATTTTTATATCTGTCTATCTATCTATCTATCTATCTATCTATCTATATAAATAAAAATGAATCTCTAAATTTGTTGCTAAGCGCAAAACTTGAGAACGGCTGAACCGATTTGGCTGATTTCTTTTTTGTTGTGTTCTTTATGTCAGGATAAGGTTTATAAGTAAGAAAAAAAAATGAAAATTCCAACGGGAAAGTCGGAAATTTGCAGCGGGGCGAAGCCGCTGGCGGGCAGCTAGTTTGTTATAAAAACGGTAAAAGTCAAAAATCCACTTTATGTCTACACTTTAGTACCTTGTCACTTTAATTACCTTGATATAAAATTCATGAATGCAGTTTAAACAGACATTAAATAGACAAGGTACTAAAGTGTAGGTATACATGTTTATGAACTCGACTGTACATGGTTAAGGCTGTAAAGATAGAATAAACAAACAACACCTTTATACATTTATAATTTTAGCAAGGCTTGCAGTTACATCTGAATCACTTTATGAACGCATTCTTGGGTGTAATGGCGGAATCAACAACAATCATCCAGTAAAATATGTCATATCTGAGGCTTTAGGAAAATGCAAATGTCACTTGCAACAGTTGCAACTGTCATGACATACATCATATCAAGCAACACAGAAGGGAGTAGGCATTCGCATCATTTCCCCTCTGTCAGAGTACAAGCCCAAGCGGGCATTCGCATCTAATAAAACTAGTTGTCACTCGGATTGTCAACTAGACAGAGTCCAGTCGCGCGAGTGAACGTTACAGACTTAAAATGCCGAATTGCTCTGTTTTCGGATCTGTTTAGCAACAAATCCGACTTCTCGATGATGAAAGAGATGAAAGCCCTATCGTGTCAATGTGTGAATTGTGACTCGTTCGTACACAAAAATTGGTCGAGGTGTGCAAGTTTTGTCGATGTATTGCTCCATTTTTTATGTATTAGTGTCATCATTACAGTTTTGTTTTTGTATGTAGGTGTGCCGAGCTGCATTTGTGTGCAAATTTCCCCCGCAAGAATTGACAGAACTATTTGACTGTAATATTCATAGCTAAGGCGACTCCCTTCCGCTAGGAAGGCCGTGTTGCTCAATGCATACATCACCATGATGCAAATATTTTCAATATTTTACTTTAAATTCAATTAGCCTTCATTCAATGACCAGTTTTCAATTGTATCACATTTCAATCTAATTGCAAATATGTATCTGATTACAATGATAAATAATATGAATATACAAAGATAAGTAAAATAGAGGCTGCTTTTTACTTGGTAAAAGCATATTGTCACATTATCGTATTGTCAATGTTATGATAACAGCGGCCAAGTTAAAAATAATATGGTAACATTTAAAAAGCCATATGGTTTTACGGAAAAGAAAAGAGCCCCAGGTAAAACTTGAAAAGACCCATTAAAATGAACAATTGACAGTCTGGGGTCAGCCATTATAATGTGCCTATCTTTTGACCCCGTCACACTGGTAGTAATCTTTCTTGAAGTACTAGGCTACCTGACAGCAATTTAGTAATAGTGCAGGTTTGATTGCATCGGTAACTAAACTATTTTGGGGCAGTTGTATAAAAATAGTTTTTTTTTAATTGGTTTGTAAACAGGCCGGTCATCCACTGTTACCTATCACTGTGTCAATGATTAGACTAAGGTAGTGACAAACATTGTAGCATCTGCATAATGTCACCGACGATATGCTACAATGTTATTTAAATTTGTACAAAACTTTATTGGAACTTATACATTGCCAAGAGTTAAAGTAGCTACATGATACAAGAAGATTCTAATTAGAATATGATAACCATACTGATACATTAACTTTATGTAAATAAACAACATTTGACGTAACAATAATGGCCTTTAAGTGTTGACTAAAAGGTTAAATTTTAATTAATTCAAGTTATGTGTTAATAGATATTACTATTGCATTAATGAAACTACAAATACATGTTTTACTAACATAGCATATTATTTTCGCCAAAAAAAAGGACTCTTAAATAACCTAAGCAAAAGTAACGAAAAACTGTGAATTATTTTTATAAATACATAAAGAAAAACATTTTTCGGTAATTTTCTCCATAGTATAATTTTGTGTAAAATCAATCTATCATTGTTTAAATGTTGTTTAAATGCTCCGTGAACTTAAAACTGAAAATTACTCGAGTGCAAGTCATGATGGATTGAAGTCTTCTCCCATCACTACATCCTTAAGAGTCTCTCAGAGACATCAAACGCAAGCAATGATGAATGAATCAATGACAACCACCACATTAATCCTCTACTAAGACATGCATGTCATATTTCTTATGCACCACAAATGCTTTACCTTTCTATCCACTTTACCATAGGGATGGAGTATGTCTGAAACCTATTGTAGTAATAAATTGGATAAAAATGATACCTACTTAGGTTCACCTTTTACACACAAATCAACTAACTTAATCAATAATTATGTTTTTAACTGTGACAAATAACACAACACAACACTTCGCAATTTTTTTATAACAGTTAAAATATTAAATTTTCCTCGCACACTGTACATGTATTTGGTAGCTAAATCTCCTTGAAATACTACACTTACCAAGTAGATTAGCAGGCATAAATTATTTTGCAACGTAATTGTGTAGCATGCAATAATTAATTGTATAATTCACTAAATTACAGGATTGGGCAAGTATCATGATCTAATTTGTTATCAATCACGATGTAAGTACACATCAGTGTAAACAAAAACATTAATAACAACCCGTCGTGCCAAAAGCTTTATACGCCGATAGCAAGAGGACAAAGGAAACTGATCTAAATTAATGCAACTCATTTAATTATAAATAAGCGGCTCATTTACCTTTCCCCTTAGATAACGAAATGGGTTACACATGTCATTCAAACAAAAACACTGATTATTAAATTTGCCAAAACATAAACAACAGATTAAGTCTAAGTTGCACAGCAGACTAACAAGAAACTGGTAACCTTGCTAGCAGAAACAAAGGAATGCAGTAAAGCTACCAAGGTTTTGTGTGATGTGATTACCTTCTGTTCCGAGTGCTTCCTGGCCGCCTTTTCGCGCTCGTACTGGGTCACGAGCTGTTCGTTGTCCTCTCTGAGCAGTTCCAGTTCCACCTCGTGCTCCTGATTCGTCTGGTACGCGGAGTCCAAGCATTCTAAGACGTTGACCAGAAGAGGCATCAAGGATTTCACCACATCTTCGTCGTACCTCGCAATCATACGCTCGAACTCCTGATATATACTCCCCGCCAGAGTCTGGACCTTCTCTGACATCACGACGTGCGAGTCTTCATGCGTCCCATATATCGTCTCCGCCGTGACATAGCCACTGCTCACACTATCCTCGAAATTCATGATTGCGTCGCCCTGAAGACACCCCGAGACAAATTACGTTTACCCCACACAAGGACGTTCAGTGAATTTTACGCGAAAACATGTTAGACAAGTGATTTGAGTATGAGACGTCCCGATGACGCGATCGATGTTGACTTTAGTAAATTATTATACAAGCCATTTCTTTGGTCGTTTAAATCGTAGCCGTATGGTACTGAGTAAATATGTAGTGGAAAAAGATGGGAAGGAGAGATTGTACGTTCACACCATTTGTTTGACTGACTGACTGACGTATTTTTGCTACAAGAAAAAAAAAAGTTTTTTTAACGATTGACGTTGTTAACTTCCGGGTGTGATCCGCTTTTAATTAAAATGCTAAATATCAATTTGGTTAAAAAATATACGAGGGCAAAGATTATCTTGTACTTATTAAAAATTTCAAATGCCTTTAAGTTAGCAGTGTTAACACTGTTTCAATTTTAAATACGAACACACGGATGTTATTAATGTTTCGCTCATCAACTACAAAACCTAGACCTAATTTAATATGTTCAGATTATTATTTAAAGCACTGACTTATTACATTCTGAATATTATCGTGTTAGTTTTCGGTAAAAATCGTGAAACTATTCAGATAGTGTAATAATCATGGTTATAATTATATAGTGTAAATTAGCTACGAGTGCTGGCCTTAAGTAAGAAAAGCAGGCAACACTCATATTTTTTGTAATGTCACCAATGTCACGTCATGTCATCAAATTTCATGTCATCAAACTTTTAAAACTGCTGAAAATACATTTCAGTGCTTAAAATCCTACAAAATCATGCAAAATTCTTAGTGTCAGATACAGCGACATCACCTAACTAACATCGAATTGTAAATCGCCTCAGAACTATTTGGTTCACGTAGTGTAATTGAACACTGTTCGGCACATTTTTAATGAAAAATGGTTATAAAGGGGGACAGTATTCCTGGCAAGAAGTCCGTACTCGTGGCGTACTTGCTTTGGATATTCGGGGGTATCTTCGGAGTCCATCATTTCTATTTGCGTCGGGACCGCCATGCGTTCGTTTGGTGGACCACGCTTGGTGGGTTCGGGATTGGGTGGCTTGGTGAGATATTCCGGATCCCACGCTACGTGCGCGATGCCAACGAGGACCCGAAGTACATGGAGGAGCTGGTCGGGAGGATGATCAAGTATAGGAAGGTAACGCGACTTTACTGTTGTTATGTTAATTGATAAGTGGCCTACTTTTCGCGGTCATTACACTTGTTACCGGATTTTTTACTACCTACTTAAAAACGCAAACTTAAGAAACTATTAGAAAAAATAAACTATACGAAGCCACATTTAATACTGCAATTTATTTATTATACTGTTTCATTTATCAAGCATATAAATTGGAGGTCTATGGGGCTTAATAATGTAATTGATAATATCAATTACATTATCAATTACATTATTAAGCCCCCACAGCAAGAGGTCTAATTAATAATGTAATATAAACAATTAACTAAGATTATTCACATTTCCTACCTAGTTATTTACTTTAACTTAAACTGTATAAATATTTGACCAAGAACAGCCATATAACATTGGAGTCAAAAAAGAATATTAAATGAACTCACTTGTGTCAGAATTTAATTATTGTTAGAAAACCAACATCACATAATTCCTTATAAGAACTACTCAATGGCTCTTCATGGACATGGACATCTGTCCACATCCCAGCTTCACATGTTTAGTCTGTCAAATACACCCTCTTGCGAAACAATGGGCACTTCTTCGTGTAGTTTAGATTTTATGGTACAAAATGAATAAAATATTCTTTACATAGAGAAATACTAATTATGTACCTATTTTTTTGCATAAAGCCTTCTTTCCTTACACTACTACTGCTTGAAATAATCAAGTTCTAGTTTTCAAGGGTTTTGCAATATATTTCAGTCTTTTTCGTTCAATTACGGAAGTATGCATAATTTCATTCCAATCTGAATTTAGCAGTTTGACAATAGTTGTATATCAACTGCACACAATTAAAAGTCTGACCTTAAACATTTTCACATTACTATACATATACAGATTCCAACATGTTATTAAGTGAGTTTTTTTTTGCAAGTATTAGAACGAGACATTTAAAGAGACAATTAACTCATTATTATTTCACTTGTGTAACATAATCGTTACTAAGGAATAACTTACTAGTTATTAGGTGATGAGTGCGGTCATAACCTACACAAAGCACAGAATTGTCACTAGTCATATGTCCCTAACAAGCATGTGAAAGTTTCGGGCTGTCTTTTTTATACTTATAAATTCAGGGTTACTCTGGCTTTGCATTTATTGCATCTTTAATAAATCTTATTCATTTGCTTTTCAGCCACCGTTCTCGATGAACCGCTTCACGGGAATGCTGTTTGTCGGCTACTCCTGGGGCCAGATCATGATGCATGCGGTACCGCCTGATGAGTTCTGGGGCATCAACCTGAAATACCTCAACTTCCTTATACCATTTGCTGCTAGTCTTGGTGAGTACAAATCTTAGAGTCCAAGATTTTGGTGCGTATGATTTTAAAATGAAGAAATTTTGCATAAAATATTGAGTATTTATTAATCAGTACCAGTAAATTACCAGTAACAAAAGTGACTTTAATACAGCCAGGGCTGGGCAAAATACATACTTGGCTGTAATTAAAATACAAATTACAAAATACTTTCTTGTGTTGTATTTAAAATACGAAATACAAAATAGTTTTAAGTTGTGTATTTGAAATACAAAATACAAAATACAGTATTTTAAGCATTTTTATTTAAAATACAAAATACAAATTACAAAATACTTTCACAGCCTATAATTTTTTGTGAACACCCTAGTCGAATATGGCATAAGTTCTAGATACAGACCGTACATCGTCGAAATGAATGAGTAAGTACTTAAATTTTTCTTTTACTGATTTATGGGCTGGATTACCCAGCCTATTAAACGTTACAAGAAGAATTTCCTTTCAAGAACACTAGACTTTTGAATGTTCCATCTGATAAACAGCTTCTTGTGGGGGAATGCGCAACCGGCGAAACGATGTGAAAAGATACACTTTTTTTTTCCTTCTGGACCCCGCCCGAATGCTTTTTTTTCTGGCTTTGCGCAGATTAGGCCCGAATTCTTAGCCATTAGTCAATTTTGATACACTACACTACACACTACACTTGACAAGAATGACAAAACAAGTGAAGTGACGTACAGTAGGTACAGACAGTACAGTGTTGCCAACTTTAAAGATTGACATTTGCTGCTCTGAATGCATGCGTTTTTTAGTTTCGAGTTCATATTTCGTTATCATTTATTGAGATCGCTAAATGTATTTATGTTAAAATGTATTTTCAAGCAATGAGTATTTGAAATACTAATTACAAAATACCTCGGCAACAGGTATTTGAAATACCAATTACAAATTATATTTTTAGGTAGTAATTGAAATAAAAATACCAAATACGTATTTGTATTTTAATTACGTATTTCAATTACAAGTAATTCAAATACTGCCCAGCCCTGAATACAGCTTTACTTTTTTAAATCATAATTATGACTACAAATGTGAAAGAAGGTCTTCATGATATCTATGCTGAAAGGATATAAAGATCAGTCACATAAACTAGAGTAGAAGATGTTTATGGGTTCATTCACAAGAGTTGCCACAAAAGGATTGGTTGGTTGAATGAAAAATATAAGTGTATAATAGAAGCACGGCATGTAACTCACAAAATCACAGTGACATATTTTATTGTAGATTAGTATGTAACAGTTATTTTGCACACATTTTTGCCTTTCACATAGTCAGTCTCTTCTATTAATAATTAGTAACAAGAATTATTTTTAAAGAATATTTGTACAAAAATGACCATTATTATTCTAATGCAAAAAAAAGCCAAGTATAAAAATTGCTTCATTCCATTTATGGCAGCTATTGTGAATCGACATTGAGACTATAACCTCGGATTATCTTTTTTCAACGAAACAAACAGCATATATTAGATCATCTGATGCTAATTTTGAGGCCTGTAGACAGACTACATACATACATACATACATTAAATCACGCCTGTTTTCCAGAGGGGTAGGCAGAGACCACTTCTTTCCACCTGCTACGATCTTGACAAATCTCTTTCGCTTCTTCCACATTCATACATCGAGTCATGCACGCACGTCGGTTTCGGGTACATAAAATTCGGGCCTTTTCCAGTATTTCTCCGATTTGATTCGAAAAAGTACGCCTAGGGCGGCCCCTTTCGACCTTTCCTCTCACTTTCGCTCTATAGACAGACTATGCAAATATCGCCTAAATCACTGCCACTAGCAACAGTGCCCATAAGATTGGCCGCATTTCCTCATTGAGCTATTCCTAGCCGTCGGCAAAGGCAAGAGCCTTAATACGATCACATGAGGCATGAATGGAAAAAGCTAACCTTCCTCCCGGACCCAATTCTTTGATGTTTTTTTAGACATTTGATTTGAATGATTCTATGCTATTAAGAAATCTTATACATGTGATTAAGAAGTTCGTCCTTGACATTATGTACAGTCAAATTAACTACGTAACTAATTTCCCGCGTTTACACAGGTGTGTGGTGCGTCGGCAACATCGGCCGGGAGCGCGGCGGGCTGAAGTGGCCGTTGCTAGCCGCGTACGCTACTTATCCGCTACGCTACTACGTATATGATGAGACTGTTTGGTTCTCTCTGGTGGTGTTAGCGGCCGCTCTAGCGTTTGATTCGTTCTCGAAGGAGTGGCGTCGGACGCCGAGGGTTAAGAGGAACTTCTTCAAGTAAGTTGTTTTTCAGCATGGACAAAGTTTACGGTTGTAAAAGATGAACGTTAGATTTTAATAAATTGTGGTCATTATGATTTGCCAAGAACGTGTAAGTGTCATCCGTACTTCCATACGAATACTATAAAGGCTCTGGTACACCAAACGCGTGGCAGCAGCGTCGCGTGGCGTAAGCAGCGCGGCACCCGGCACACCGCAGGCGCGCGGCGTTTTCAAGGCGTGCGCGCGCTGCTAACGCGCTGCAGCTGCGTTGGGTGTGACGAAGCCTTTAATGTAAAAGTATATTTGAATAGATAAAATAAGAGAGAGACTTCTTTTAAGAAGTATCTATATATATAAAAGGCAAACCTGACTGACTTATATATCAACGCACAGTCGAAACTACTGTAGCTAGAAACTTGAAATTTGGTACAGGGGTTCCTTTCATGATGTAAGTGAGCAATAAGAAAGGATTTTCCGAAAATCGACCCCGACGGGAAGAAATGGGGGGAGTAGCGGGAAACTAATTCTACGCGTACGAAGTCGCGGCCGTCCACTAGTTTGTTATAAAGGTAGCTTGATCCCCGAGAAAGGACACTGGGTTCTTTATTTTCCGAGAAAATTAAACAAGTCCGGAGGAAAGAGCGATAAACAGCTAGTAGGCTGTTCCTTTTATACATTATCTAACAAATAGAATGCAATTTAACCGGTTATTAACCGTTTTTGTATGAAAATAACATGTTAAATCCGGTTATAACCGGTTATTTGCATACCCTACTTACAAATGAGTGATCAGTAATTAGTTTACAACATTGTCTACAGACGGCTCCTGGTATTGGGCACCGCTGCAACCCTGTTCCTCTCCCTCTGGGCCGGCTATCTCTACTTCCATGGAACCATCACTGACAGCGAAGGCGATGAGGTCCCGATATACGAAGCGGTGCATCACTTCTTCACGAGTCCTTGGTAAGCATTAATAAGAACCATTTTATTTTGACGTACCGAGAAAGGAAGGTAAAATAGCTATTTATGTGACTGGTGCATAATAAGATCACACGAGTGTTTTAATGCCTAATTATGCGTACAGTCGCATACATAACTTTATCTACATACATATCATAAGTTTTCTACAATATGTGAGAAACCTGTATCCGTCGTTACCCTGCATCTTAATGTACCTGCATCTTAATGTTCACATTAAAGTGCAGGTCACTTGTAATGTAAAGTGAACATTATGACTCAACTACAGCGATAACCGATACTTTATTGACATGTTATACTTTAATGTTAACATTACAGTGCAACCACAGATACAGGTAACATAATGTAGGGCATTTGCTTATCGCTTCTGAACATATTATATTGAAATTATGATATGGATGTAGATAAAATATAATATAATGTTGATTATCAACACATTAACACACTTGCCCGTAAGGTGGTCTTTATCGTTGAGGTCGTAATGTAGCACCAGCAGTAGTGTTTTATACAATATGTTTTTTTTAATCTTAGCAAAGAGTTTTGATGTGTTAATAATTTAAGTACTATAATTTAAAAAGGGTAAAAACCTACTTAAAAATTAGGCACAATTAAAACAGAAATAAAAATAATACTCCCTCCAGCTGGTCTGCCTGCATGGTCCGAGTACCGCTGGCAGTATTATCTCTCTGGATTAACAAATTCAATAACTTGCAAAATGTACCTTATAGACTTACTTGATAAGATGTATTTTGCACCTTATTTAATTTGTTAGTTACGCTGTATTAGAGTACCACCGACGCTATCCTTAGAGGTAAGCGCGAGCTGGGATCCCCTGAGACAAGGTCTTTATAAAGCACTAGCTGTTGCCCGCGACTCCGTCCGCGCAGAAAAATAAAACATAGCTTATGTTCATCAAGGATAATGTAGAATTCTAATGGTGAAAGATTTTTTCAAATCGGTCCAGTAGTTTCAGAGCCTATTCAATTCAAACAAACAAATAAACAAACAATCAAATCTTTCCTCTTTATAATATTAGTGTAGATTTCATGTCAGCTAACCAGGGTCCCATGGTCTCCACTGCAATCAGTAAACTAGAATATTTGTGGCGCTTCAGGGTTAGGCTTAGATCAGCAGTTGCACTGGCCTGATTGTGTGTCACCTGGATTTGGGACAGGCCCAATGTGTCCCACACGTGAGCCCTACCGAGCTTCCACGACTAATGTGTTACCGGGACGCCAGCCATCGTGTCTAAACAAAAGATAAAAGATAAAAAAAGTTGCAAACTTGCGGTTTCCAAGGTAGCTGCTACAGAGGCGGTGGCAAGCGTCCAGCACTTAAACATGAAAGTCCATGACGACCCAGCTCACTTACCTCCATGCCAGAAGAAATATGAGTCCCGTAATTTTTATTAGTTGGGATAGTATTTTCATTTTAAAACGTAAAAAAAAACACTAACACAATGAAATTGTATTGCGTTTTCCTAGCTAGTGTGTTGAAAAACGTCGAATGATACGCGTGAGTGTTGTTCATTACGCTCTCGGCTCCATTCTGCCCTCGCCTACGGCTGCGGCTGCAATCCCACCTCAACTGTAATGAGTAATGTAATGACCAACTTAGCACATGGGTGAATCAACTTTTAAGGTACTCCCCATTTTTCGACATGTTTCACAAATTATATGTTTTTTAGAAAAACTATATATTTGCCAACGACGTGGCTTACACGCTTATTAAATCAAGTAAATAGGCTAACATTTAAAATGATTTGATTTAAAATAGTACAGATTTAAATAATAATATAGTTGGTAACGCAGCGGACAATGTTGTCCCTAGGTTTTGTATGGAAAATGTGCATTTTCCCCCGCGTTACCAGGTTTTTTCGAAGATTACAAAATATTTAAGTTGTTTAACGTGTAAGGTCTGTAAATTTGGTGGTCTGATTTTAATACTCATACATTATTATTAATCATAAGTCACCAGGAAAGTTTTAATACCGCAAAAGAAAAGGAGCACCTTAAAAGTTGAGTAAATAGTGTACTATCTAACAATACAAATGTATTTGTATTGTTAGATAGTACACTATTTACTTTGCCGTGTGCAAAAAAGACCAAACCCGGCAAGTGTAGTTTTTACGTTATCTATAGTCCTCATCAATAATATTAGCTATGTTATTATTATTGCGAGCCTAATATAGCAAAAAAAGTCTGTGCCAGGACAATACCAGTAGTAGATTTCGGGTTTTTACTTTTTAATTATCGTAAAACTCCTTATAACAGGCATGAAAGGCTCAATGCAACTTTTAATCATAAAATCATTTGAATTTTTCGATAACGGTGGCCGTTATGGCACTGATTAGCGATGTTATTGTTCAATTATCGTACTGTTTACATCTTTGATAACACGCGAAAGTTACGGCATTACTGCAGTAATGGACATTATTCGCGTGATAAGTCGTTATATTGAGTTATATGGCTTTTTCATATTTCACCTCAATACGTCAAGGTTTTGTTTGGAGTACATTGATTTCTGTCGGCCATTAAAAATGTCGATTGAATTTTAAAATACGTGTGTGTGCGCTCGTTCATGCATTTGTGTACTATCTGATATATTCAGTCCCATAAACCGCTAAACAACATCTACGCATAATGCTTATAATTGTTTATTATTATTTTCTCCAAAAACAGCACGGGAAGTTAATGGTTTATTTCATTTACATATTACGATGTACCTAATAATGTAAAAAACATTATGAGTTTTTTTTTCGATGGCATTGCTGTGGTAAATTTTCTCGCATTGTTGGAGAAAAGCGCTATACAAGCCTCGGAAGCCTCTGGAAGGGCGGTTGCTGGACGTTATATAGCGTGACTTTGACTGCATCTCAGTCGTGCACCAAACTGGTCCCGGAACGGCTTTCTTCCCGGTCTCTTCAGTAATGTATTATTATATCACTTGGTAATTGGTAATTTTTAGGTGGCTGGACGTAAAACAATGTCTCCACGAGACGTACCAATACGCTCAACACCATGGCTGGTACGAAGTGTGGAAGCAGATCATAGAGCTGTCAGACCCCCATGGAGAACAGAACGCGTACAAGGTAGGTGTCTAGTAACACTGGTCAACAAACTATTAATATAATAACATATAGTTACTCCCAGTCTTATAGCCTTTGAGGAGCTCTCCGCTGTAGGAGTATCTACATACATTTTGATACGAAGCGGGAATAAATATATGGGTCATACGCACTCGAAAAAACAAAAGTTGTCTCTCCTGTGGTCAATAGTTAAAGGCTTGTGTGCATATAAGTTATGTTTTTATCTTTTTTTATCTTTTATGACTAAAGCAGACCTGACGCCGTTTATTTGGATATGGGTAAAGCCAGAAAATTAGGCCTGCAAAACGTTAACTTTGGGTATGTCCACAGGAAAGACGGTAACCTAAATCTGCGTTTGATCCTTATACCCACGAATGTGGCCTGGCCACGAGTTTGCATCAACGAAAAGCGACAAACAAATGCATAGAGATTTATGAAGCATGTTACGAGTCCCCGCTTTGCGCTGACGCGATTCCTGTGCTTTGTTTCTGCCGCCCGCCAGCGCGCATAGAAGTGGCCAGGCCAGTATAGACAGGTTTACCGTATAGTGCTATTTACAGATGGTAACGTTAGCTGTCTTACTTTTATTTCGTGTGATAGAACGAGACACGGTTTTTACTTGGACCTATTTTTTTTACAAACGGATCATAAGATTTCATAAGCAGCATTAGCAGATTGCCGATATGGATAATCCGAAACTGATTGTTCTAAAGGACCACGGGCAATCTTTTAAAGTCTGGGCCTAGATAAAAACAACCCAACTAATGGCCGAACCCTATATTCAATCCGCGGACAGATAAGGCTTACTTCGGGTTAAAATTTGACACTTGCCCATACAAAATGTGTCAAATTTTAATCCGAAGTAAGCTTATCTATCCGCGGTTTGAATATAGGGTTCGGCCCTAAGTGATATATCATGTCACAAAATTGGACTTTCTTTTCTATTATGGGGCACCAAGTTAAATTGCTATAACAGAAAAAAGTTGTATTGTAAATGTGGGGTAACCATGGGTATTACCCACATTTACAATATAACTTATTTACCCAATATAAAATGTATTGCAGGTGTAACCCCTTTTAGCAATTAGATTCAGCTTGGTGCCCGTAATAGAAAATGGAAGTACAATCACGAGATTAAATTTGGTACCCACCTTAGGTCCAAAGTCAATCTGACATTCTACAACAATAAGGTTGAGTTTCCTTAAAGTTGCAAATGACTTGACATCTGTAATGACATTGACGACTTCAAGCATATTTTTCTTGAAATGGGTCCCAAATTAAAGCTCGTGACCGTACATACAAAGCCTTATTTTATGACATAACTATTGTCATGTATCTCTGTTGGTTCTGGGCCCATTTTGACGTATGCTCCTCTAAGATTATATCCTCAAGTTATTAATATTCCCAAGGTCCTCGGTCTCGGCCCTGACGCCAGCCAGCAAGAGATCACATCAACATGGCGTCGCCTCTCGCGCGAAAACCACCCAGACAAAGTGAAGGACGAGCATCTCCGGCGGGCGGCCCAAGAACGGTTCATGGACATCCAGCAGGCCTACGAGATACTATCCAACAGCAAGCACAGGCGGCACAGGAGGAATAAGAAGGACAATTCGGAGTAAGCGGTGGGTTGGCTAGCATGGAGTACGAGGTGGGAGGTAAAATGTTAGAATAAATCTGACACGTTGGCAACGTCTTCGGAACATGTTTTTTCAGCAGTTCTGATCAATTATAATGTATTCCTAGCAAACTGCCCTCGCTTCGTTTCGGTGCATACAACCTTCCAGAAGAAAATCTCTAAATTATAGTCTAAACCACCTCGAAATCTGTTGCGTAGTTTAGATTTAAGCGACCAAACAGACAGACGCGGAGCGGTGTTTTATACTATTTTATCTACACTCATATCATAATTCCTCTATGATGCGTTCAGAAACCGCAAATTATGACCAGCATAATAATTAACTCTGTTCTTAGAGATTTTTTTTTATCTGTGGCAGTTTTCTTATGAATTCATAAGAACATCAACTTCGATGTTCTTATGACATTCAAATTTCGAACATCTCTGAAAAACGAAGCATTTTTTATTAGACCTCTATTCTAAATCAGTCGAGATGACATTTTATTGAAAACGAAATGTCAATTTCACACAACTTTGACATATCTCGCACGTTACTTGATATCGAACGATTTGATAGTTGACGCTTAATCTAGTTGTCTCTGAATTAAAAAAAAACAACTTGTCAAATTTTGATTTGCCACCACATTTGACGCTTATTTTGTCGGAAAAATAAATTTGTTGTGTTGTTTTGTTCGTAAATAATTATTGTATTGTACGACTACTTAAAATGAGTGATCAAGATAGTGATCATGATCTCGATATTTCGGAGACGCCACCTGATATCAGGGATAAAGCAATGAGCGTCGAAAATATGTTGTTGCCGTCAAAATCCACGAACATGATTCTACTATCAAAACTGGAAAAGTGGAATTCAACCACCACACAATTAAAACTGTAAATAATAATTATTACAATAAATAATTGTCTCTGTTATCCCATTTATTTTTTGTATTATTCTACTAATAGCTCTAATCAATGCTGCAATGCCGGTCATTACATGCGATTTCTGAATACATCATAGAGAGCTTTGATGATATGTGTGTAGATAAAGCAGTGTATGTAACTGTACATAATAAGCATTAAAATACTCGTGAGATGCTATTATGAAACTCGCCTTCGGCTCGTTTCATAAACACTCACTCGAGTTTTAATGCCCCTTATTATGCAACAGTCACATAAACTACTATAAAGAGAGTCAATAACACCAATCAAACGTTAATCACTGAACATAGTTTGAAGTAACTTACAATGCATTATCACATAAAAAATCTTCAAATGTTCTTCTCTCACTCCCTCTCGTACGCTTTAAGCTAGTCTAATAGAATACCCGAACGCACCCTTACTTTTTAAGACCTCTTGCACTGATCTATCGATTTTAATGCGTAAAATATCGCATTGGAAAATGCGGTTACCTAGTCCTCGCTAAGGCCCGCTTGCACGTAAATGTTAACCCTAGGTTAACCTCAGGTTAACAGGTTAATTTGGTAAAATTGACACTTATATGAATCTGATATTCTTTAAAAATTAACCTGGGGTTAACCTAGGGTTAAATTTACGTGCAAGCAGGCTTAAGCGATTTAATAGCTGCACCAAAAACGCTTCAATAAATGTTTTAGTATTTTGCTGGAAAATATTTTATGGGTACCTAATGATTAGCAGACTGGTTTTTTCGAAGAAGCATCGTTTTTGGGAGATTAACGTTTGCAAGCTTACGTTTCGCATACTGTGCATTTGGCTTGTGACTCAATAAGTTGCACATCTTTTGGCAGTTGCTCGTTTGGTTCTAGTTATCGTACGGTCACGAGCGTTAATTTGGTACCCATTTCAAGAAAAATATGCTTGAAGTCGTCAATGTCATTAGAGATGGCAAGTCATTTGTAACTTTTAGGAATCTCGTCCTTATTGTTCTAGAATGTCACATTGACTTTGGACCTAAGGTGGGTACCAAATTAAATCTCGTGACTCTACGAATTCAAAACGTTTACCCTTTAACACTCAACTTCTTTTGTAATACCTATACCTGGGTAAATATCCGGGCGTTTCATCTTACATATCGTGCAAAGTGATATTGCCGGTCGCTGCCGCGGCCCGTGAGTTATACTCGCTCGGCTCGTGCGTTGTTTGCCGCAAATCAGCATAACGTCAGTGATACTGCAATAACGCGTATATAACAAATTCTGTGAGTTGCAAAATGTACCTTATTGACTTGCATGCTAACGTGTGTTTCGTATCTTATTAAATTTGTTAGTTACGCGGTATTGCAGTTTCACTGACTATAACACTCCTCTCTATGACTTGGTGGCTGCATTTTTTTGTACCTATAGCTATAGCCCATGTGCTTATTAAATAACTTAGGTTAGGTTAGATTAATGACGACAAAAAAAAAGAAAATATATGTGGCGGGAAGTACGTCTTTGCGAATTGAAAGTTTGTAAAATGATATAGTTTGAGAAATATTGATTTGATAAAACATTAGTGAACCTTTTTTTGGACATGACAACACCGATCAGTCAAAATTAAAAATGGAATACCTTCTACGAGCAGATAATAACTTGATTAAAATATTTAAACAATTATTTAAAAGCGATCTGCGAGCGTAGTATAGCTGCGTCCATATCGCGTGTCAAATGTGGATAAAGCATCCGTCACTCTCGTAATTATTTTGTCAGACGGTGACGGATGCCTTATCCAAACTTTGCCACGCGATAAACGCAGCCATATTAGGGCCCCTGGTCGTATTTGCTACCCAGTCCTATCAAGATGTGGACCTAAAGTTTCTATACCACCTCTGCTTGCGTCAGGGTTTAAATATAATTGCTCAATGGTTTGCGATAGACAACGTTATACCAACATTAAATCATACATCATTTGTGGCGTTATCTATGAAAAGGGACCTTATTGTCTTTGGCGCTTACGCCGCACTGCGTCACGCGACGTTGTATTTATATCGGAGCATCGTTAATAATGGCGGAATCGCAACAATAAGGTCCCTTTTCATAGATAACGGCACATTTATTTATCATAACTATCAAAGTTAATCATCACTACGTAAACACGTAGTAAAAAATATATTTTTATTACTATTTAGTATTATAGATCTGGAAATTTTATACAGGTTTATATATCATCTAAACTAAGTTTTTGGGACCTATATTTAAGATTTTGTATTGGGTTATAGTTTAATTAGGTATTTCATCCTGTCTTATCACAGTTAGCACACTAACGGCCGAACCCTATATTCAATCCGAAGTAAGCCTATCTATCCGCGGTTTGAATATAGGGTTTGGCCATAAATGATCTATTGTGATCGATCATAGATCGGTTGTCGATGAATCAGCTGAAGCGGGCAAAAATTTGACGTCAAGTTGGCATCCACCATAGTTAGCAGTTTTTTGGTAAAAATTGGATAACATTTCCAATTTCCCTTCCCAAACAGCGCGCTTTCATTTTTCCATTATTTTTTTACCAAGTTGTAACTAGTAGTGTAATTAAACTTTTTCTATAAATAGTAAAAACAAATAAAAAAAGAAAAATGTACTATTAATAAACAATCATTGCATTTACGATGCCAAATGTTTAGCTATAATAAGAATCATCTTTGTGCATTATTTAATTAAAATAATAGCCGTAAAATGTTATCAAATAATTTCAAGGTGACAGTCGCCTTTGAAGTTTAACGTATAACGTATATATTTGACTATTTAATCAATTAGAATTTTACGTATTATGTATACGCACAAGGGTTGATTTCAAAAAAAGTCTACGTAGTTAAAAACTAAAATTAAGATACGGCAACTTTAGTCATGTGAGTCACGAAAATGAGTCATACATTTAGGTATATACTGCCCTCATAAACCAATAGGGGGTATCTTAAATTCACTAAACGAATCAGATTATATCCTCACCCTTTAGAAATATGGTTGCACTTGCTCCAGGAGTTTTGTCGGAGATACCACCCTTTGTCTTAAAGCAGTATAGACTTCATTTTCGTGACGAAATGGCAAGTTAGTTTCTTAATTTAAGATTATAACTATGTATTTTTTTAAACCTCCCACAACTGCACTTTCTATCCTTTACAATAAGAAATCACGTATTAATTGATTATAAAATACACTATAGGGCAACGGAATGTGTGAATCTGTACGTACAGTGGCCGTTTTTCATTGAACTGTAGTGTAGTTAAGTATTTAAAGGGTTGCATTTATATTATAGATAATTTTAGACACGTATATTTTTTTACTTTTACATTCCAGTTAATTATACTGATTAGGTTGTTTTTTTAATATTGCAATGTATAAGTAAGAATTTATTATATATCGTATTTGTATTGGATTATGATTAAGATGTCTCATAATCGATAAAACTGTCTTCTATTTTGGTAAATAAATGACCAATGTCTTCCGATTCCCTTGTGATTATTGTCTTTGTATTAAAACGTAACTGTAGTATTATTTGTGTCGTGTATAATGTTATCATTGCCTCATACTTAGCATGAGATGGATGCAGCCTCGGATCTAGGGGTAAACCTGGGCACCTGCCCGCGGAAGTTTCAGGGGGCGCCAAAATATAGTGTGTGACATCCATACAAACATATATTTTGACAACAGTTAATATGCATCCTAATTAACATAAAAACATGTGTATTGTTAACATAAGTTGTACTTTTTTTCCTACTTATTCGCCACGCAATGTAAAAAATAGCTCAATTATTCCCCAATTAACTAACTAAGACTTAATGTTACACATTGCTGCTCGATGGACCCTTTAAAAATGAATTATACTAAATGTATTGGAGCTATTAACAATACCTTCTTTAAACGGTTCACAACACTTAAAGCTATCGTTACTTAAAATTTATGTTCTTTTGGATGTCATACACTGTATATGTTTGAAAAATCTTATTGAAAATCTCAAACACTGGAGAAATCTTAGATCCGAGGCTGGATGCAATCTGCGACCAAGTTGTGATGAAGAGATTACTTTTAACTTCAAAATTACTCCGTATCGTCTGAAGCGGATTTGAAGAAAAGGGTATGCCTACTACAACTCCTACTTTCATATTTCAGAATCTCAATTTCACTTTGTTTTAAACCATATTCTTAGCGTTAGTGTAGCTTACCTAAGTGTCACTATTTCGGGCAATGTAGTATATCCCTGGGACAGCCGTATTTCGTAATTTTAAATACTATACTCGCTAGAAAGGTAAATAAAAAAAGTTGATTTGAATGACTTAACGACATCGCGAAGTTTGGATCCCTGTTTTATTTATTTAAAAGCGAGAAAATCAGTTTATTACATGTCACAGGGAACATCCTATATTGACTCTACAGTAGTCACTAATGGTGGAGATGGCTGCATTAAAATAACAAGATGGGTTTAATTGAGTGGAATAGCCATGTTTTAAATATTTAGGGTACTAAACTGGCCGAGATCCACCCGTAACAACGATCATTTTGAGACTGATACTGTTAGCGGCCAAATTGTATTTTATAATTGTACTTAAATTACTTATTGGTAAAGCAGACAATCTGCATTCCGTCCAATTTTATGTATTACTTAACATTTTCTGTATATTTCTGTTTCCCTGGCTTTTTTAAGAGGTCTTTATACTTATTTTGTATTTTTATACTAGTTTATTTAACTTATTAATAAATCAATGATCATTAATGTTTGTTTTAATAAATACCCTGTGTTAAGGTGCAACTGCACCGCTGCTTAACGGTGCGTCAAAAACGGCGCCACGTTGTTACTATAACTCCGTCTTTTGTTTACGCAACGACACCGTATTTTACGCAGCGGTGGGGTCGCACCTTTATAAGAATGTCGTGTCGATAGAAGGCTGTTAGGCTGCGACTCCACTGAGGCGGAGAGGAGCGGAGCGGAGCTGTGCCAATATTAACCAATAGAAGGCGCATGCGGTCACGTCGAGCGCGCCTTGTGCACGTTAGCTTCCCTTACTGCCCCATCTCAACTTTCCACCCTGTATAGATAAACGCTGAACACTTTGGACAGTAGAGATAATAAAACAACAACGCTGTGTGCCAGTTCATGATTATTTATTGACAATAGGAAATTACACGTTACAATAATTTAACGGCGTCCAAGCGGACACCTCTGTCAACGGCTAAAACAAAACAAGGCAGGTTTAGAGCTAAGGCAAAATTGGTAATGGTATAAATGTGGTTTGTGGACATTTCACAATGATTGGTAGATTGGTTAACAAGCCGGTCTCTGATTGGTTGATCACAACTGTCTTTACCTATCTTATATTTGCTATTTATACATCGTTATGATAACCGTTCTGCACGTGAATGGTATATGCGAGTTAGACGGGGCCTCTATTTCTGCTGAGTAAAGCCATGTTGCTTTTGACTTACTATCGTTTTGTCAACATTACGATAGTACTTATTTACTTGGCAGTACTGGCAGCCGAGTTAAAAACAACACGAGTCAAAGGCATTATTGTTTTACGCAGTAGAATAGAGGCCCTGAGGTATATTTTAAATGCTTTGTCTAATCTATGGTAGCTCTCACTTCAATGTTTGTCGCGTCGTAAAACGTCGAAAGTACCTAAGATGTTAATACCGTCAAATTGGGAATGAGCCATATCAGTATTCAGACCATAAACTTGTCGTACCTTCTTAATTAACATCGGCATCGTCTGTTACTAGCACATACCATCCCTCATAGCTTTGCACACCGAATAACTATTTAAGAGTGCTAATCAGTAGCGTGTAACTATGAACTACAACTGTAAATATATTTTAGTGGTGTCATGATCATAAGATTCATAAGTATCGTTATAAATTCGGAAGCTAAAAATCTGTGTTATTCATTTGATATTTCTATAAAAAGATATTGTTTACTGGTTGTGTTACAGCATCTGTCTCTTGGTTTTCTATTGGCTAGAAAAAGAGGCTGCAACTTTATTTTTTATGCTACTACAGCTGACATTCTGTTTTATATTAACAGATAATACCGCCCACTATTATTATTGCCAAACTGGACGTAATTAGCTGTATAATGTTAAAAGATCCTAATAAAAATGCCTAAGGAGCCGTTGAGACACAAAAGTCCGCAGTTACTGAATATTTTGATTATTCAACATTGTCCAAGAAATTCCGTTACATCATATTACATGTAACCGCTCTTTAGTATAAAATAAAACATTACGGTAGCTTTCGAGATTTTTTATAATTCGACTAGGTCATAGTTGAATAACGTATCGTTTCTAACACGAGTATATAAAAGTCCCTTTTTACAATAGTACCGTTACTTAACCATGTCCCAAACGGCTCCATTACAAATAAACACCTGCACACGAGTGCGGCTACATTCAACACTAGCACAGGCGTTACCATCCTATATTACATCACATGTTCAAACCGACCGTCTCATGTAAACACCCTATAATAAAAAAGTTAAAAAAACTGCGAACAAATTACAACAATATACAGTTAAACATTATATTAATTGGTTTTATATTGCTTTGTCAAGCCAACGTTCCTAGGAGAAGACGTAACCTCCTAAGGCCCACCATACAACGTAATTTGCCAATGGAATATGGAACTATCATGGATGCAAGAGTCGAATTTATAATTTGTCAGTCATAAAAACAAGGGAAATTCCACGTTATCTCCTTTCCAATGGATGTTTAGTTCAATGGCTGTATATATATATTTTTTGTAAACGGGGCCTTAAAACTGGTTACAAGCAGCTTCACTCATCCTCGTAATTCCCCACATTTATCCTCGACTTGCTATCAGACGCGTCTTACTTAGACAATAGGGTACCGGACAGTACACCAGGACGCTCTATTCTACTCGGAAAAAACCTTATTGCTCTTGACATGTTATCATATTGTCAACGTTGTTACTTGGGGCCCCATACCTACACGGGACGATTCGTCATTACGATCAATCTGAAATGATATCGTGACGATTCATATTTCTATTGAAGTTTAGATGCGATATTGCCACACACGTACAATCCATCGCACGATTTCAGTCCGAACCGACGGATCGTACCGTATATGGGGCCCCTTACACATCCTTATGACCAATTCGACAAGGTAGCGTTTACAAACGCACTAAGACAAGTAAAGGGACTTAAGAGGATGGCACTTCCAACATTTACCTCGATTGGTTAGTGTCTAACCGCCGCGGGTTCCATTTCAGCTGATTTGGGTGAATATTTACACATTTTTCAAATTCTCCAATGTAAGTAATTGACAAAATACCATCACCTCTGATACAAATATAGGTTATTGTTTTCAAAGTGTTGGAGTTCATGGATAGCTAATAGTTCAACTAGTCTAAAAGCGGACTTCAGGTTTCTATCTCTGCCGCTCTTGTACGCTAATATAACTGAGCTTACCCGAACCAGAAGATCTTTACAAACCTTGTTCGTGTTAACATCGCTTTCCCCTAAACCCAATAGCATTAGGAACAACAATATACTCTGACCTTAACAACGTTTTGCACGCCGAAAAATCACCCAAATTTTGCCTGGCAGTTTTTTACATATGTCTATGATGTCATAAGATACACGTATATATAGCATATAGTACTTTTCTGTAAATACATTTTTGTGACAGATTTTACAATTAAAAAATGCTACTTATACATAAATGTACGTATGTCTAAAAAAATTCTATAAAAAACGTGCAATAAATATGCCGCCATTGCAAGGCCCAAGTCAAGGATGAAAATGTAGAGACTAAAGATCTCGAAAACATGTCCACACTACTTAATTGTTAAGATATTAAAAAAGCGTGTACATATTTTAATTTTCATCCTTGACTGAACAACGAAATTAACCTCAACTTGCAAATGCCATATAATATTCGATGGTCATCCATCTATACATTATGTTATGACGTACATATGGGCCTTACTTACGTAGCATGGACAGTGAAACGGGATGACAACGTCATATCACATATATACAAATGGGAATTTAACAAGATTTATTTCTAACACTTACTTTGCAACATTCGATTCCCCAAGTGTACAATTATTTATTGGTATATCTTAAGGCTTACGCCATATATAAATAAGTATATGTATGTATATTATTTATTATAATAATCCACATTAAAGTTTGTAGCAAGTCTCCCGTTTCAAAGTCCGCGTCATATCGACAATATAAACATAAACTCTAGCCGTATCTACTTGTCATTTACATATTTGCACGACAAATTTGTCAAAAAACGCATATATACTATAAAGCACTTGATTTCTGTTACGCCGCGGTTGCTCATTGGACGTTATTCAATGAGAAGTGTCATTTGGAATACAGAACACTGGTTTGAAAAATTAAAAATGTGTGGATAGTAAAGTATTTTAGCACTGGCAAGTATTATTCGTGATGCCAATATTTTCAAGTGGCTACCACCACATTTGGTATGAATTATCAATTTTCCCAAACCCTTTTAGCAAAGGAATACGATGTACTAAATGTGGTGATAATTTGGCGAGGAATTCTCACAACATGGCAGTAATGGTATCAAACTATAAAATCACTGCCACTGGTCACTGCCTTTCTTTGTTGTTATGCACAATTTAGGTAAAGTTTATTTATAGCGTTTTACATATGTAATAATAAAAATCGAACGTTTTACCACAGCCAATGCTTTATTTTACCGGTCGCTTGTTTACAAACTAAAATTAATCTAATCCTACCTCAAATACCCGAATGCCTTACTACGCTGAATTTCCAAATTGTATTTACTTCAAATTTTGTACAACTATTTCGTTAAAGGGCTGAATCTTTCCACACTTCTATACCGAATCACATTTTATCTGTCTCTATCTTATACCTTAGAGAATTCACTGGTTAGGGAGAGAACGAACTCGCGGTGCCGGTCGGTCAGCTAATTTCTATGCTATAAAAATGACATAGCAGCATAAATGCTATTCGTTACATACAAGTGTGTTGAGACCTTAAAGGCATGTTTATAAAAGTTTTAATTAGTAATACTTATGCGGTTTAAGTAATACTATACTATATTACTAAGCCTGCGCAGACGTCATTGGTTAACATACTAAATGAACAATCAAGTTTTAAATATAGTAGCGGTCACACTTAACTCTGTCTAGAGATTAGACGTGTACAGGGTGTTAGGCAGAAGGTTGGACAAACTTCAGGGACTAACTCTGTAGGTCATACTCATCAACTTTTATTATGGGACCAACATACAAACCGCGAAAAAAAAATACAGCTATTTCATACATTTCGGCTGTTTAGCTCTCAAAGTTTGCATGGAACAGCTGTTTGTTATTTCGCGATTTGGATGTTGGTCCCATAATAAAAGTTGATGAGTATGACCTACAGAGTTAGTCCCTGAAGTTTGTCCAACCTTCTGCCTAACATCCTGTATATATCTTTGTAAGTCTAACAGCCATCGTATTTTAAGACAAGGGTTACACGATCAGTTTGGCGTCAGTTCAGTCCGTGCTCGAAAGGGACGCAGCTATATTAACATAATAGCTGCGTCCCCCTCGATCATGATTGAACTGACGCCAGACTGATGAAATACTGAGCGTGTAACCGATGTCTAAGTCATTGACTATATACATGACTGCGTATATTGCCCAAACGCTAGTAAATAAACAACATGACGTCACAACCCATTATAACGAAAATAACATTAATGGAATGGGTTATTCATGGGCATAATCATTTGGGTTAAATGTTTAGGCTTTGGATCTACCTTCTAGAGACTACTAAACCAAATAGCGCCTATCAATTTGAGTAACTAAACAAGTAAACAATTTATGGTGGTAAAATCTTTATAATCGCGAAAGTTCTTGCGTTGGCCGCGTCGCTTCCCTTCCCAGCTAGATCGCCCGCTCCCGCTAATGCCTATGTGCCCCCCCCCCAACGTCTGCCACCCCGCGGGACGGTCGCGCATTAACTAGTTGGACGATTTTCGCTCAAATACTAAGATTACGCCCATTACTATCACACGCCTATATAAAATCCCTTCCTCCCCGAACGCGTCTTAAACGCCACGACCCTTACATTAAAGAGATCATTGGATAGCATGACATTACTAACTACAGACCCTAACGCTATCTAGATCTACGTTATACATAAATAAGAATAATAAATAGCATAGGGATAGAAGGGTATAAAATTGCGCAGTCATGAGATTGCGAATGCTTTGCCAGAACTGAACCCTAAGTTGAAATGCGAGTGTCGTCTATATCGTGCAATCACAATGTTTATTTTTTATGACTATTATGACATAGAGAAGGTATACAAGCACACAGACCTCCTGATGGTAACTTTTTTGCAAGTATCTCTATACTCATGTTTATTATTCTTGGCGTATAGAGTCAGGGGGTCATTGCGCCCTACACGAGGTGATATTTTCGTCTCAGATATCCTACGCCTAACCATTCACACAGAATACATACTTAACTAGTGTCTCAGGGCCGTATTAATAAACTGATTTCGAGTTAGATGTTCGTCTTAACTCTGCTTTCTATGACTCAAGATTTACTTAGATCAGTTGTTGATACGGGCTTAAGTTTTGGTTGCCTCTTTCGCACAAGTATCGTTCGAACAGGACGGACGCTTACTTTAGCTCGCATCTCGAGTGTAGACTAAGGTTTAAGGCATCGCTTTCATATTGTAGGTTTAATGTAAAACGTTTAAAAATGGATCTAAAATACTAATGAATGCAAATAATTTACGAGTCAAGTTGAAGTTATCAGTCCAATTGAAGTCGGCGACTCACAATATTTTTACCCAAAAGCGAACTTCAATTGGACTGACCTATACCTACCATTTTAAAAGAAGTTATTTTTTACGTTTTAGAAGGCGGTTTTTTGTTTTTTAAAACATTTATTTCGTCTACATATCGATTAACGGTTGTTTCTAATATTTAATGTAACTCTTGTTTTGCCCCACAGAAAACATGAAGATAATGTTAGATCTTTCATTGGGTTGTAGCAATAAAATTGACGCATTTTAGACTGTATTAAAAATGATAGCTAGTTACTGGCGATTAAGGATATCTGCATCTTTAACCCCTCGGATGTCGGTGGCAACTGTGTCATTGCCGCACGTTCCATACTAAATCTTTGAAAGTCTGAAATCGCCGACGCTCCGGGGACTAACTATAGGTTGTATAGATTGTATATTACAGAACCGTGGGGTCCACACGGTGTTTAATACAAGTAGGTACTGTTTACTAAAGACATTCAACTATTAAAAAACGCATTGGTTCCGGTATCACGTTCCTAAACTCACAAATAAGCGTTTATTTCCACAAATTTCAATTTGTACATTAATTTAAGTTGTAAATATAACTAGATAGGAAATTTAATTGATATTATTACAAGTCACCAGTGGCAGAGCGACATAAATTTACGTTAAATTAACTAACTGGGAGCATCTTCATAGATTGAAAACACAATCGGGCCCCGGGCTCTATCATATACATCATCAGCTGAAAGACATTCACTGCTGGATATCCTCCCCCAACGATTGGTACTGTGCTGCCCAGTAGGTCAAGGAAATGTATCTATTAAACTAGCATAAGTGCCGTGAGTGTTAAAAATATGTTAGCAGCAAAATTGTTTTGTCAAGAGATTAACGCGTGTGCTTCGAATGTATACTTCTCTGTCACTCGCTCTCATTCCCTGATGCTTTCATGCTAGTCTTACCGCGATAGGCTTTAACGCCTGTACGGCACATATTTTTGACAACGTCGTGCGCTTACATATCTCTACACGAAGAACACTTAAAATTTATATTAAAACCAGCGTTCATGTATTCAAATAATTAAATTAGCAACAAGGGTGTTCTAATAGAGACAGTCGAAATCAATTAAAGTAGTGGGTCTAACGCACCGCATTCTGCGTAACTCTAATTTTGATACGTCGGCTAGCAAACAACATGCCCGCTCTATAGCAGCAAAGTGTCTCTTCTCTAACAAGTTAGGCGCTAGCCACCGTCATTTCCAAATAGAAACCAATCACACAACAACCTTAAGTAAAAAGAGCGTATCTATACTATTTATAAATGAACTGCCGAGGCACATCAAGCCTTTTGCTTCAATGAAGTATATACAATAAGTTAGGGTTGCATATGGGTTACAATAAAAGATACACCATTTTTACTAAAAGGGCATAAAAACGTGTTAGCTTGATGAGAAGGTAGTAAGTGCCGAAGCTCGTACTACAAACTTTGGCTATTTTGGAAAGATAACATATTAAGCCATAGGGTGAATAAAAAATAACATGATCGCTAGTATCTGCTGGTAGCATTGAATTACTTAATTTATTAACACTAGTAGTTTGTATCACCAAAAGTTTAAATAACAGCAGCTGGGTTGGTTTGACTCACGGGAAAATTTGATTTTATTTTTAAGCCATAAATATTTTTTCTCAATTTTAATAACTTTTCGATTTTCAATATCGGGGCCCGTTTTATTTATTTAACACATATGAAAACTACACTCCACTACCACCTAGTTTTGTGTGAACCATAGATTTATGCCCAGATATAATTTTCACGAGATCTTAATGCGTAATAAGAACTTTAGCACAAATCTATGATAAATACAAAATCGGTCCGAGACTGTACCTCCTTACAGGGACCATTTTTACACTCTACAGTCAGCCATAATACAGGTAAATCGCTCCAGCTTTGCAAACGCATATGTGTGTGTGTGATAACAATCGCAACTGGCATAGTTAGAAAGCCAAAAAAACGGGCCCCGATTAAAAAAATACACTCGCGAGCAAAGAAAACTACTACTGCTGCTGTACAGAAATATTTAATTTTATTAAGTCCAATTATTTTGTAGCAAATCAAATCAGCTGATGTAGATATTTTCGATTTGGTGAACTATTTAAAAAACATCTGTATTTTAAAAACTATTTATTCGTTTTTCCTATGGCTTTTAATTTCCATATGCGCTCTTTTGACACCAAATAAATAGGGAAACGACGATTCCGGAGCTTGGTTTTGAATCTAGAACTTTCCTTCACACCAAGAAGTTTTCAACGCAAATACAAAAGTGAATCATACCAATTACGAAAATTTTGACTTTACGGGAAAATACGAAACATAATGTCAATGTTAGGATAGGTATTTAACTAAAGGTAAACAAACCAAACCACGTGGCTCTGTTCAACAGCCAATCACAACTGTTTGGTCGAGCTTTGACGTATCAGCGTTCTGCTCCTATTGGCTGACCAACTATGTCACGTGGTTTGTTTGTTTACATTTAGTTACATACCTATCCGAACAAGGTATAGACGATTTATCCGTCAAGAGCGTTATTAATCATCTGAGTTACTGAGGCAACAGAACAACGTTGTAAGTTTCCTTATCTCCTTGGTGTCTTGGCTACACGACTCGCCCTGTCGCGAATTACTCAGTAAAGAGGGCAGTGTAATTCAAGTTATTATTTAAATGTTACCTTTGCCTCGCAGTGCGTTTGGCCCGTATATTTATTCTATAGTACTAAGCATTGGACTATTTGCGTATCTTAGCGGCGATCGCCGCGTTTTCTTTTAGGATGTTCGACTTGAGATGGTCCTTGTATTTGAGGATACCTCCCTCCCATTTCGTGACCGTCCCTTTCTCGCATATCCAGATCTCTTCTGCCACCTGAAATTGAAAAAAAACGTTTTTTTTATGGAATCTGAGAACCATAGACATTTGGAATCCTGAAATAAACAGTGTTAAGATGGTAGAACTTTGTTCAGTGTTATATATATGTATTGACAATGGCTTGTTCAAGAGTGGAGGTTATACCAATCGTCCATCAGCAGTTTAAAGTCTGCCCCGCGAACCATGAGTCTAGTGTCTAGAGAAGTCCATTTTATACCCAAAAGGTTATACAATTTTATGGTACCTTGCCGGCGTCAAAGCCGTTGATGGTAGAGATACCTAGGCTGGTTTAAGTAAAACACGGTTTCACAGATAACATTATTATAACTTCACGATTATTTTTACGGACCTACAGAGTCACCAGATTTGTATTCCCATTAAGGGGTTGCGAGTTCAAGTTGAAGAACCATGGTCTAGTTTATTGTTGCGGCCAATAAATAAAAATACTTAAACACCTACGTTAGACACATTGAAATAACAGAAACAAAATTTGTACAAAGGCGAACCTATCCCAAACCTATCCTAATCCAATTAAATATTAGCGAACGAAAGAGAAGACGCAAAGCTTTGATAGCAAGAGTATTTCGATTAATATTACAGCAGCCTTTAGTTATTTTAGCTACTAGTAGTGCACATTTTTTTTGTATTTTATGATTTTTTAACGCTGATTAGATAAAGTATAATGTAAGATAAATATTTTTTGGCATTGATTTAATATATACTAGATACACAATCAGCAGGAAAAAATGGCAAGTCAAAACTACTGCCTAATCGACTTGGGCAGTAGTTTTGCTTTTAGTCTTGTTTCGACCACAGACAGTGGCAGTTGTCAATCATGACGAAATGTGCAGTGAAAAACTGCAAAAATAATAACAAGAAAACGAAAAAAAAGGATGGAATGTCTTATTTTACATAAGTTCTATTTATTTATAAATAGATTCTTGTTAAACTTATAATGGTTTCATGATTTTTTGTAATTTATATTGTACGTACAAATGATGACTTATCACGAAACAAAAATATATGGAGTAGCTATTACTTTTAAAAATTTAATTAATCGAGTTTGTTTGTTTTGACTTATGACCAAAAAAGTGTTTATAGAGGTAATAATATTTCTTATATTTTAAAATTAAAGCTTTCCACGAAATCCTCTACGACTTGCAAAATGGGTCGCAATATTAGCACGAGATAGGCGTGATCAACTGTTCAAGCCAAATAAGTCGTCTGTTGTGTGTTTGACCCATTTTCGTACCACAGACGTATATACCACAGAGAAAGGCTTTAGTAGACTGACTAAATCTGCAATACCTGTCTTGAATGTAAGTAAATGTCACACAATAGTTTTTATATTAATCTCAAAAAATACCAACTACTATTAAAGCTTGACTTTACAATCATCAAATAAAAGTATCTGTCAGTTAAAGTGAGCACTTTCCTTTTGTTATGTAAAGAAAAGGCGAGCAAAAATTAACTATGAGATAATGTTTATCAGGCTGGTGATTGTTTTTTTATAATAATAATAATTGTAATCACTTCCACTCATTTTATAAGAGAACTTGCTAATTTTACATTATTTCTTAGTGAAATCGCATTTATAAAGCTTTTTCTAGGTGATGATTTTCTTATGAACAAATCTAATGACAAAAACAAAAACGAAGATATATATTTTTAGAGATGTATTGCTAAGTTGCATGATAATTGGAGATAAAATGCGGAAATAGTTTGGTAATTTTAGATTTCCTTTGTCACCATTCCGGGTGACAAAGGATACCTAAACTGTTAAAATTGAAATAACAACAATCGACGGGACGGGTTTTTATAGCTTGTTTTCCCTTTATTTATTTATTATTATTGTTGTATATATAGCTTAAGTTGTGTAATGCAATAAAATTTATAAAAACTCATAAGCGTTTTTTTTTTAATTTGTCATTTCGTTATAATTAATACAATATAAAAATGAGAATTGCGACTCCATTCATCCGATGTTCACTTTTGTCGTAAATATTGTGATAATGGCCGTTTCACTAAAAAGTTGCAAATACTTTGAAACGTTAGTTTGCAGATTTGACACTTGACGTCTATACTTGACGAGTATATTGAGTTCTTTTTTGCATGAATTTTTAAGGTAAAAAATAGCGATGTTAGCATGTATCTGAATACAGCTGTCAATGTCATTTGGGACAGTTTATAACAACATTTTTGTAGCGGATTGTGTATCTTGTATATATTAAATCAATGTTTTTTGGCTATTATTTTTCTCATGGCAAATCAGTGGAGACATGATACGTTCCTCTCATCTTGACTTACCTGGTTGATCAGCCTGAAGTCGTGGCTAACTAGCACCATGCCGCCGTCGAAGTCGTTGATAGCGTCGGCCAGTGCGTCGATGGTCTCCATGTCCAAATGATTGGTGGGCTCGTCCATCAGCAGCAGGTGGGGGGTTTGCCACGCCAGCCACGCGAACACGACGCGGCAACGCTGCCCGTCTGATAGCTGACGCATCGGACACACCTGACAAGACAAAATAACAGGCACTCTAAAAAAATATTTGGAAATGCTTTTAGGTTATGACGTGTGCGACGTACCAGTTAATATAATACAAAGAATGACGAAATATACTGGTGGCTATAAAACTAACGACCAAATGAAAATGGCTGACAGGTCGGCTCATTATAGCTAGGATATCTATAGATTTAGGTAGTAAACAATATTATAGTTTGTGAGATAATATCACTTCCATAAAACCCGTGGTTTTGTTAACATACGTCACTGTTTCGAGGGCTGTGTGGCCAAATTTTAGTAGGTATTTTACTGTTTTATTAAGGTCAACTCTATTAAAATCTTAAGTTTATTTAAATCTTTTAACTTAGATAATTTGTTCTTTGAACCTACACGGATAGGTGTTTCAAGTGCAACCTGTTTAGACAATATTTTTTGTAATTGCGAATGTTTGGATAAGGAAATATTTAATTGCTTTAATTCTGATCATAGTGGCCAAAAGGCTTCTTTTTTAAATGATGTTCATCAAGAACCACAGACAATAACATACAGACCCATAACCAGTAATCGTTTGGATTTATTTAAAAATAAAGTTCAGAGTAATATCTGTGGGTTATCCTTTTCACATAAGGATTCTAATAGTATTTATAATGATTTGTTCGGTGTAATTCTTCACCAGTTTAATAACAATTTCAAGATGAAAACTGTTTCTGGGTCAAAAACCAAGTTTAGTGAATGGGCTACTGTAGGCATTCATAGAAGTAGAAATAGGCTTTATGAACTATATAGAGAGAGAGAGAGGAGAACAAGAACGATGACTTCGTAGTTTACGTTAAGAATTATTCGAGGACCTTTAAGCAAGTTTGCTTAACTGCTAAGTCAAATTTCTTAAGTCTTAAACTCAAAGCTTCTGACAATAAGGTAAAAACTGTGTGGAAAATTATAAATAGAGAAACGGGTAATACAAAAACTCGCGATAATCAAATCACCCTAAACAAGGGTGACAAACAAATCACATCAAATAAAGACGTGGCCTTAGCGTTCGAAGATTTTTTCTCCACCATAGCCATTAATACCACGAAATGTCTTCAATCATCTGCGATTGGAGCTCAAAAATTACTTTGTGCTAATGTGACTAAATGTAATATAAGCTTTGATTTTACCCACGTAGATTCAGTTTCTATTATTAAGGCATTTAAATCGCTCAGTTTGAAAAAAACGGAGGATTTATGGGGAACGTCAGTTAAAGTCATCCACCATGTCATAGATATAATTGCACCTCACTTAGCTTTAATCTACAATAATTGCATTTTAGAGGGGGTCTTTCCAAATCTTATGAAATATAGTAAAGTCCTACCACTTTTTAAATCGGGCGAGAGGAGTGATTTAACGAATTTCCGACCCATTTCTATTCTACCTGTTTTAAGTAAAGTTTTTGAGAAGTTAATGTTAAAAGATATGTTAGGTCACTTCAATAGAAATAAACTGCTTAACAGTAATCAGTTCGGCTTCACCAGAGGACGATCCACAACTGATGCAGCATCTATACTCATTAAATATATATACAATATTTGGGAGACATCTTGTGATGCAATAGGAATTTTTTGTGACCTTTCCAAAGCTTTTGATTGTGTAGATCACGCGACTCTTATATTAAAATTAGAACATTATGGTCTGTCAAATAATTCTCTAAATCTTATGTCTTCATATCTTAGTGATAGAACACAAACGGTTGTTGTAAACCAAACAAAGTCCATTGGAGCGGCTGTTAAACTGGGTGTGCCACAGGGCTCTATATTAGGTCCTTTCTTATTTCTCGTTTATATAAATGACTTACCACCCGCGGTAGTTAACCTTTGCGATATTGTGCTATTTGCTGATGATACATCATTGATCTTCAAGGTAGACCGAAAATCCGTTGATTATAGTAGGTTAAACGCGACGCTAGGTAAAGTACTTAATTGGTTTACTAGTAACAATTTGCTACTTAATGCTAAGAAAACTAAATGTGTTAGGTTCGCTTTGCCTAATGTTAGACCGGTAGAATCTAGTATTTTTCTAAATGATGAGTGTTTGGAAATGGTGGATAAGGCACTTTTCTTAGGAATAACTATAGACAAAAACTTGCAATGGAGTCCCCATTTAGCAGTACTAGCAGGTAAATTAAGTTCGGCAGCTTATGCTGTTAGGAAAATTAGACAACTTACCAATGTTGAGACAGCTCGCTTAGTTTATTATAGTTATTTTCATAGTGTTATGTCGTACGGTATTCTTGTTTGGGGAAAAGCTGCTGACATACAAACTATTTTCGTGTTACAAAAAAGAGCCATTCGTTCTATATATAACCTAAACTCCCGTGATTCCTTAAGATTATTATTTAAAGAAATTAATATTTTGACAGTAGCATCACAATTTATTTATGAGAATATTATTTATGTCATTAAAAATCAAGACTCTTTTATTAAGAATTGTGACATACATAATTTGAATACAAGAAATAAGAATAAAATTGCTATTAAAAAATTTCGTGTCCGTAAGGTATATAAATCATTTGTAGGTCAATGCATTCATTTCTATAATAAATTACCTGACGAAGTTTTAAAGTTACCATTTCCAGTACTTAAAAATTACTTGAAAAAGTCGTTGATGTCTAAAGCTTACTATAGGGTCGAAGACTATCTAACAGATAAAAATGCTTGGCCTAAATTAAACACCTAAATATCTTAATAATAACCTAATCATACCAATATATAAACATTGTGTATTGTCTAGGGGACACGGTTTCTGTAGGGGAATGTATCGAAACTAATTATGTGTTGTTTTGCACCGTCATAGGTAAGTATAATTTTTAATTTTTATTTATTTCTTATATTTACTATTTATGAGTTCTTGTAGAAATTTTGAGTTTTGACACATTTTCCTGCTCAACTACGCATGATATATATAGACATATTTTTGTTACATTCATTGTTTTATATAATACTAGGTTAAGTTTTATTTTTCGTTGTATAATATCATATCATAAGAAATGTTTAAAAAACGACTGACTGTTGAGTTTCTTGCGGCGTTTCTTCTCAGCAGTGGTCTCTTGCGAAGCGCTGGTAGATTATTGACGTGTAAAAGTGCCCGTGCGGCCTACTTACTGAATAAACATCTTTTATCTTTTTTATCTTTTATCAACCTTATCACTCACTGCCGCACTCAGAGACGTCAATTAAATTTAATTCTTGTTTACTGAAGTGTTGTCTTATTCTATAGCTGTAGCAAAGAAAGTGACGGCAAAAACTTTAATCAAGCATTAAATAAAATTAACGTCTCTGAGTGCGGCAGTTAATCACTTACGCATACCTTGTATAATTAATATTAAAATATTATTATGCGGTGCCTATGCATTTAAAGAAATTGTATGCCGTAAAAGGCCTCTTTTAGCAACTTTGGGAAGATTTACTTTAAAAAATAGGTAGCATAAATGTCACGTGGTATTTTTTTTATAGTTAATGTTTTTTAGGGTTCCGTACCTCAAAAGGAAAAAAACGGAACCCTTATAAGATCACTTTGTTGTCCGTCTCTCCGTCTGTCAAGACCCTTTATCTCGGGAACCCGTAAAGGTATCGAGTTAAAATTTAAACCTTATTTATACTCAAATCTACAGTCCCTTGAAGCTGTGAAAAAATGAAACTTCTACATTTACGTAAAAAAAAGATACGGCCGTATATGTCGCAAAAACGTGTATTTCGACACTCTCGAGGGAAGTATTTCCCATTGACCTAGAACTATGAAATTTGGCAAGTAACACCGTCTTTTACTACAAGTATAGGAAAAAATCTGAAATCTGTACATTTTTAATTAAATCACAAAAAAAACAGGGTCTTTTTGCTAGGAACGGCGGCGGTGCAAATTTTGAATTGAGTTGACCGTGTCATGTGCGGAACCCTCGGTGGGCGAGTCCGACTGGCCTTGTCTGGTTTTTTTACTACACATTACCTGCTGACGTCCCGTGAGCCCGTAGCGTCCTATGATCTTCCGCATCTCCTCTCTCTCCCGCACCTCGGGGAACTGCGCCATCATGTACTCCAGCGGGGACAGTTCCAGGTCAAGTAACTCGTGCAGGTGCTGGTGGTAGCGCCCGATGCGCAAGTGGGAGTTCTTACGAATCATGCCAGTAGACGGGACGAGCTGTGGATAAGTGATATACAGTCAACACCACGGAATAGAAAAAACAGTGGAAGTGGCATGAGCTTCGCTTAGTATCAGACCTGTTGTCGCCAATACTCAAACTATCATAAAAACAACACGCCACCATGGAAAATGTTTTTGGTGCGGCTATCGTTTTTACACTCCAAAATAGCACAATAACACAAGCTTCTGGATTTATTTCCTATTTTAGAAATATCGAAATAAGCGATCGCGGCAAAAGTATGGTAGGTTATGCGGAACTCCGCATAACTATGCCACACGTTACACGCCCACTTGACACTTCTACTGTTTTTTCTGTTCTGTGGTCAACACTTAGGGCCGAGTTCACCAACCAATTTAACAGACGGTTAAGTCTTAATCAGCTGTTAGTCAGTACATTTGACAACCGTTAAACCGCTAACCGTCCGTTTAATTGTTGGTGAACACTGCACTTACTTTAACCACAGTATAAACAGTAGTTCGTCTTCAAACAAAGCCCTGCTAAGACAGAAGGCGGTATCTCAGTCAAAACTCCTGTATGAAATGCAACCTTATTATTTGCAAAAGAGGATTGAATCTGCTTTGGCTATTGAATTTGAGATACTGCCTATTGGCTTATGAGGGCAGTCAAAGGTATATCAACGGCACTCCTTAATAATTTGTAAAAGTTTCATTGCTTTTTAATTATTTTTTTATTTCAATGTAGGCTTTTTTTCATTTAGCCAAAGCAAACTATGACAGAAAAATATTTCTAATCTCTCAGTTCCATAAAGATTGATTTTTGTACTTTAATAAATACATATTAGTTACTTTAGTACTTCTACACAGATCCTGTCATATTTTAAGTAATTATGTTTTTAGCAGAAAATAACTAGTTAAAGTACTATTTTTATTATGCTGCTTTTTTACTGAACTAAGAAGAACGTTTTATGAAAGACTAGAGGACGCCCGCGACTTCGTACGCGTAGAATTAGTTTCCCGCTACTCCCCCCATTTCTTCCCGTTAGGGGTCGATTTTCGGAAAATCCTTTCTTAGTGCTCACTTACATCATGAAAGGAACCCCTGTACCAAATTTCAAGTTTCTAGGTACAGTAGTTTCGGCTGTGCGTTGATACATCGTCAGTCAGTTTAGCCTTTTATATATATAGATAAAGAACTCATTTCGAACAGTCGCCCTTATACCCAAGTCCCTATAAAATTCTAGAAGCATTTAGAAGTATCTACTCACGTCTCCATACAGCAACTTGAGTAGCGTCGACTTGCCGGCGCCGTTGGGGCCGACGAGCGCGAGGCGCGTGTCAAGATCGATCCCGAACTCGAGATTCTTGTATATCCAGGGGCTGCTATCCGTGTAGCGGAATGACACGTTCTGTGGGAGAGAAACGGAGGGGTGTTATAAGCAGAGTCCGGAATTTTCGAGACACTTTTCAATAACTATGACTACAGTTATACATAGTAATTATATCGATATAACACAGAACAGACAAAAAAATATGAAATTAGAGGTAAACAAAGGAGGTCTTATCGATAAAAAGCGATCTCTTCCAGAAAACTTTTGGTAAGGTTAAAATTTGAAATTGACATTATATGCAATTAAATTTAAAAGTTACTTGGAAAACAATATTATTCCACAATTAATCAGTTCGCAACTTTTTCAATGTCATGTTCAAAATTTGTGTTAATGCTAATAAATTGAAAATGCCATTTTCGAACAAACAAAGTTAAACTTTATTGTCTTGACAAAAAACTGGCTGTGTGTAGTACGGTGTGTATGTATGTATGTAAACTCTTTATTTCACATAAACAATTACAGGACATGTTTGCATCAATATAGATATGTACATAGGCGAATAGGTGTGCCTGAGAAAGCCAGTTTAATCGGGATGGTTCTAGGCTAGGTAATATAAAAATATTTTTAAGAAATATCAGCTGTGAAAGTAATAAAGAATTTTAGTTTTGTTACCTGCACCATAATGACCGGCGGCGGCACCTTCCCGCACGAGGGGAAGTAGAAGTTTAGGATCTTATCGTCGGTGACCTTCTCGGTTAGCCCCTGGGCCACCATCTTTGCCAAGGTCTTCTCCTTGGACTGGGCTTGCCGAGCGAGCTTGGCCGAGCCGTGACCGAAGCGCGCTATGTAGTTCTGTTGATATTAAGTATTGGTGATGACTACGGTTAGGTGTTTTGGTGGCAAACCGTGGTTTTAGGATCCATGGAGTCGCTGTTTCCTGATTATTATAATTACTACCTTGATTTTGAACTTCAGTATTGTCATATTTCAAAACTCAATCTTTCATTGAAGCGCTAAACGAGTTTAAATTAATTTTGGTACGGAGGATATCTCCGCTGTGAATCGTAAAAAACAAACAAATATTAGTAGGTATGGAACTGAACTAAAAATTTAATCCTAAAAGCCAAAATCAAAATGATATATGTAATAATAATTAGAAACTAGCGACTCCATGGATTCTAGAAACATGTTTTACCACCGAAATCCTAACCCTAGTGATGACTAATAACTAAATTGGCGGCGTCAATGTAAACAAACGCATTCTACATGGGATTAAATGGGATTATTAATTTAAATAATGCCTATGACATTGTCGAGTATTAGTCGACATATTAGTTAACATTGGAAAGGGTTTTTTTTTGTAATTATTATAAAAACTAACCTTACCTAACTTGAGTAATCTGCACAATAGATGTTTATTAAATCCTGTAATTTCAGCCTAAAGGATGTTAGGCGAAAACATTTTAGCCCAAACAATCGTTAGGACAAACAATCATTAGGCTAAGTTCAGATGAAAGCACGATTCAGCTGTTCAGATGACGGCGGCTTGCACGCGGCAGTCTAGCGTGAACATTCAGAAAGAATGGTATTGTTATGACGTCAGACGCCATTACTGTCAAGTAAATAAGAGCTATCAAAACGGTGACAATACAGATCACAAACGATATTGTTTTGACCGTGTTGAATAGAGGCCCTGGTCGGTACAGGATTGTACAACTTAAACCGCGCACGATGACGCGCGGTTCAAGAACTTGCCACCAGTGCATGGCGGTACGCGAGATCATGTACACAACTACACGAGCCAACCGCGCGTTGACGCGCTTTCATATGTACTTAGCTTTAGGCGATGCGACAAGCTCCCGGTCTACTATACCTTCATATGCGCGATCTGGTCCTGCTCCCAGTTGTACTGCTTCATCTGATTCTCGAGCAGCTCGCACCGGGTCCGCACGAACGCCTCATAGTTGCCCGTGTAGTACTTCAGCCGCCGCTTGTCCATGTGCACTATGTTGGTGCACACGCCGTTCAGGAAGTCTTGGGAGTGCGATATTAGCACCAGGATGCGTTTGTAGCTGGAAGGAAATACGGTGTAAGGGTGCGGCTACACTGAGGCGGAGACGAGCGGAGCGGAGCGGAGCTGTGCCAATATTAACCAATAGATGGCGGTCACGTCGAGCGCGCCTTGTGCACGTTAGTGTAGATTCTATTGGTTAATATTGGCACAGCTCCGCTCCACTCCGCTCATCTCCGCGTCAGTGGAGCCGCACCCTTATAGATACTGCCGTGATACCAAAGGCTGACTGCATAGTAATAGTACAAGCGTTTTAAATTTAATGTGGTTAACAATAGAGTATATAATGCTTCGACTACTAAATTGGAGTTAGCTGCCTTCTTTGGCTTCGTCAGGATAGAATGACTGAAAATCAACGCTGCGGGTATCTGACACCTCAGCATTTTGCTTAGTCAATGTCCGTTTTAGACACAGAATACATAGTTACTCCTGTTGCCTTCATTGTTTTATTTTATTTATGCACATTTGTGTCTTATGGTTAGTGAATAAAATGCCTATATTTATTTTCTATAGATAGCGATAAAGAAGAAATTAATTTACTCGTCGCCAAAAAGAAATAATTTGTTCCAACGGTGGCTGATAGTTTGGCTTATGAACTACCAGATAAGAGTAATTTCGATCTTTATGTTTACCAATACATAATACGCTTGGGAGCAAAGAAATCGAGCCACTTAGTACTGAACTTTCATAGAAAGTGACTCGATTTCTTTGCTCCCAAGTATAGTAAGTAATAACACATTTCTAAAACTCCTGGTTTTTGATACTCTGCATCAGGTTGTCGAGGGCTACGTATGATGTTTAAAGTCACCGCAAACTAAGGCACATAGCGATTTACGGTGTTAATTAATTTCGATCTTATTTGAACACGTCTAAGAACGATGATGTTTTGGCAGTTTATCTGCGCTACGCTGTATGTGCGATGGCCTTAACAGTCTGTCGTTCCATATTAACCGATCAGTTCATCGTATAAGAACACCTAGACTCTTTCACAGGGTTCATACATTCCTTCTCAGATTTTAAACTGTCAGGCCGCCTGACTTGGGAACTGCAGGCAAAGTGAAATAATAAAGAAGGTCCCTATACAAAAATCTTTTTTTTAACATTTTTATTTTTGTTTTATCGTAAGAACGGTAAACCATACAAGCGTCAAATTTGGTATGATCATAGGACAAACCCTGAAGAAAAACCACAAATACTAAAAATGGTCAAGCGTGAGTTGGGCTCGCACCGATTCGACTCGAAATCGAATTCAAATCGGCATATAATACCTACTGTACGGCGGTACGTAACCTTCGGTGCGCGAGTTCGACTCGCACTTGACGTTTTATAATTATCTGAGCATGAGTCCGGTGCATACTACTACTAAAGTCCCCGTCAATAGAATTTGCGAACTATGTAGGTACTTAAACAAATTAGAACTGTTTGACACATAACCTCAAATATTCACCAAGCGTGTTTTTAATAAAAATAACGTATAATGAATAGTTATTTCATCTTAAACTTAATATTAGAATAATGATGTAGTGTATAAATCGTTTCAAAGACCTCACTTGATCTTTAAAAGTACGTGATTATCCAGTAATCATCGTGAATTGGTTCGTTTGGTTTTGTTTTGTTTACATAGTTCGCAAATTCTATTGACGGCGACTTTACTACTACTACTGGTGGGTACTAACTGTTTGAGCTCCTCCTCAAGCCACACGCAGGCGTCCAGGTCGAGATGGTTCGTCGGCTCGTCGAGCAGCAGCAGGTGCGGCTTGACGTAGAGCGCGCGCGCGAGCGCTATACGCATGCGCCAACCTGTTAACAAACATGTGTTGACAGGTTGTTTCGTGTTTGAAGGTGCTGGCTGCGAATATTTCGTTCATTGAATATAAAACGGACACATTCTAAAATCAGTCCGTGTTGCATTTTAAAATTAGAAGCTGTTCGTTTAAGATTTTGGAATGTGTCCGTTTTGTATTCAATGAGGGGTTATTCCCATCTTCCAACCTATCCAACCCAGGTATATGGAAATTTTGCCATATACCTGGGTTGGATAGGTTGGAAGATGGGAATAACCCTCAATGAGCGATTTGTCTGTGGTTATATTCTAGATGTGTTTCAAGTGACACGGTTTTATATTTGATTCTCATACTGTCGTTATATAAACATGTAACCAATTTTCTCTAAACAAATAATTACATCCCCGTCCCGGGTCCCATGTGGTTGCCGGGTTAGAATAGTGCCACTCCATGTCTTCCCGTGGATGTCGTAAGCGGCGACTAAGGGAATAAATATATCAGGGGACATTACACAGTTATTAATTTATAATTTTGACAATTATACTGCAAGTACAAAGTTGGTATTGACGAAATATGTAGACACTTTCATTTCGACATTCTTGCAAACAAAAATCCTTGTATAACCTTATATATATTTCAATTAATATCATGTCCAGGAAATATTCAGTGCAAAAATACGAATCCCGGAATCCCGGGTCTTATCCATATTATTTATAATGTTTGAGGTCATTCACCCGAAATTGCACTACCTATTCCGATCACTGCTCATTTCTATTTCTTAAAAGAATGTGGCTAAATGAATGAATTTTACTATTTGCTGTTTTATAATACCACTCGTTTTTAGGTAAGTTTGTTAGTTGGTGTAAGTATATATTGTATCTATATTATTATTGTATTTATATATTAGTTTATTTATATACTTAATATATATTTAATGTTATGTAATTGCGTTGTATGTATAAAGTAAAAGTATTTTTAATGCTTAAACTTGTTTTTTGCCATCCTCGTGCGTTTTCCTCACCCAGTCATTACAAGGTTAGCTGGAAGAGATCCCTTAAAGGGATAAGTTCGCCTTTGTACATAGTTCATATTCTTATAAGTGTTTATTTGTTATACGATTTCTTTTTGTGCAATAAAGAGTTTACTTACTTACTTACTTACTTACTTCTATCCACATCATCGTTGTGTTATTGTTTCTAAAATATTTACCTCCAGAAAAATCTTTGGTGGCTTGCTGCTGCATTTGTTTGGTGAACCCCAGCCCGTGCAGAATGTTGGCCGCGCGCGCCTCGGCCGTGTCGGCGCTGAGGTCGTCGAGACGGTCATACACGTCCATCAGTTGCTCTTGAGCATCTGTGAGGGGGGGGGGGGAGATCGTTTTAGTCAGGGTGACACTTGACATCCAATATACTAAAGTAGAGTTTTAATTCGAGAGACCGGAGGGTTTATTGCCTAACGAACTCGCAATTACAATCGTTTCCATTTACACAGTCCCAAGGAGTCTGCTTACAAAATGAAAACAATTGTTCCAGTTTGAACTAATATACTCTTTGTCACTTTCTGTCTAATTCATGTCACAATAGCATATTTTGCGCATACTTTATAGAGTCCGACCAACAAGTGGCGACTCAAAAAAAAAGGCGGCAAATTCAAAATATCACTAGCTGGTTACACGAAATGCAAAGCGACTGGACCGTTTCATAGGTATTTGTTTTGCCATATGACGAATTTGAGAAAGATGATTGTGTCACCACTACTGTTCTGTTCTAGTCGCGCCGTTACTTATTTGACAACTGTCGAGGTATATTTGAGGTTATATTTTGTATTGCGTTGACGGCTATCAAATCGGACCTCCTAGGGATTGACCGTAAATGAGTGTACTTACCCTAAGGCCTGGTTCCCACTATGCCGGACTGGCAATTTTGCCGGATCCGGTAAGGGTAGTGGCTGTACAATTTATATGAAGTTGTTCACATTATGCCGTGTGAACAGCGTCATAAGTCATAAGCCACTAGCCTTACCGGCATCCGGCAAAATTGCCGGTCCGTCGTAGTGGGAACGGGGCCTAAATGACCATCTTACCGTCATCCTCGCAGTGCGCCAACTCCTCGGCCAGCTTCTCCAGCTTGACGCGCTCCTCGTCGACCTCCATGACGCACTGGAGCGCGCTCTTGTCCGAGGCCGGCATCTCGCGCGTCAGGTGGAAGATGTCGATGTGCTCCGGGATGGGGACTTCGCGACGACCCAGCGCGGAGAGAAGGGATGACTTGCCTGCAACGACAATAATTATTAAAATATATTCAGATCTTGACCTGGGGGCCTAATATGACTGCGTTTATCGTGTGACAAAATGTGGATAAAGCATCCGTCACTTTTAGACACGTATTTGTATGAGAGTGACGGATGCTTCATCCATATTTTGACACGGGATAAACGCAACCATGCTAGGCCGGCTGGTCTGCTCCAACGTGGTTTTAACGTCTAGTTTTAACCATTTGAACGCCACAGACGGCTCTGGCCGTCAAATGAAAGTCTTGCCACTGACGAAGTCGCTGACAGAAAATAAATAAATTATTGAGGGGAACAGTGGAACGAATTGACTCAGTCGAAAACTAAGTTTTCAACACAGGCAGTTTTCAATAGTTAAAAAGAAATACATTTATTTATTCACTACACCGATGACATACAAATAGACACAAATAAAAGAAATCAATAAATGTGACAGGAACAGCATTTATCACGTAGTTATTCTCAATCTTCGCTTTTTTGTGTAACACTAGTGACAAATGGATGGATCAACTTTTTGTTGTTATTCTGTCGCGTAAGCCAGGAGACAACAGTGATAAGTTTCTTAGAAAAATGGTTTTAATAAACACTACTAATACGATTGCAAGAAAAACCATAAAAGAATGGGATTGTAATTGCCACTAAAACAGATGTTTGCTGGATTTATAATACGATAAAATCGTGGTTTTAAAGACCCAGGAGACGTCACCATGGCAACGAGGTACAAAGAAAAGTTGATTGACCCAAATATACTGTCAGTTGGCAAATGCAAGTATGATGGAAAATAGCCAGCTATAAAAAAAGAGGCTACTGTAACAGAATAAAATAAATATTCAAGTGGGGCACCCATACGACAAACGTGTATTTTTTCCGTTTTTTGCTCGTTATTAATAACGACAACTGGTATAGTGTTAAGGACTAAAATTAAGGAACTTTAACTTTGTCAGTTTTGTGACGAGAATTAGCTATACATTGACGGCCGACCCAGAAATCAAAAGCAAACAATAAAGAAGGAAATTACATACAATCATACATAAACTCACGCCTTCATTCCCAGAGTGTGGTAGGCAGAGCCACAAACTCACCAACAACTCCAAAAACTTGTTGATAATTCTGTGACCACATTTTGCACAACCAGGCTAAGATGTTATCCAGTGTATTAGTGACAGGTTGCAAACCCATCGCCTAACAGCACTACACTGCCTTAAGTCCCTTAGTCGTCTCTTACGACATCCACGGGAAGACATGGAGTGGCAACATTCTAAACCCGGCACCACACGGGCTCAAGAAGGAAATTAATAAAAATAATACAATTGTATCATAATATTCATAATGTTGACAAGGGTGACTTCGTACCGTAGAAATTGGCGTATAATATAACAGTAACTTACCAGCAACACCACGGGCCCGATTTAAAGCTCCATACTATCCTAATATCACAGTTTTCTAACACTACTACTCACTAATGACTAGACTAATGACTAGATTCGATTGCCATTTGTACTATATCGGCTCCGTTTCGAAGAACTTTGTGGCGTGACGCCAAGTGAAGCCATTGTATTTTTCTAGAAAAATTGTATTGAATTGTCGAAGAAATTTTGAACTTTGCTCGATTACACGAGCTATCAAATTTTGTCGAAGGCATCGTATAAACGCCACAGTATTTTGTGCTACTGTATATCAAAAGCGGAAATTCTATTATAATTCAACCCTAAGGTTCGTAGCTACTGTTTAAAATTAGACATCAAGGCAGGCTGGTAGACCAAGCATACAAAAAAATTTACTAACTCCAATCATGTTTGTAACAATTCATAGACTCTTAGCACCAAAATGGACTTTAATTGTTAAGGTATAAATGAACTTTGTAACAGTCATCTCAAGTCACGAGGTCCAAGTAAAAAAATGAAAATCATTAATATCTGCCGCAACGTTCCAAGTGCGTGACTGTAAAATCTGAACCCGCAAGCAAAGGATAACAGCTCGTATTTTCTATACAAAATCGTCCTTGCGCATAATAAATAACAGAAGTCGGTTAAAAGTCGTTGCTTATAAAAAAAACCGCGAAAAAAACTTTAAAGTAATCAGTTGATTGATTGAAAATAATGCAAAAAAAACTGTAAGCTTCACTGGTATTCTACCACTTCTGCAGTACGCATAGTACTACAAAAAAAAACAACAAAAATTACGTTCGACAAACTTTTCTCTTTCAAAAACACCGCTCGCTACACTCGGCGTCACGCCACAAAGCACTCTCGAACACTGAAGCTAACATCAGAAGAGAGCCCTTTAAATTACCCGCAAACGAATATCAAATCAACCCATACCATATAAAGTAATAAGGGACTTTAAATCTCTAGATTAGAGTTCAAAAATCACTATTGCATGACCAACTCGTACCATGAATTTACTTAGCACAGATACATGCGTTCCTGTTGAAAAACATTGCAAAGCAGTCATACACATTAATATCATATGCCTTATTCAATACATCTCGCGTGGCGTGTTAAATATGGAATTGTTTTTACGATTGCTATACGTATTTCATCCCTGACGCAAGCCCTGGTTACATAAAATATTTGAAGCACAAACACATTATGTATTGATTAATACCGTACATCATAAAATTCATAAAGATTAGTTAAGTTTACAGAGCAGTGTCTCAATCATTGAAAATGTATCGCTCTTACAGCCTGGGCGCGTATTATAGTCACCTTTATCGCAGTGGATCAAGCATCCGTCTCGCACTTATATACTGGTCAGAAAGTGACAGATGTGAACACGACCATAATAGGCCTGCTTGACACGATTTAAACAAAAAAGTACATAATAGAGATGTATAAAGCATGCCGCGAGTCGCTGCGGCGGCAATGACGCGTTTCCATGCATGCATTTGTTCATGACGCCCGCCGAGTAGTCATAGCCAAGCCGCAATACAACTCAAAAAATGCATGCAAACCATGACATTGCCTTAATTGTAATTCATTAGATACTCATAGTTATATTATAGTATTTATAATATAGGTAGTTTCATAATTATTGCCTACGATTGTGTAAGTGCTGTCTTAGGCACCTTTCCACCGGCTAGGTAGCGATTAGCTTTAGACTGTTTTCCACTAGAAATAATGGTAATAGCTAGTATGTAACTAGTTATCTGAAGAAAAAAAAAGGTCAAGTGCGAGTTGGACTTAGCCGAGTAATATACATACTGACTATACGAGCATAACCGATTAAACCAGATTTGCATTACACGGCCAAAATACGAGGATCACCAATCCCTTGTTGCGACTCGATCTAACCCATTGTAAGGCTCGTATGGAATCGAAAAGCTTAATCACAATAACAATCTAGTTAGAATCAATCAATGCATTTAAGAGTGCAAGGAGAATGCTATGAATGATGAGACTGATGAGTATTCGTCATTGAACTTTGGTTTAGGACATAGAATGCCGCAATCAAACAAATGCATTTGGGTGGATCAACTTTGTTGTTGTTTTTCTGTCCCGTAAGCCAGGAGACAACAGTGAGTTTCGTAGAAAAAATGTTATAATATTTACTTCTAGAACACTCAGAAGAAAAGCCATAATGGGTTTATAATTGCCAATAAAACTGGTTTTTAGTGGACTTATAACCTTTAAAATCATAGTTTTAAAGAGTGACCCAGGAGACGTCATCATGGCAACGAACTACAACAAAAAGTTGATTGACCCATTTGATTCTGACACACTAACTTGTCAACGAAATGAAATAATTTGTTGGATAAATTGGCGGTTTTCACTTCGGTAATATGGAATGAATCAGGTAGCCCTGTGACTTTATATAACACGTTTAGTCATCTTGCTTTCTTCTATATCGTAACAACATTGCTGACGTTAAGTACTTGTATACTGGCAAGTGAACAAGAGCTATCATAATATCACCCTTTTATTATAAACAAGATGGGTTATACCAAAGTGGAATAGAGACTAGAGGGCTTATTGTCTAACGCACTCGGAATCGCAACCGGCTTCGTGGCGCAATTGTTTTTATTTTGTATGCAGATTCGCCACCGTACCTACTGTCAAACTGAAAACGATTGCGATTGCGAGTGCGTTAGGTTATAAGCATGCTGGTCTTGTTTGCCTTGTCTATGTCTTAAAGAAACCCACCCCACCCCTTTAATTAACGATGTATTATAAATTTATTAATGGTAAATAAATTAAAGAGCCCTACACTCGGCATTGGGTGCCAACAGGCTAAATAAGAAGAAGAATAGTAAATAAATTTTTGTGTACAATTTTAGTAATCTTACACATATTGAACCTAGTTCCGAACTAAGCTCTAGCTAGTCTATATACAATAAAACTATGAAAATCCTATCAAACCCGGGAGGACCGCTAGTTTTAGAGCTCGTTCCCACTATGTCGTGTGTCGGATTCCGATTTTAATCGGGTGTCGGCGCCTCTGTTCCCATATACGGGAGTGACAAAACAGCCGGATCCGACACAAAATCGTTGTCGGTCGAGTGTGAATAGCTTCATGATAAAACGTTCTGCCACTGGAACGACCGATTAAAAATCCACCGACTCACGACATAGTGGGAACGAGGTCTTATAGGTACAGTCAACCAATTTGATTCCTAGGCCACTATTGACTTTGTCAATGTGACGTTGTAAACCAAATCATAAGAAGTCAACGGTTGGTTGTCAACGTCACTTTAACATAGTCCAAAGTGGCCTAGAAATCAAATTGGTTGACTGTACAGTTGCAACCAAGTTAACTACACCGTCAATTGGCTAGATGACTGACAGGTCAAATCAGTTATAGTACCACGCGCTAAGGACAAGCCGTAGTAATTTTTTACACTTTGACTTGTCCTTATTTTTTGTAAAAGTACTCTTAATTATAGCTACAAGACAAACGAACAAGTAAACTTAACGACGTAAAAAACAGGGATAACATAAGAAAAATTAACTGACTCTCCGTACCATATGAAAAGTCGTTCTAAATGTTTTGCAGTTAAATTGCGTCTCCTTGCAGGATTATCCATTCTAAAAGTGAATAGCTTCTTTCCACTTGGACGTACGTAATTTGTGCGTACCTAAAATTTTTGTGGTAATAATTCCCATCATCCATGCATTAAGAATGTTAATGTAACGCACCGTCGCAAATTCCTCATTATTTTTCAATAATCTTGTTTGATACCTCGCTTTGTATATTATCTACAACTGAAATAGATCCTAAAAGGTCTGGTGATTGTTTCCATTTTCGTTATGCCGCCATCAGAAAGTAAATACAAATTTCTTATACAATAAAAAATTGTGACTTAAATACGACAACATTGCGAAGTATACATATATGAAGTATCAGAAGTCAAATCTGTGTAGTATAATTTTGTATAAAATACCAAGCCGTGATTTCACGCCTTGGTACTATTAAATGCTCTTTAGTATTTGTTAATTTAAAAATCTTAGGTTGTTAATCTTTTTACGATAATCTTATTTTGTAGTTTATGTTAATTAATTTATCTTTACTGCAAACATCATCCCAATCTCTAATATAAATCGTATAAAATAAAGTCTCAATCTGCGTGTGTTTGGCCGCTTACTCCCTCTAAACTACACAACAGATTTTGATGCGAATTTCACTATCATTTAGGCTGCGGCTCCACTGAGGCGGAGACGAGCGGAGCTGAGTGGAGCAGAGCTGTGAAAAGATCTAAGTGATTCCACTCAGGCGGAGACGAGCGGAGCTGAGTGGAGTGATGCAGTTACGTCTCCTCTCCGCTCCGCTCGTCCCCGCTTGACTGTTTCCACTGAAGCGGAGCGGGGACGAGATGTGGATTTCAACTAATATGATTGGTCGATTCCTATACGTCTCCTCTCCGCTCCGCTCATCTCCGCTTGACTGTTTCCATTGACGCGGAGTGGAGACGAGATGTGGATTTCAACTAATATGATCGGTCTACCTACCTACCTACCCTACACGTCTCTCCGCTCCGCTCGTCTCCGCCTCAGTGGAGCCGCACACTCATAGGATTTGTTCCGGAAGGTTTTAATGTATAATTAATACATTCTGCTTTATAATGTGGCTCGCTAGTATAAAATAAAACACTCGTTAAACGTACCACATCCGTTAAGGCCTACAAGCCCGTACCGGCGTCCACAATTCAACTCGAGCAGCGTATCTTGGAGCAGCTCACTCCCATAGAAGGTGATGGAGAAATTGGCGATCTTGATGTCCCGGGACCGAGGGTGCACCGCCTGGGAACCGGTGCAGGAGCGAGCCTCGGAGTTCATCTTGGCCTCCTCTTCGAGTTTTAGACATAGTGCCTCTGGAACAAATAGAAAAAGTTTCTGTCAAATTTAAGAAACAAATTGTAATTTTTTGTCATAATCTGTGGAAACGCACAGAGAGCGGAGGCTTTTGCACCGGCTAGGCGAAACAAAAATTGACAAGAGTGAATTTCGAAAAAAAAAACATTATAATCATGTATGGATAATTTTTGACTGCCCACTTATTTCGCTGCTGAGTGGACTGTACGTAGTTAAGGGCTCAATTAAAAAACGTATTTTTTATGCTTTGTATATAGATATGAATGCAAGACTAATTTATGTTATGAAGCGTAAAAAGTTAACGTGTCAAATTTAAGCCTCAGTCGTCTATGTTGTAGTAAAATGTCCATTGACACAAATTGACCAACAAGCGAAATGTCCGTTATGTAAATTGACCATTTTGTGAAGATGCCTAAATCGTAAAAAGCACTATTAGCATATAGTCCAATTTTTACCAGCTCTAGAGATTCCCAATTCTACAGATTCCCAGCTCTACAGATTCCCAATTCTACAGATTTTCAGCTCTAAAGATTCCCAATTCTACAGATACCCAATTCCAATTCCCAATTTTACAGATACGCAATTCAACAGATTCCCAATTCTACAGATTCGCAATTCAACAGGTTCCCAACTTGACATATTCCTAACTGTACATACAGATACACGTAAAACAATTAATAAATTTATTTAAATAATAGTTTAGATTCGTTAATATTGGCACCGCTCCGCTCCACTCCGCTCATCTCCGCCTCAGTGGAGCCGCACCCTTAGTAATAGGATCCCGCTGGCACCCTTTGGGTACACACACAACCCTAAATAAGAATCAACCGCTACTTAAAATGCATCTTAAGCATCTAACACCTTAAACATTTAAGTTTTATCAATCACTGCCTTTTTTATATCAACATCTTGCATTCACTGCTTCCAAATCATTAGAGAAAGTGGTCACGCTTCACAGCAGAGAATGTTACAAAATCAAGACTGTCGCAAATTCGATACGCCGCGCCGGTTGAAGATATTTTGTTAGTTCGGTAAAGCCACAACATGATTAAATGAACTTAAATACGACTGGAGACTAGGTCTGTACGGTCGGCGTTATGAGCAGACCCCGTTATCCACGTAGCAAATTGGTGCCACGTATGAAATGTATTTAATACACGACATTCAAAATAGATAATTTAAATTTGTTCTAAATTAATATAAGTAAGAATACGTCTTCTACTGGAAAAATCCACTTTTTAGGCAAGAAAACGATCTCCCCACTACATGGTAAAAAAAACATATTTTTGTAACTTAGCATTAAATTCATTCTGTTGCTTTACAAACAAACCAATTATGAGTAATAATACTAATAATTAATTACTAGCCTTATAAACTTTGACATTTATAGGGAACTTAAAGCAATTATTATTTTCTTTCTTGATTTTAAATAGTTTTTAAATGAAAATTTAAGTGAAAATTTAAAAGAAAATTTAACAAATGTAAGTGAGTATGCACTGTTACACCACATACATGGAATAACATATTCAGTATTCTAGTAGAATAATAGATTATTCACAATATACAATCCCAGCTGAATAAAACATTGGTACCCAATATTTTCAACAACAAACAACACATCTGCTGAAAACATAACATGCAATAGAAAGTAGCATAGAGGTATTCCATCTTGGTCCAACGCATTTAAAATCTTAAAATTGCAGTCTTGAGATTTTAGTCATAAAAATTCAAATGAGTTGCTTAACTTCAAACTCGGATAATTATATTCTTGAAATTTGGTATACGCATTTAAAACTTAACTTGTTTGAAAAAAGACGCAAGTTTCGTTGTCCTTTTGCATGGACTTATCCGAGTTTAAAGTTAAGTGACTCAAATGTCTTTGGGTCTCAGATGCCACTTACGAAGCTACAAGTTACAAATTACAAGCGGAACTCTCTTTTTAGCAAAAGGAGTTAGAAAGAGACTTCCGCTTGTAATTTGTAACTTGTAGCTTTGTGAAACGGGCCTCAGGTGTCCTAAATGGTGGAGTGCCTTTTACATCCAATAAAAAAAACCATTTCAAATGCAAGTGTCAGTTTATTTCTTTGTTTTTTTCAGTCTTTGCGATTCATCAAGCATCGCGGATTATTGAAGAGTTTGGTAGAGTTCGCAAGGAAATAGCGATAAATAAGACTTCTGGATGGACGGACAATACACAATCTAATAGTTAAGGCTCCGGCACACCAAACGCGTGGCAGCAGCGTCGCGTGGCGTAAGCAGCGCGGCACCCGGCACACCGCAGGCGCGCGGCGTTTTCAACGCGTGCGCACGCTGCTAAAGCGCGTCTGGACCGAGTTGTCCAGGGCAGCAGCCAGCGGCGCGTAACAGTTTCAACGCGTGCACGCGGCTGGCACGCGTTACTTTTTGATTTGCCGGGTTCCATTTGTTTTGTTGTTTTACAACTCGCACGTGTACGCGTTCAAAGCGCGATGCTGCAGCCACGCGTTTGGTGTGCCCGAACCTTAAGTGTATAAACCTTCTAGTGACAAAAAGATGTCATTACACTCATTACTGTAGATAATAATTATGTCCAATGTTTCATTCAATACTTAACCCTTTGAACACCCTATGTGAAAATGGTGCATTTTTGCCCTACCTATGTAAACACATCCGCGCCAATTGGGATAGATAAAAAAAAATAACTTATGGATTTTACATTCTAATTCTAAACAATACCTAATTTTAAGTGACCTATTTCATTAATTTTGTAATTGACACAACAGTTTTTTTAAATATCTTTATTTATTTAATAGACATTTCATGGATGACATGATTATTTTAAATTTGGGATGGCATTTTCTAATAAATTACAACAATAAAATGTATTAAAACATACTATTTCAAGCGGTTTTCGCCTAATCCGTAAGGTACACCTAGGAGGGCTTCAAGCCAAAAACGAAAGTCAAACAAAGGTTAAATATACTTTTGTCGAAATATCCGAAATAAATAAATATTTCAAAAAATTAATAATGCAAAACGGCTTTAAAACCCTATTCCTCGAAATGGTTTTTGAATTAGAGTAATTGTATAAATATAAACAATCCCAATTGTAAATCTTAAAAAATCTCCTAGGGTTGGGTTGGGTTAAAAGTAAAAAAGTTAAAGCATTGAAAATTCTAGACAACTAGTTTCAAGCTGAAAAATAACGATTTTTTTTTTCTTAATTAATGGCTTTCACTCTTTGTTTTAACAAGGTGTATTTCGCCAGTATCGAGTTTTAGACAATTGCCATGGACTTATTAGAGAAACAAGTCCATGGATATCACACGCGAGGACAATTGTTCGGTTAAAGAGATTTACTCTGGTGGACTAAACAGAAGCACATGGGGTTAGCTCCACGCTATAATGGATTGTTGATAATGATAATGATAATATTAGACATAGACCCAAAATGTCCTTAAAAAATAAGAACAGTGTCACCATCATCATTCAGTGCCAATGATCCAACAATGGGGTACAGATTTTCATTAAATAGCCAAAAATGCTGCTGGGTTAATAAATCCTTTTTCGTTGCACTGAAATTCTCCATATTGTAACTATAGTATTTTTTTCTTTAAGTAGTAATGTTGTTTTAATCTAAATAAATGTTTATTTTACTTGACTCAGTAAAGTATTGTCAAACATCATCAAACTAAATATAATATTAGTTACTTCCTGCAAAAACAGCCACTCTGTCACATTTCCTGGGGACAAATTTAAATGCAACGAAAAAGATTTTAACTTTTAGGGATTATGATACAATAGGCTTTTTAATTTTAGGTGTTCTGATACATACCCATTTTAATTAATAGGACATATGCCATAACTTCAGTGTGCAAAAAATAAAACACCTATCTAACAAATTCCAAAAGCATTGACTAGCTTGTGTGATCAATGCTAGGAACCCTACATGGAAGAAGGTAAACCGAATTTCGACAAGAATGTTGAACAGTATGTGACGACATTGGTTCGAAATTTTCCATTAACACATGACAGTCCAAGTGGTCTCCTAATGCGGTGCCCAGACAACTAACGTGTCGGTAGCGTGGTGTAAACGCGTGGTTACCTTCTGCTGTGAGTTCCCGCTCCTCCTTGGCCACCCCGTTGGTCGCTGTTCCATTTTCCTCAGCAGTCGTCACTCGAGTCACAGGCTTCTTATTCCGACTGCTCGCCTGCTCCTTTTTCTTTTGTTGTGCCCTTTTCTTAGCGTCTGAAGGCATCTTGCTCGGTACCTAGGCCAGAAAGCAAAACAAAAAACTCAGTCAATGCGTCACCACCGCGCGAGCCTAGGCAGAAATCGTAAAAACGTTAACAATTTCACTGCACTCGACATCAAACGTAACACTTCACAGCGTTGCCAAACGATTCTAAACACTTGTTTGTTGCATACGGACTTGCAATTTCACTGTTCATTACTTGGCAATGAATTTATAGTCGAATAGTGTAAAAATTGTGGTATTACCCAAAATTATTCTATAAGGTGATTGGCAAGTCGTCCGCGTCTACACGTGCTGGTATGAAAAGGAAGAACAGGGACATTGAAAGATGAGAGGTAATACCAGTGTGTACATAAAAATCTACTAATTACAATAATGTCATAATCGCAGCTGATTTCTTTTTGGAGTTTCCATGTTGGTGCACCTAGTTTTATAAAGATTCTCGTATTGTTTTAGATAGCGAAAGTTAAAAAAATGTAACAATAAATAATTTAGTGATTTATTAACAAAAAATAAAAGTCCCGCGTGTTCAGATTAAAGAGAGTATATTTTTAATATCGAATATCGAATTACTTGACAAGATAAAATTAGATTTAGATAGACCTAGAAAGACAGTTGAATCACAACTCAGCGCTTTTGTCATTTCGTATGAATTTTAGGTTTAAAATACTAGAAAGATTCCACAACAATGAAAAATAATGTGTACATAAAATACCGATTATTGCCATCATTTTGCACAGAAAAAACCTTCGGCTTCCTCAAAAAGGGGACTGAATTAAAGCCTGCTAAAAGCGACCATACAACTCTTGTTTCAATTCTATAATAATTGCTTTGCAAAAAGGGTTATTTGATGACTAGGTTTACCAAACAATTCGGGTGCTGTTTGCAGTAAAATTGGTAACATGATTTTATTTTCACCCAGAAAGGAGTCACCCGTCACCACGCCAAACTATTATTTTATTTAGACAATTAGTTGATTTAACTATTGTCAACCGATCTATATTTGAAACGCTAATAGTGTAGTTTAAAAATCAACAAAATTAATACCTATAAAGTTTTCTTGACTTTAAAAATGGTAGAAATCTGAAAAAGGTTGGCTACACTGGCAATTAAGAGTATTTACGAATTTAAAAAAAGCCTTTTTGTGATACAATAATTTTCAGACAAACTATGAAATATTAAAAATACCTAAAAAAAACACGAACTTTTACAAAAAGAAATCGCTAAAAAGCAAGTGTATAGCGAGAACCTAAAGTAGACCTAGTGGCGCCATCTAACGGCGCCGTTGAGAATTTTTCGGTACGCCCGCCCTCGTCGCAAATCGAAACTGAGACAGAGAAAACCCCGATCCCGATCCGATTCACAGTAGTGAGCAGATTAAAGGGTACCTAAGGTATCCCTATGTTGCGTGAAAATTATTGTCAGATGTTAGCTCTTTTAGGTACTTGTTTTCCGTAAAACTGTGATTTAAAAGGCCTGCTTACTGCGTGCGTACCTAGCAGTTTTTACTATAAACTCCCTACTTATAGTGTTTAGGTACTATAAACTTTGTATACAAACTAGTGATGAAATTATTTTTCACTGCGTGCGCAAGGACTCTGAAAATTTTATTTATTCTATTTATACCAATAAATCGATACGTAGCCATCCGAGAACGAGATACTGTCTTGGAACAGTTGGAACATTTTTATATCATAAACACACCATAAACAGTGAAACAAAAACAAATAATGTCTCTTCCCGGTCGTACGCCGCCGCCGAGTTCATCGCCGAACTCCGGCGAAGCCAACGATGACGTTGATGATGGTGAACAGCTGGAGAATGTGCGTATGTTACTGCAAAAACTGCAAAACCTGCAAAACATGCAGCTATCCAACGCGGAGAGTTTCCAGCGGATGCTGCTGGGGGTCCATTCCTCGAGCTTGACCTCGGCCACCGGTGAACCCGCCAACGCGACCGCTGCCGCTTCGGCTCCTATCGTGACCGGTGACTTTTCCCAGTGCCAACCTACCTACAGCGGGAACGCCGATGAAAGCCTCGAAGATTTCATTGACGCCGTAGAGGCTTTGGATGGCTGCAGAGATACCGAAGACTTGTCTATGCTGTTTACACATGCTGCTGCTACCTGGTGGCAAGAAAATAAGGCGAATATAACGTCCTGGACGGATGCCGTAGATGGACTTCGACAAGCTTTCGGAGACACTCGGCCTCCTCATCAATTGTACCGGGACTTGTTTAAGACTGAGCAGCGCATTGACGAGACTACTAAAGAGTTTTTGTCTCGAACTGGACCAATACTTGCTCGACTCCCCATAGAGGACGTTACTGAAAAGGCACGGCTGGACATGGTTTACAGTCTACTCCACCATCGCATCCGTGAACGCCTTCCTCGAGACGAGATACATTCGATCGATGAGCTGCTCATGAAAGCTCCATCCGTCGAGGGAGCAATCATAATGGAGGTGTCTCGCGAATGGCTGCAAGCAGCCGGCCCTTCGCGCGCGTCCCAGCCGCCGCGTTCACCTTCACCGTCGCCGCCGTCGCCGGCGCCGCTGCCGAGCTCGGCTTGCGCAAGTAACTCTGCTGGCAGGATGAGGATGCGTATGTTTTGTCAATACTGTAAACGACCAAATCACACAAAGGAAAATTGTACTAAACTCATAAAAAAAAATAAAAGAAACAATTAGAAGATTGATAGGTACCTACATTGTTACGCGTGAGGAGATAATGGGTCACCAGAAAAAGTTGTCCAAAAAGTAATCGTGGATTTTAATTAGAGATGCGCCGAATAGTGTTTTCACCGAATAGCCGAATACCGAATACTATTCGGTTTAACCTTTACCGAACCGGATATTCGGCCGAATTATTCGGTTTACCATTTCATTGTTTTGCCGCGTAAACAGGTTCTACCATGTACGCTACGTGTCGCTACTGGCTAGATGACGAGCGAGCCGTACCTCACCCGCGCACACTGCGCTGTCACTTTGCTTCAAATCATCGCATGACTAGTACGACTACGTTACAAATAAAAACAAAGGTGCTTATTATTACAAAAAATAACACAAATCTTACATAAGAAGTTTTGTCTTTTTGTTCTATACCGTGTCGTGTAGCCAAGAAAATAGAAATACTCGAAACGAATATATTCGTCACCAAAACCGAATAATTCGGCCGAATACAAATAGTGAAAAACATGCCGAATACGCCGAATACCGAATACCAAACGAATATTCGGCGCATCTCTAATTTTAATAATTATCAAATACCTTTGTCAATAATGATTATTTTTGTAGTAAGTACTTATTTAAATAGTTAGGAAGGTATGCAGGTGGATTACGATTTTACCGCGAAAAACGGCGTACGTTTCTGGGTTAGGCCACCAAAAATTGTAAATTTAACTCTCGAGACCGTGACACAGTGACGTACGTGACGACGTGACAAGTGAAAACGCTCAAAGCATGTGTAACACTCGCTAACTCTTGTGACAGAAAAATCTTGCGGGTCTAACCTAAAATTGTGATATCTAAATGAATCCACTGTAAAGCGTCAATTCATAGTTAATTCACAACATTACGAATGCAATGAGTTACACTGATAAAAAACACAAAAGAAGCACAATTTAATTCGAAAGTTAGTATAATTCAATAAACTTACGTGGACAACTTGATCTTCACACACAAAATTTAAACTTTTGGCGGATAATTGTTACATTTTTTTTCTTGTGTTTTGACCTAAGGCTAAGGACATTGATCCATACAGCATAAATTTCTTTTTTTAACATTTTTGACAGGACGAGCATTAGTGTTGCCATATTAATACTGGTTTTGGGAGTTTGGACACTATTACATTCCAACCCTTCCACACCCATCATCTCTAAGGGCCTGTTGTTTGATCAGTAGTTAACTCAACCAACTGTTAAAATTCGAAAAAGGAATCGAAAATTTGACACATTTCCTTGAGATTTAACCATTAGGCCCGGTTTTATAAAGGTCCGTTAGTAGATATGTCAGATCAAATTTTAGTAACTTCATACAAGTTTTGACATTCCTGACCGAAATTTAATCTAACGGATCTTTATAAAACCCAGCCTTAGTTACGATTTTTAACTATTAGTTAGTTTAACTACTGATCAAACAACGGGCCCTAAGAATTGTTATAAATTAAAAAACGGGTAGGTAGGCATGAAACGTAACTCTATTTTATGTAATAAGTGTAACTTATCGATGTTTAAATCAGTGGTCTCATAAATCCTATTATGTTTCATTTGCGGATCTTATGTACCTATGTCGTACAGTCAAATTGCTGTGTTTTTACCTATCAATTAACTAATATTTTAGCTTTACTAAGTCGGGTCCTATACGGACTGCCAATGATAATAACAAGTAGCTAGTATAGATAGATAGGTATATACAGCATAATAAATAATTGAGTGTTTTTAGATAGAGAATGAAACAGGCGAAGGGATCAAAGTTTACTATGATTAATTAATCAAAAAGGTCGAGTACCTACCTATGTATATACATTATCATCATTATAGGTTAGTATATGCAAGTCCGAATGGTAATTTTAATACTGCTTTAAGGTGGCGGTTCGCGCCGCGACAGAGACAGGAGACCGAGACAGGAGACCGCGACCGGAGACCCCGACCGTCACTTGACGTTAGGCAATGTATAAGCGGCGGTTCGCGAGCGAGACAGAGACAGGAGACAGCGAGACGGTCGCTGCCCCGGACCAGTAGTGTCTCGTGTCTCCGGTCTCGGTCTCATGTCTCGGTCGCTTGTCTCTGTCGCGGCGCGAACCGCCACCTTTAGCCGTACTGTCATATAACGTGCTACACGTTTTACGGTCATAGCCGGTACCGCCGCCGAACGTGTTAAGTACCACAACCTGAAGATTGTTTTTGATATACTTTAGATGATGATCGTTATTTAAGGGGAGTGACTTTTATACTACTTTGACTGAACAATTAAATGCTTCACCTAATGCTAGAGTAAACTTTTCCGATGGTAATTTTGATTTTCGTTGCGTATGAATTGCCTGATTGCGCCTGATCCTATTTTACGGCACGTCAACGTTCCTTCTTCGTTAGATTTCGAAATTAGATTAGAAAACGCAAGACTATTTTCTATGTATTTAGGGTCCATTTTGACTAGCCAAAATTTTAATACAAGTTTTTTAAAGTTTTTTGATAATATTTACAAAACTTTAAAGACAACTTATTTTTATTTTTTGCTTATAATATAAATAATTACTTGTAATCAGGATTTTTTCTGATTTTTAGGTGCATAAACTTCGGAGATAAGGGGGGAAACGTAGAGGGTTTTTTTTTTGTAAAAAAAATAAGACTTATAATTTATAGGTACCTGAGCATTTCTCTTTTTTTTTGCCACTATGAGTGAAATATACAGAATTTAAAAAAAAATGGCATGTAGGTAGAGAACATCAAACTACTTATACTATAATTAAATAATATTCAAATGTGTCCCAAAATATTTGTATGGAAAGTTCCTTTTGTGTTACCGATATTTATACGTTTTTGGTAATACATAAGGAACTTTCCATACAAATAATTTGGGACACATTAGAATATTATTTAATTATTGCATAGTTTGATGTTCTGTACCCAGCTGCCATTTTTTTTTTAATTCTGGAGATGTCACTCATAGTAGCAAAAAAAAAGAGAAATGCTCACCTATATACCTAATTCTTGTAAAATTAATCAAGTAAATGTCTAATAAACAATGTAGGTATGGCATGTAACACCTATTATTGTTTGTAAGTATTCAGAGGCCCGTTTCACGAAGCAACAAGTTACAAATTACAAGCGGAACTCTCTTTCTATAAAAAGGATGTAGAAAGAGACTTCCGCTTGTAATTTGTAACTTGTAGCTTCGTGAAACGGGCCTCTGGTGATCTGAACAATGACGAAAGTGTATTGAGTTAATCGTATTAAAATTGAATGAATTAAACTGAAATGGTCTCAATTACAATTAAATTAAAATCCTGCCATATTTTTTGAAAATGCTTATTGTTTTATATTCAGTAAAACTGATATTCTAGATAATAGTAAACAGAGCTATGTTTATAATGTAACGTGATTAAAAATATGGTTTTAAATGATTTTTAAATATGTAATGTTGGGAAAGGCAGGTATAAAAACATATTAAATTATCACATTGTGAAAATTGTTATAAATAGGCATGGTAATCATAGTTGTTAATTATTTAAGAGTTAATAAATCAAATATAATATATCGACGGTGGAAAGGAGAAACCCTTTAAGCGACATGATGGGCGAAATTGAGTTATATACCTATATCGTTGGAATCGGCTTTTTTTTCTGCGTCTTTTGAGCCGGGTTACTCAATTTCGCCCATCATGTCGCTTAAAGGGTTTCTCCTTTCCACCGTCGATATGTACTTACTTTCCCTTTCATTGTGAAGAAAGGGGCATGTATGAGTATATTGATAAATGTGCATGTGCAACTGTGTCAACTCGGTGTTGCTTAAATCATTAGTTGTTACGGTTGTGTACAATAAATAAACTACGTACCTATACAAACAACGAGTGTTGTGATTATTACTTCCCAGGGACAATACAAATCCTATTTAGCAATAAATGGGTAACGAAACAAAAAAAAAACAACCTAGGTAAATAGAGAAAAAAACAGACTTGGATATAAAAAATGTGTGTTCAATAATGATGAATAAACTATTTTTTTTAACACAAGATAATGAAAATTCTTAGCTCAAAATAATTAAATTAATGGAATGTCTTGCCTTGCAGGAGAAAGTTCTATGTTCCACTGTACCTATGTTTTTTTTTATGAATGTCCACCGATTTCTCCGTCAATTGTGGACC